>JAJJMC010010584.1:1013940-1227549 GCA_023531435.1 Papaver californicum | reverse complement strand
GAGCCGGTTTTTTTTGGACGTTGCTTGACTATATGCTTTTAGTTAGTTTTTCGAAAAGATCTTCCAAGCTGCTTGAGCCAATGCTTTTCGGTACGTGTTACATGGTTCAAAGAAGAAATATTCTAAACCAAATCAGATAATTTACTTGAAAGCTCCTAAAAAAACTTTTCAGATACAATCTTTCAACTTTCTAATCTTTTTTTTTCGTTTTTCTTCCAAAAGGTTCCGGCTCTTTGTAATGATGTTACTGTTTTTAATCTTAGTTCTTTGAAGAGATCCTGCTGGTCAGATTTATTTGAGGATGAAGGTGGGATTATTCACAAAAAAGAAAATAAAGAGATAATGGATCTTTTCTCAGAAGTTAGCCATGGCTACTAGTGTTATTACGAATAGATATAGTAGGCTAGCCATAAATACAAATAATAATGAATATGATGATTATCCAATATTTTCATCATCGTCGGTATGGAGAACATGGTGATAGAAGATACTCCGGGTGAGTGTCATCAAGTCCCCCCCTCCCCCCAATGTTTTTCGGTACGTGTTACATGGTTTAAAGAAGAAATATTCTAAACCAAATCAGAGAATTTACTTGAAATCTCATAAAAAAACTTTTCAGATGAAACACTTTCAGATACAATCTTTCAACTTTCTAATCTTTTTTTTTTCGTTTTTTTTTCAGAAGGTTCCGACTCTTTGTCCCTCTTTTATTTTTATTTTTCTTTATTCTATTAATAAATTCTCCTAGTAAGTTTTGTTATAAAAAATATAAATTAACATTGGAAATATTAAAACTTCTTAGTTTTCTTGTTAGTATATAGTATAATGTTTTATATATATATTTAAAATATTTATTTCAGTTGTATATGTTAAAATTTGCTATGAAAGTCAATCATGTATTAGTTATATATCTTAAATTATGTGGTAAAAACTTTGAATATTTATATAGTTTCACTCATGTCCTCTACAAACAGGATATCAACTAGAAGAACAAAATCAATCATTTACTATTTATTCAAATTTTAAAGAAGAAGTTAATTCAAAGTTTAATATCTTTTTACATTATTGTTATGACCAGTGGAGATGATGAAATATGTTCGGCCATATCTAATATATTATTTTATTACAATCATAATATTTCAGGAATTTGATAGTTCAATCAACTTTATTTTAAGTAACATATTTTACACGAAAGTATCACTACAAGAAAAACGAGTTTAAGCGACCAAAATCTTAGCAAGAGCTCGAAAAATTAGTCGCTTTAATAGTTTAAGCGTCTAAAATTGCAACTGCCAGAAATTTTAGCGGCTATAAACCTGTGTCCACTATTATTTAGCAACGAAAAAATGTGTTTAATCGCTAGATCTGTTTTGCAAGTAATTTATAGCAGCTAAACAATTGATTATGTAGTTATTCACTTTGAGGCACAGACTCCTAGCAACAGAAAATGAATTGGTTGCTCAAACCTCTCTCAGCAACTAAGTTTAAGCCACGACCAAATATGTTTAATTGCTAGAGCCGTTTTTCAAGTAATTTATAGCAGTTAAAAAATTGATCATGTAGCTATTCACTTTGAGGCACAGACTCGTAGCGACAAAAAATGAATTGGTTGCTCAAACCTCTCTCAACAACTAAGTTTAAGCCACAACCAAATATGTTTAATTGCTAGATCCGTTTTTCAAGTAATTTATAGCAGCTAAAAAATTGATCACGTAGCTATTCACTTTGAGGCACAGACTCGTAGCAACAAAAAGTGAATTGGTTGTTCAAACCTCTCTCAGCAACTAAGTTTGAGCCACGACCAAATATGTTTAATTGCTAGATCCGTTTTACTAAGTTTGAAAAATAATCTTAATTAAAAAAAGAATTCAACAAAGGCCTTAAAATTGTTGGTTCAATAATACGATTCCCACAACGGAAGTATATGTCGACGAAAATGGATATGTAAACTAATAACAATCACTCTTTTCATTTTTCTTCTTGGATTTGAGAATAAGACCCTATATCTTAGTCAGATGGTATATGATTGAGAACAATGTAACTTAAAACACAACATAAGCTTTCTTCTACCCACATTGATCTCAAACCCTACCAGTATGGAATATTTTTTTGTTCCGGTTGTAGGAGGACAACAACTACAATCACACTTTTCTTCGACGATCACAATTTAAGAACAGAAACTACATTTTGTTCATAGAGAAAAAAAATTAAGAACAAAAAAAAATCAAAAATAATCTGCTCGCCTGGGAACAAAAGATAAGTTACTTCTTCATGGATTTGTTTCGCAACTGCCGTCTTTGAATCCCTCAATATGAAAAATGTGCCACAGTTTTGAGGGTCTCGTTGAGCAGCGGATTTTGTTGCAGACTAAGTTCTAACTCTTTTGTGCAGAAGGCAAGAGAAAGCCTCGGCAACAAAAAGAGAAAGCACTGCAAAAAAAAAAAATCTTTCTAAGATCGGCACTATCTTTATTATGCATAATACATGTACAGACTGTTCGCAGCAGCACAAGCAAGTGAGTTTTCTGTTGGGTGCCAAGCTAGGTGAAGCAGTTTTGTTGAGAAATCAAATGATGATTTTCCGTTTACATCCGCACCTGGACTATATCCTCCTATTACAGTCACAAGAGGAGAGATTGAGATAATACATAAGACACATAATAAATGCCGAAGACCAACAATCTGTTAACAAAACGAAAATTACACCAACCTCGTCGAACAACAGTAAGACTACCCAGAGATCTTGAAGGTCTTGCAGGAGTCTGGACTCCTAAACAAAGATATAATACAATAACAAGAAGAAATTAGAGTTACTATAAGCGATATTAGCAAGTACACACCTCATGGGGCTCTTGCTGGCTTGAAGGGTTGTTGCCTCACTGCTACCATTACCACAACCAAATACACGAAACAGATTGCTGGGATTCCAAAGAGTGTGTTAGAATCATGTGTCACAGCAGTTGTTGGACCCATTACACTCAGTTTCAAAAAAGTATCTTTAGTTTTAAATCCATTGAGGCAAACAAGTAGCAAACAGATGTAGATAACGGTTGCCATACGGACCTTATGAATCCATTTTAGGATCTCCGTATAGGAATTGCACGCTTTCTGTTCTTTTACTGCAAGCATATGGTACATCAAGACATTCTCAGTATCTAGGATTACAAAGTAACTAACTTTCAAAAACGTAAATACACAAAAAGGAAATCAGGACAGTAAAACAAAAGTTTACATAGCTCATACTAGTACATCAAGAGTTAAAGCTTGAAATTGCATATCAAAAATTTCAGAAAGTAAATAACACTCTGAGATTTCATGCAACATATGAAATATCACAAACGAAAATCTCTACAAGGGTTTTCACATGAATATCTATAAAGTTGTGTCATCATGTTATCCTAGAACTGAAGTTTTACAATGGTAAGTCATGTACACAAGAGGGTTGCATCACATACATGAAGACAATTAGATACACAAGACTTGTTGCTGCAATAATTGGAGATGACCAACAATATGACAACTGAATGACTGCCAAACCATAAAATTATACTTAACAGTATATTTATGCATTTACCTACATCTTCAGGAATGTCAGAAGTCCACAAGGTGAAGTTGTTTCTTAAGAGTTGGATAATCAAATTATTGTCCTTACAAGATTCTTCACTCAGGGTATCCAGCTTTGTTATAGCTTCATCAAAAGCTTGCTTTGTAAGGTAAAAATACGCTGGATAAAAAATAATTCCACAACTCAATCACTAGGAAATTTTGGACATAAACTTCAGAACTAATACTATTAAAGACTATTTTATGCAAACGAACAAGTGTTAACTGCATATGATTCCAGGGATTTCATTATCTCATAAGAGAAGACTGAGAAGTTCAATGCCAACCACAATCTAATAGGATGGGTGGGAGATAGGTCATCCTCGATGGCAGTGGAAGCCAACTGAATAGGAGATTGCACAACCATGTACAAGAGGTAAGTACATCCAAATAAGCATTTATAACTACACTCAAAGTTTTAATAGAACAAATAATATCCCATAACTAACTATCACCACCACTACAACTACTTAAGAATAACATAACAAGACTTCATTATCACTAAAGAGATATACAATCTACAATTCATACACACACAAAAAAAAACAATTACTTACTGAATCTTTCAATTTTTTGTTGAGAATTCATAACACTAAGAGGAAGAAGACCACAAAGATCAAGTCAATCTCTGTTTTTCATCGGAAAAGAAGTTCCCTAATATACAACGATTCTATTAATCCACACAATCAATTCTACTAATCCAAATAACATTTCAAAGATCCATAAAATTGATTGAATTCTCACACTGAACAATGACTTAGATCACATAGTCAGTTTTCTAACATCCACATGAGTTAGAGACACCATTTCCTTCTTAAGGTATCTAATGAGCATGATTCCCCTGGCTCTGCTTCTTTATTTAAGGTTAGAATACATATTCCTATCATATTTGAGTAGCTTAATTAGCACAACACATACTAACCGCAATTTATAAGTTGGAATAATATATACTAGCAGAAATTTCACAAACAAAATGACAAAACATTTGACATGGTTAACACAAAAAAATAAAAAATTTGGGAAAAAGGAATTACCGTCCAACGCTTCTTCTTTCTCAGGGTGATTGAATTCAGACATGTCTCAAAGACTAATAATGGAATCATATAAGCGTTCAAGAAGAAGTTGCTGGTGACAATGCCAAAAAGGTTGAGCTCAAGGAAGATGCTATGTAGGAAAGAAAGGTGGAGGAAAGTGATGAGGAATTAGCAGTCTTAAGGTCAAGAGGTCATGTTAGGAGTTTATTTTCCTGTGGTGGTCATCTGTTAAAAATTGGGTCTATTTCTTCTCATTTTTGGGTCAATTCTGTGCAGAGGCAATATCACAAACATTGTGTATGCCTGAATTTTTCCTTAACAAAATTCAAATAAGTAAAGTTAATTGAAAGTTCTAACACAAACCCAATATAAGTATTAATGATCAGAATAAGAATACAAAAAGAAATAAATCTTTTCCGAGCAAAACCCAATAATTTTCAGAAATCCTTACTTCACTAACAAGCCATGGCTCCAGACTCTGTCACAAATTCCAGTCCTAATTTGTAGAAACCCTTACTCTGAAATCTCTAATTTAACAGAGATGTGTACAAACCCTATAATTTGATATAAGTTGAAGAAATAAATTAAGTGAAATTGAGGAATATTCGGTAAAATTTGGGTAAGGTTTCAGAGAGATGAAGATCAAGAACAAAGACTAACAGAGAGAGTGAGGCTTAGTTTACAAAAGGAAAAAAAAACTGGCTAGGGTTTCCAGTGGAGGGAAAAAAAAGTTTGGTGAAATTTTTGGTGGGAAGTATTGCGCCATTTCTTCTCTTCCCTGATCGTATGGCGGCAAATTTAGATTGTTCCAGATGTTTGGGTGGTAATCCGTATGATTTCGTAAATCTATATTTATATCCGTTGGATCAGATATTTTTGTCTTTCTATTGGCCAGATAAACAATTTAAGGATCATTGTGTGTGTGTGTTTTAGACTTAAAAAACGAAAATAATGTTTGTGTTTAAATTACTCCATTTTTGGTCAAATTGATGGATAATGAATAAAATTTGGTGAGATTGAGGAATATTCAATAAAATTGATGGATAACAAGTGAAATTGAGTGGGGGCGAGTAAGCTCAAGTGAAAATAGGTGAAATCAAATAACTGATGATTGTGTGAATTCGAGTGAAATTAAAGAATACTTAGTGAATTGGAGCGACATCAATGAAAATTTAGTGAATTTGAGTAAGATCGATTAAAAAATGACTGATTTTAATTGAGATTAAATAAAATTTTAGTTAGTCATATCACAGTAGTCGGAACCTACATGGATGATTTTAGCTTTCGGACCCTGTTACATATCCAAATCGAGCCATCAATAGCGTCATTTACATTAGGGAAGATAACAACATGTTATAGTATGCTTGGTCATGTACCACATTGTAGTGGAACTTTGAAACATCTAGACGAGTGCATAGAAATCATAGTTTGATATTGTTAAATTTGTTAGATCGATCAAAAAATGAATAAGTTTGATTGAGATTGAATAAAATTCAATAAATCTAAGTGAAATCGAGTGAATTGATGAAAATTGATATAATTTGAGTAAGATCGATCAAAATTGAGTATATTCAAGTCGGTTCGATAAAAAATTGAGTGAATTTTAGTGAGATTGATGAAATCATAGTTTCATATCGTTCGATTTGTTAGATCGATAAAAAAATGAATAAGTTTGATTTATATTGAATAAAATTCAATAAATCCAAGTGAAATTGATGAAAATTGATATAATTTGAGTAAGATCGATCAAAATTGAGTGTATTCAAGTCAGTTCGATAAAAATTTGAGTGAATTTTAGTCAGATTGATGAAATCATAGTTTCATATCGTTAGATTTGTTAGATCGATAAAAAAATGAATAAGTTTGATTGAGATTGAATAAAATTCAATAAATCTAAGTGAAATCGAGTGAAATTGATGAAAATTGATATAATTTGAGTAATACTGATCAAAATTGAGTGTATTCAAGTCGGTTCGATAAAAATAATTTCCATGATATATATGGCTATCCTTCATTTTCATTTTCTTTCTGTCTTTCTAAAAAATTCCCTTCATTTTTTTTCTTTCTCTCTTTCTCGGTTCATCCCACTAATCCTCCGCCACTACCCAAACCCTAAATTACAAATGAAAGAGAAGAACTAATCAAACATCTTTCTCACTAAATTAATGAATGAGAATGTTGTTCCTTCATGGTTTGGGATCAGATTATTTTAGGTTCTCATTTCTGCATCGAGATCTTAGTTGAATAAGTTGCACTTAGTTGTGCAAACCATCAATAATTAGTCGTACTAACCATAATCTAATGATATTGAGTATGATCTAGTAATTTTGATGAAATTAAATAAATTTGGATTTAATTAGATTGAATTTTTAGATAATAAATCAAAATAAATTGAATCTGAGAGAAATTGAGTGAGGTCGACCGATATTAGATAAGATTGATGGATAACAAACGAAATAGCGTGAAGTTGATGGAAATTCAGTTTGAATTGATAGGTAACCATATAAACCCATTAAATGTAGGATAAATATAGTGATGTCGAGCGGTATTTGATAGGATTGATAGGTAACCGATAAAATTGACTAGGATCGACATATAATCGGTTAAAATGATGGATAACTAGATAAACCGATAAAATCCGAGAGAAATTGAGTGAGGCCGACCAATAATGGGATTAGGTGAATAATCAGTCAAGGTAAATAAAGTAATACAAATTAAGTAAAATTGGATTTAATCTGTGGATAATTTGTCAAGGTCAACGTGATCTAATCTCACCAACAATATGTCTTTGTCATATTATCCTTGATGACAGGTACCCTAACCCTACCGATGTTTGTCATATAATCCCTGATGACCTCTTCCCCTCACCAGAACCCTAAACCTGTCGATGTTCGTCATATTATCCTTAACGACCTTTTTTTCTAAATTATAATCTTATCGGAACCCTTATCCTAGCGATGTTCGTCTTATTATCCTTAATGACCTCTTTCTCTAAGCCAGAAATTCAATAGAATCCTAAACCTACCGATGTTTGTCATATTATATTTAGTTAATAACCTCTTACCCTAAGTCGGAATCTTCACTAGTACCCTAACCCTACTTATATTTCTCATTTTCCCAATAAACTGGAGAAATCGATTGAATTTGGGATAAATGGAGTAATCTAATGTCATCCATAAATTCGACATAATTCGACATCCTTGGAAATTCACATGATTTTATTATTGTATATACAAATTCATCCGACTCTAAAGATCATTCAATCTAATTGGATATACTTACATAATTCATTTCCATAAATATTTTTTGGATATGTCATATGTAGGTTTGATGCTAATGTTCTTTTTAATAAGAACAAAATTGACTAAATTCAAAGTAGATCGAAGATTAATTAGTGACTTTGAACTCAATTTTAGTTGAATGCACAAAATTTTTCTTAATTTGTGTTCACTCTTCTCACTCAATTTCACTTTAAATAAGTCAGTCTCGTTCAATTTTACTATTTATTTTTCAATATTATTGAATTTCACTTAAATTGTTTCGATCTCATTTAGTTTTATCATTTGTGTATTAACATGTTTAGATTTTGGGTAAATCATTTTTATTGCTTTGAGGGGCTCACTGTATGATTTTGGGTAATTTATATCGGGTGAACCACTATATGCCTCGTGTCATCTCCGATTAGCCGGAATATCTAGTTTTGGGTTTACGTTATTTATATGAAGTTTATTTATATCGGGTGAACCACTTGTTCTCGTTGTTTGTTAAAGAGAACAAGTTTATTTATATGAAGTTAATAACCGTTTATTTTATTTTTTGGTTGTTGGACCTGTATATATTTAGAGACGTATGCTTTATTGGACGTTCTGGTTGTGATCCGTATATAAAAAAAGATGTTAATTTTGGTCTGTCATTCGTGATCCGTATGAGCATAAGATATTAATTTTGAACCGTCAGATTACCGATCCGTATGAGTAGAAGATGAAAAACCTAGAACCATCCGATCGGCGTAAAATTTTAATCTTGAACCGTCAATTGAATTAAACCCTATTTGTTTTACTGATTGACCACGAAGTTCCTGTTATTTACGTTTAGTACCCTTATATATAAACATCCTAACCCTAAGTTATTTCATCACTTCTCATTTCCAACGCCTCCTTCCTAAATCTCTCTGCCTCCCTCACTGAATCTCTCTTAAATTTCTCTTTTTCTCTCTTACTGCAACCAAGCTACCTGCATCCAAAAGTCATCCACAAACCTTTTCAAAATAATACCTCTGCCCCTATCTACGTTCTACATCTATAATCCATCCACAAACCATTACAAAATACCTCCGCCGCCATCTAAAAAGTACGGCTTCAAAAATGTTTCTAATGTTAGTTTAGCTTTTGATCCTCACAAATCACTTCACTATGAAGCTAAACATCTAACTGCGTTCAAGCAATAATCTAGTCCTCTAAATCATCCTTGGAAATATTTGGGGATTATAAGTCCCTCCCAAGTGAACTTTGGATTAGGAGATTGTGGCGTCTTCTGGAATGGTGTTTTGCATCGTTTCTATTAAAACCCTTAATTTTCACTGTAAGTGTGACCATTATCCCAATATAAATTTGGTTGTGTGATTTGGTTAATTTATTTTAGAAATGAAATTTTGGTTGTTAATTTTTTTCCAATTTTTTTTCTGTGTTCATATTGTTCTCTTATGGTGGACCTGTGGTATGAGTTTAGATTTACCTGTCTTTAGCTAGTTTTCCCTGGTGGATGTTGGGTTGCTTGCGGTGAAGAACTCAACACTGTCAAGGTGGGTTAAATTCTGTTGGACTCGTCAGAGCTTTCTCGGAAGGTATCCAAAGTCGGACAGTGGATAGTGGCCACTAATACTAGTTCCATTTTTTAGTGTTAGAATGAGACTAATAGACAAAAGCATGTTCCTGGGCCGGCACACTACAATGTAAGCATTCACTTCCTTTTTGAGTTTATTCTTAGTTTAGATTAGGTCTCTTGGTACAAGTATGTTGTCGTCTGAGTGATTTCCTGGAGCTGTAAAGGATTTACACTCTTCGGTTTCAACTGATTGGGGAGCTTCCCTTCTGCTGGTGGAAATCCAGGTCCAAGAATCTAGTTAAGGGGAAACCCCAAAAAAAAAAAAACTGTAGGGCTTATAGCTATGAATAAGTTTAGGACGTTTTATGTAAAATTAGACATAAGTAGACTTTCGGAAATAGTTGGCCAGTGAGGACAGTTGATTCTACATGTCTTTAGCTAGTTTTCCCTGGCTGCTAACTTATTATCCCAGGTAATCTTTAGCTGCTTGGTTGCCACAGTTGATTCTACCTGTCTTTAGCTAGTTTTCACTAATTAAGTTTTATTATTTGGTTTCTTGATTCAGTTCTTGATGTTATTGTGTGTCCAATTCAGGGTTAATGCTCCTTATTCTTATTATTCTGATCTTCTTTGTATTTGTTTGTTTGTTCGTATATGCAGGACCCAAGTTTATCACTTTTTTTTGAGAGATGAACATGAACTAGATGTGGAATGAGTACTCACTCTATTGATCTCAAAAATCAAAGCTAAAAAGCAGATTAAGTGTTATAAGGTTGCAATATGAATCTTGAAGTGTTTTTTAGCTTTGTCCAATGAGATTTAAAAATCCATGATGGGTGCTTCGAAGTTGAAGTAGTTGTATCAGTGGTGTTCCTAATCTTTAGGTTTAAAATTGAAGTGTTTTTGATGGAATTGTAAATGAAATTGTTTTTTTTTCCTGTAAAAAATGATTGTAATTATTTTGACTAAATATGCTGTAAATTGAATTCAGGAATAATAAAGCTGATCAATTGTGATTTTAATTTGGCTCATAATTGTTTTTAATTTAATTTTGTTATTCATTTATAATTATATAATCCTAATTAGTGATTTTTAATTATAATTATAATTTGGGATTATTTAAATCAGAATTTGTTCCTAGCGAGCAAAAAAAATTAGTAGCTTAAAAACTTAAGCGATCAACTTCAGGCTAGTTTAAAAACTCAAACACAAAAATTTGGTAGTTTAAAAACCTAAGCAATTAACTTAAAGCCAATAAAAATCAGAAATTACTTTTAGCGAGTAAAAATTTAATAGCTTAAAATTTTAAGCAATCAACTTGAGTAAAAACTTCGCTATCTTAAAAGCTTAAGCAACCAACTTCAGGTCAATCAAAATCAGAAATCACTTTTAACGAGCAAAATAATTTGATCGTTTAAAACCTTAACCAAGTAATTTCAGGAAGAGTTGTTCCATGTATCTATCAACTAAGTATTTTACTTGCTTTAGAATGGTTGGTCTATCTGAAGCGATTGATATTTTACTTGCTATATTGGTTGGTCTAGATGTTAAGCGATTATAATTTTACTTGCTTCATGTTAGTTGGTCTAAATGTTAAGCAATGAGAAAAGTACTCGCTTTAGGTTAGTTGGTTTATTACTAGAGCGATTGCATGGTCGCTCAAGGCTTCGACATAAATGGCTTTGGGCAACCAACGGAGCAAGTGCCACTTTTAGTCGCTATAACAGTTATAGCGACTTAAAAGGGGCTTTAAACGACTTAAAACGAGTAGTCGCTTAAACCTATTTTTTTGTAGTGTATATTTGAACATATAGTATATGTAAATCTATATGATGGAGGATGAAATACCTTAATTATATATAAATCCTAAGTTTTGGTAGTGTCGACCGATATCAACAAACTAACATATCGTATCTGTTTATATAAAGACTTATACGATAAAGATACCCGATACAATGCACTATGGTACCACGATTACAAAATGAATGCTACCAAAAGAGAAATGAATGCAAACTACAACCAAAGAAATAAAAAAATAAATCGCTAATATGCCGACTTTTGTTTGGCGTTAATTACCCGAAACCTTTTTGACCAGAAAATGGTGGTAGTACACCTAGACAAATAGTCAAAATTAATGGATCTAGCTTATGATTTTTGGTCTATAGTACTTTTAAAAGTTTCATTAACTAGAGTCAATGGACCATATAACCATGCCGGCAATAAATTTGATGAACCAGCAGCTCTTTATGTCCACGCCATGCACCAATCTTCGTGAAAGAAAGTATAGTGAACTTGCATAATGTATCTTATTGTATCTTCATCCATATTGAATATGATGCTAGTATGCCTTGGTATTCAATGAAAGACGGTGATACAATAATAAATAACGCTAAAAGACAATGAAATCTCACACATTAAAGAAGAAAGAGTAGTTTGGACTATTCGAAAACTTTCTCTCAATGTTTACATTTATCATATTTTAGGGAAAGAAATAGAAGAAAACTTCACCAGTGGAGCAATTGTTCCCAAGAATTGTCGAAGAAGTGTAGACTGTTTTTTTAATAGATGAACCAGGGAATAACCCTGAGATTATATGACCAATATAGTGACCCCAATCCTTGTTACAAAAGAAAGCAAAAAAAGTTGAGGGTCTGGGCGTTTGACGAAGGATGATTTATAAAAAATAAATTTATTATTTTATTATTATTATTTATATTTTATTAATGTTATTTTTAATAAAAAATAAATAATTTTTGGATTTATTATTTATGTTAATTTAGAAGGCTCTAGAAGTTTATTTTGAGAGTTTAATAAGTTAGAAAAGTTGCTTAAAGGTAGTAGATACCTTGGGAAACAAGTTTATAGGTTTTTGATAAGTTTAAGGTTGTTTAGTAGGAATTATCTATATAAGGAGCTCCAAAAACGAAAATTAAGGGAGTTGAATTTGATTAATAAAAATTATTTTCTTAAACTTGTTCAAGTTAATTGATTATTATTTAAAGTCGGGAAACCGAAGTCTAAATAATTATCGTTGTTCATAGTCGATATTCCTATGAATATTTGAAGTCTGAACAAAAGCTCTTTTTTCTTTCTTTTCTTTATTATCCGCTGCATCAATTGGTTACCAGAGCAAAGTTTGATTCTAGGGTTAATAAGATGTAACTAAGACGAGTATTCACGGTTAATAAATTGTCACCAAGATGAGATCCGAGAAGATGTGAATATCTGATCAAATCAAAGAAGGAGATTCTGGAAGTGATAGAATGTTATTTGAGGAAGTCACTAAAATATCGATCTAAACCATGCTCGCTTATAGAAGAAAATAATAGTGCAGATAACGACGTTAAAGGCTTGTTTTGTCGTCATGACAATGATGCATAAAATCAAGTTATTGTTGAGAGATGTACAACTCCGATCTTTGATAAATATCCCGATGATGAGGAGGATATGAAATTTTGTTCTCAAAAAGGCGAAGAACATCCTGTTTCTGACAAAGAAAAACAGTCCCAAGAAGTTTCACATGATTTAATGGAGTTTCATGGTGAGTCGTCTAATCCTGATAAACTTATTGATTTAAAAATTCCTGATACTGATGAGTTGTCTTTGCACGAGAGTAAGCTAGTTGTTGATTATTATGATACATAAATGGTCTCTTATATCTACCCTAATAGGAGAGAATTTGTTGAATCAACTTATGAAGATCCGTTTTGGGCTTCCATCATACCTCATGCTTCTATACGGTGCATGAATTATTTTTTTAGAATATCAATTCATGTGTATGAAGATTGTCACCAACGAGTTACACATACAGAACATGTACCGGCAAGATTCGAGGACGAATCTTCTCCAACACCGGTAGAATGATGGAGGGAGATTTATGAA
Organism: Papaver californicum; assembly: GCA_023531435.1. NCBI lineage: Eukaryota > Viridiplantae > Streptophyta > Magnoliopsida > Ranunculales > Papaveraceae > Papaver > Papaver californicum. The sequence continues at coordinate 1,214,207 of JAJJMC010010584.1, read as the reverse complement.
AGAAAAATATATCTTATTTTATTATTATTATTTATATTTTATTAATGTTATTTTTAGTAGAAAAAAATTAATTTTCGGATTTATTATTTAGGGTAATTTAGAAGAGTCTAGAAGTTTATTTTAAGAGTTTTAATAAGTTAGGAAAGTTGATTAAAGGTAGTAGATACCTTGGAAAACAAGTTTATAGGTTTTTGATAAGTTTAGGGTTTGTTTAGTAGGAGTTATCTATATAAGGAACTCCAAAAATGAAAATTATGGGAGTTTTTGTTTAATTAAAATTATTTTATTTTTATTAAACTTGTTGGGCTTATTGATTTTAATTTTTATTCATAGTTGGATTTATCCCGAAGTCTGAATACTAATCTCATACCTTTAGTCATTATTCGTAGTGAATTAACGAAGTCTAGATAACCCAGTAGATTTTAAGATATCTATTTGGAGATCAACTAATTTCTATCGATTTCTATCCATTTTACTGGTGATTTTTCTATAATTCTATTCCGCTGCGGTTATTATCATCTTTATACGCTTCCAATCTGCATCAGTGTCCCAATACCGAAACAAGACTGGTGGAGACATTTAGCTGCTAATCCGAAAGCTATAGAGTTTTATTGAGATAAAATCAAACTAAGAGTGCATATACTATTAATATATTATATAAAGTTTTTTGTGTTTCCTCCATATGGCCTGATTTTATTTCTTTTATAGCTAGATATCTTAAGGGAAACTGCTTCGAAAACTTTTTCATTCTCACTATCAATTTGCACGTTGGAATGATTCAGCTGAAGTAACCAAGCCGCATACTCCTCAATATCTTCTCCATCTATTGTTTCTGTTGGGAAACTTCCTCCTCCAAGGAATGCCCATGTATGATCATAATTGATTACAGCCACAACAGTAATATCTTAGTTTCTAGAATAATTAACATCTAAATTTATTTTAATAGTAAATATCCCAGAATTATAGAGATACTTGAAAATCTAATGACAATGTCATGAATATTATCTATGTTATATTTAGTATTCCTATTGTTCTTAATCATGGTAATAATCAGATTTGTAATTCTACTGATGTTTAGCTTTTTCTTTTCAAACACCCAATCACATCTAGCTTTCTAAATTCCCCTTATGACAGTAGCTAAGACCTCATGCCATCCATCTGTATCAGAATTTTCATTAGGAAAGCTACTACACCAGATTGAAAACTACATATGGAAATCTAAGTTATTTGACCACATTAAAGTAGTATCAATTCCTTGACAGTGATAAACAGAAATAGCAAAATCACCATGCATAAAGTGATGGGTCAGTGTTTCTTCCTGCTTTCCATAGTTGTGGAAATTTTTGTTGATTGACTGATGATCTGACTGATTCTCGGATTTAGAGGTAGGACCGAGTGCACACATTTCCAAATGAAAGCTTTAACCTTTGGTACCGAATTCATGCCATAAATGTTCTTCCATTTTTTTTTTGTCTGGTAATGTCCCATACAACCATTTCTTATCAACTGGTTGTAGAGACATTTGGTAGTAAAGTTTTCTTTTGGTTCCAACTTCCATGTAATCTGATCATCTTCTTCACACTGTATTTCTATTGCTTTAATGCTTTAATGCATTGTTCCTCAAAGTAGTGTTGTAGCTTTCCTTCATTCCAGATACTCACTTGTTGGCTGCTATCTGTTAGTTCACTTAACAAAATTATTGATGTTCGTTCCTCACAGTTGGTGGATGGGATTATACCTTGTGGGCACCAATTATCTTCCCATATTCTTAGGTTTTTTCCATTTCCCACTCTCCAAATTGTGTTATCTCTTAAGTGACGAACCTCCTTCATAATGTTATTCCATACCCAAGAAGCTGAGTTAGGACACTTGTAACTTTCATAAAGGAAGTTATTTTCCTGGAAATACTTGTGTCATAGAACTTGGGCCCATAGAGCAGTAGACTCATTCAAGAGTCTCCAACTCATCTAAATAACCAAGAGCAGTAGACTCATTCAGCTAGCGTTGCAGAGTTAAAAAGTTTTAGATTCAGAAAACCAAGTCCCCATAAACTATTTGGTACGTAAATAACCATCCTAGGTTTTAGATGGACTCATTTACCTCCTTCCTTGTCCTTTCCCCAAAAAAAATCTCTTTGGAGTTTATCAATCTTCTCAACTATGGCTACGTGGATTTTAAAACTGTTCATTTGGTAGATGGTGACAATTAAAGTAGAGATCTAAATCATAATTGCATTACTGGTAGTTGAGAGAGTGTTGCTCTTCCAGCTTTGAAGCTTGGTTCCAACTCTTACAACAAGATTTTGGAAAGAATCAATATTGAAGACGTGAGTGAAAAGAGGTGAACCTAGATAATTGTCTCTAATGGAAATTTCCTTAACACCTAAGGTACAAGTAACATTATCAACAACAAAATGGTGAGTGTTATGACTAAAGAATATGCCTAATTTTTCAAGATTCATAAGTTGAGTGATTCTCTACTGAATTAAGAGAAGATCTTAAGAGTAGAGCTCTCTCGGCTAGTTTGAGAGGTCCCACTAATTTTACTGACTTCTAATCTGGCAATGGGAAGGTGGTAGTTAACACTGGTGTCTCGTACAAAAATGGCAGGGATGGTTTCGATGTTATTTTGAGATATGAAAATGGTATTCATGCTGGTGATGTAACAAGGGGATCCACTCCTATTTTTATAACAATATATGAGTTGCAAGGAGTTGAAGTTGGTATCAAACTTGCTAGTATTAAAGGTCTACCCAAAGATCCCTCTTCGTTCTAACTCGAAGAATGATGTGTCTTATGTAACAGTTTTGGGACTTCTTCTCCTGGACCTACCATTATACTTGGGAATCCTTCAAAAGACTTTGAGCTAGATTTCAAGGGTTCTCTGTGATCCACACTTACAAAGAAGTCAATAGAGAAGCAGAATTGTTGGCCAATTACACTCATGTTGATGAGTTTGTTAAAATTGATCCTAGCAACTTTGATGAAGAACTGAAGAAGATGGTGACGAAAGATGTGATGGGTAAAAGTCTATTATAGAACCAAAAGCCACGTGTTCTAGTTTTGTCTGGGTTTTTGGGGTTGTTTCTTTGTTGCTTTTTTTTTAAGTTTTCTCTTTTCTTGTTAGTTGGGGTTTCCTCTACCTCTTCTCCTTTCCAGAAAAATGAAATAAAATTGGTTGATCGTCGATAGCCAATTCTATAATTTGTAATATCTCGGGTCCTCTGCAGCATAGGCATAGCCCATTGGTCACACGTATGACCTCTTTTAAAATATCTAGGACCAATTGATCTTAGAGCTCCTTTCTATCACACGTATGACCTCTTTTAAAATATCTTTTATATATATATATATATATATTAAATTAACGTGTTTAACAATTCGGGCCTTGACCATGAGTTTTAAATGTAAGTCACGGGTATTAATAATTTCCTTTTAATTACAACTTGACTTAGAGCAAAGACTGTAAGATAGTGTGTTATAACATAAAATCTCTTCCAAAATGGAACAAAGAGGAGTTAAAAGGTCGCTGTGCGAAGTGAAAAAAGAAAAAGATGTTAATATTTATTTCTTAAAAAAAATACCAATAAAATGCCGTATAGTGAAGAGTCTGAAGACTCGAACACTACTTTGTTGGTGTTCGATTGAGAATGAATGGGTTAGTGTGTTTTTCACGAATTTGATCACATTTGTCAAACTATTTCAATTTAAAGTAGAACATTACTTTTCCATAACCCCTATGAAAATTCGTTTTGGTAAACCATAAAATCTCCTAGTTAAATTGATAGGTTTTTTTGACCAAACAAGCCATTGCTTTAGGGAGTATGACGTTCTTAATTGTCACTTATTAATTTTTTTGTTGACCAAATCAGTTTTTTTCTTTTTTCAAAATCAAAATTAAATCAAAATTAAACATGAAAAGTGAATCCACATCAAACACACAATAAACATAAAATACAAAAAAAAAAAACTATAAATAAAATACAAAAAGTAAATAAATCATTTTTATAGATAATCGTATAGTTTATTGGTTTAATAATCCATATTTTCTATTTTATGGATGTAGAAGACAAGTAAAGTATGATATTTCTCTAATATTCAAGAATCTTTTGGATATTTTTCTAATATTCTAAATTGAATATTTTATCCAAAAAGTGATAATAAGTTTTTAGATAGGTAACCAATATGTCCTTCCTTTCTTGACTCTAATACTGTTCATACTATTGTTTCTAACTGATTAGTGAAGTCACGTCCCTCCAATTATTTTAAAATTTCAAAAGAAGTATTGTGACGATCCGAAGAAATGATTATAAAAACAGCAGTTGAGCTACTCAGTTAATTAAAGAGAATCATTATAAAACATGGCTTGCTATACGTTTACATACACTTTCAGGTACCTGAAAAAGCTTTACACTGTTGCCATCAACAACAAATGAAAATTTAAAGTTCAACTAATGGTTACATAATGTGTCAGGTACCTAAAAAAGCTTTACAGTGTTGCCATTTAAGCTCAACTAATGGTTACATAATGTGAAACTAGAGGTAGAACATGCCAGTTCGGGTTTATGTACCATTACACGTTACTGCCATAAACTCAAAACATATCACAATCTAACATTTATATCTAGATTTAAGCAGAACAATACAATAATTCATCGTGGATATACCACTGTAATAAACTAATGGATATGAGTGTTGTTTCAGACGATGGGTAATACAATAAAATAATGATCTGCGCTATGCCAAAAGAAAAGATCGAAAAAAATCAAATCAGATTTTTTTTTCTGCTTGTGAAGAAGACAAAGAACAGAGAAAAAACAACGGTTTTTTCAACCCATTAGCAACGATGTTCTTCAGCTTTGCAACGTTTATGTTCAGCTGCAACGGTTTCTAACCCATTAGCAACGTTGTTCTTCAACTTTGCAACGTTTATTTTCAGCTGCAACGGTTTCTTCAACCAATCAGCAACGTTTATTTTCAGCTTTGCAACTTTTATCTTCAGCTTTATTGTAACATCAAATAAAAGTTGCATATTTTCTGTTTTGTTATTTTTAGCTTTTTTTTCTTCTTCTCAAGCGTTTTGAGCCATGTACCAATTTTTTGAGAGTGTTTTGAGCATGATGATACTAGTTTCTTACTAATATAAACATGGATGAAAATAAATTCAAGCTAGGATGCAACCAGATTCATCATTGCTATTTTCGAATATATTTTTTTCAATTTTATTTTAAACCAGGATGCAACCAGTTTCATCCTAGCTATTATTCGAATATTTTTTTTCAATTTTATTTTAAACCATGATGCAACCAGTTTCATCTTAACTATTATTCGAATATTTTTATTTTTTAGTTTAAAACAGGATGCATCCAGTTTCATCCAAGCTATTTTTTAAATAAATTTTTCTATTTTATTTTAATTCAGGATGGAACCAGTTTCATCCTAGCTATTTTCTTTCGAATTTTATTTTCCCGAATTTACTATCAACAATGGATCTTGTTTTGAAGAGAATTTAAAATTTTTTCCAAAAATATAAGTTTTATTAAAATCGGATATATATTTTGAGAGATATGAGTGTTTTTATATATTTTTTTAAAATTAGAGAGAGAAAGAATAAAAAAAAAATCTAAAAGTGAGAGGCATAATTATCTAAATTCTTTTATGTCTATTTCATCATCCTAATTTACAAGTCCAACCATAAATTAGAAAATCTTGGATAATAAACCCATTTTTCGATAATTGTATATATTTATGATCATGATATGTTTACATAGACCTCTACTTAAAATGTTAACTTATACATGACCCCATATGTTAAATGAGTCTACACGTGGAGGTCTTTAAGAAGTTATTGTAGTTAGCAAACATTAAAAAAAAACCTTAGATTTGAGACACATTATTCAAATGAATGTATATATGTCACCTTAAATGCTAAATCAAATTATGTAGTATGATACCATTCTAAAAACTAGAGATAATCCTCTAAAAGTTTCTCAAGTTAATCTTATCAAATTCAAATGCGAAAACGACTAAAAGAATCTGCTCGAGAGTCCATACTAACAAACTAAGTTCTGTATTATAGTTTGAACTCGTTTTTAGCCATTTTCTCAGTTGAATTAACGTTATGTTGAATTTAAAGTGTTTTTGTAGGTTTCCTAGTTTCTAAAATGGTGTCATTTTGCATATTTGGTTAAGAGATATGTGGTCATTTGGATGATGTGTCTCTAATTTGAATAAGGGATTGAATGTTTGTTAAGCAGCATGAACTAAATGAAGATTTACAGGAGTATATGTTAATATTTCTCATCGGAATCTACATATATGCTGTTTATTGTCTTCTGTGTATGCTTTTTTTTTTCTTTTCTTTTTTTGAAGAATCCTTCTTCTGTGTTTTCATACGAGGAACACTTCCAAGATTTTTCGAACGTGGCTATTATCAAGTCATTTTCAGTTTTTCTTTTTTTTCTTTCTATGAGAACGTTAGAGGTACTTGAGTCTTTATTGACAACTAGAATACTTGTGCTTATGAAAACGAATTTTCCCTTTGTTTAACCGATGTAATTTTCATTTTGAGCATTTATTATTATTACTTTTGAACACTTATTAAACGCGATGAAACTATAAAATAAAAACGTATAATGGTCAAGGGGAACTTTGAATTAAGAACTACCTGTTGTATAACCGACCAAAACAAAAGAACCTTCGGGATGTACAAACAACAAGCAAGAATCCGTCGAGGTACGTTCACCCAGATTATGTCTCGTATGTGTCAATTGATCATATAATGGGAATTGGGAAATGCAACTTCATATAACGAGTATACGACGGATAACTAATAAGTTACTATATAAGAATGTTGTTTCACACAAGACAACAAATATAATGTGTCAAGCATATACCCAACAGTTCGACAAATATTAAGAATCTGTCTGGAGATTTTATTTTTTTCAAAACTACTAAAGCGTTTTATTCATTTATAACCCGGTTAACAAAAACGATTTTGTAGCTAATGTAACTGTAATGCAACGGTAAAATCGTTAGATAATAATCCATTTAGTTAAAATTTAAAATTCGTCAATAACATATTTAATGATTAAGAAAACGATATGACCCAAAATATAAAAACTAAAGGCTTAATAATTAACCTATTTAATTTGAGGTCTATCTGTTTTATTTGAGGCATATCCAATTTTATTCACAACTAGAGAGTAGAATAAGCAGGTCTAATCTTGGTCAAAAATACTAAGCTACCGTATACTCATTAATTAATACTAATACTAAAATCAAAATATAAATAAAAATACTTTTCCTGTTTCACTATTTTCCAAATTTAATAAAAATCTAACAAAAAAACAAACTTTTTATTCCATCAAACTTTCCAAATTCGAAAAACCCCAAACCAATTTTTCCAAAAAAAAATTTGGATCTCCCATTCTTTTCGATGTACAAAGTGAATGTCTACACACGCATTCTTATAATAGCATTTTGATTGACCTATGCATTTAAATCTTACTTTTCGTGAACCAAAATCTTGAATTATTACCAGATTCGTCCGTTGTGGATCTATCGTATCCACCAATTTTGGTTATGTTCTTCAAACACATGAAGAACATGCAGCAGAATCGGTGGATACGACGGTTCCACATCGAACGATTTTGTTTATATTCCTCGTAAAAAATTTCCATACCCAGAATCGTTGGATACGACAGATCGTATCCAACGATTACACATTTTTAATTTTTTTATTTTTCTCAGATTAGAATCGTTGGATATGACACCTGCTTATCCGCCGATTTCTATTTGTATTCTTCGTTGATAGCATATTCAGAATCGTTTCATATTTTATTGTTTGATTTCTTTTTACTTTTCTCTATTGAGAATCGATGGATACAATCTGTCGTATGCAATGATTTTGGATATACAATGTTTTTTGAATTTTATCAATAAGTAGGAATCAATGGATACGTACGTGTCCAACGATTATTTCTTACTGATTTTACTGTTCATTTTCATTATTAGAATCGGTGGATAAAATTTGTCTTATCCACTAATTTTGTTGTGTTCATTTTAGTGTTTAAACTTTTGTTATTAATTGAATTAGTGATAATGATTGCTAGAACTAGTCGTAGTTGTTGTTGTCAATTGGTGGCAATTAATAGCACCAGTAATGATATAGATAATATTTGTTTTTGATTTTTTTTCTCTCTTTAACCTATACTTATTTTTTATTCTTCAATTTAATCTTTGTAGACATGGATAACAATTGCAAGAAGAGTGTTAATTATACACATGTTCGTTTATGTGATGTAGATAGACAGACGGAGCCAAAGATTATGCTAAACCTATATAAGTTTGCTTTTAGAAGAGACAGTTACTTGGAGAGCTCGCTTTGAGGAACTTGACGAGGTTATTCATGTTGCAATGATCAGAACATAGGATATGGCATTATGGAGAGAATGATTACCGATGTTCTATCTAGATGATCCAGATAATGGTGGCGTCGTTGATGGTGGTGCTGCTAATGTAAATAACACTGACAGTGTTGTTGCTGATAGTGATAAATGGCAAGGGTTCTGAAAATAATTTAGTTTATGAATGTGTATTTATATGGAAACAATAGTTTATGCTCTTTCTCTTTTAAGGACTAGTTACGTTAGGTTTATAATAACTATAAGGTTGTTTATAATAACTATAAGTTTTAATTGGTTTTATGGATTAATGAACTAACTAAGGTTTTAATTATATTTTATGATTGAGTCAGTTCGAATTAGTAAATTTAATGTGAATGGTTTAGTTACGTTTTATACTTATTTTTTCTTGTATATGGTCAAACTTCAGCTTAACGATTGATTTTTTTTGAAAAATATAGTCGTTGATATAAATAGGATAACTCGTTCTCCATCATTTATTACTTCATTCAAAAGAAATCCTATTACAATGGACCATCATCGTCAACTATAAAGTCAATGACTTCTATATAAAATGTGATACACAAAAGAACCGCCAAACAAACTAACAACTGAATTAAACTAAAGGAAATAAATGCGAATGTTAAGAGAGAGACCGAATGGGTTAGAAATTTTTACAACGTGTTGGATCTTCCAGAAGAGGACCGCCTCAAAATATTTTCTGGAATCTTGTTAATACGGGTCCTTTCATGCCTAAGTGGGACGGTAAGTACAGGAAACCACTTGTATCTTATGGGGATGAGTATGTTTCTTCTCGGACAATAGCGGTTAGAAAATTTTGTTACAAGTACAACGAGTTTCTAGATAAACACGAAAGGGACAAGTCTGCAGTGCAAGAGGAATATACTAAATGGAGAGGCGAACCATTTAGTCATTTCGAAGCTGCATCTATAATTGAATCTCACGTCGAAAACTAAAGAGAATTTCATTTTATGCAATTTATTCGTGTAAGCAAGTTCATTTTATTTTATGGAGAGTGTCCAATTATTCAAATAACATCATCATGATTATGACAACCATTGTTTATTGTAGAAATCTTATATACACCATTTAGTCTATGCATTATAATCTTAAACAACAATCATGCTTCTTTGACTTTCTCATGTAGACGCTCGACGTCCTCTTCACATACAGTTTTTCCTTTGCTTGTGTCTTTCAATCTTGCCACTTTTCTCGAAAACAATTTTTAAACGATCACGCCTTGAGCGACGACCTAAAACTAATACACATTTGATCTTTATGCCTTTGTCAAAAAACCATTGCTTTGAATCGTCCTTGTTTTACCATACTAAATCAGTATAGTAGTAGTAGACAGAAGTATCAGGCCTCATCTGAGACACAGGTTCAGGTTGATAGTCGCCAAGCGTTTCAACAATTTATAATATAACCCAAAAGTTATTAGGCAAAAACAATTGGTGGATAAGGAATAAGCATATCGACCGATTCCTAACAATCGTCCTTTAGGTACTTATTCATGCACCGACTCCATTTGACCTTGTTTTTTGGGAAAGACCCCAAGTATACAATCGACACACGTGAATTGACTTGTGTGTCAATTCCAGTTTTCAGCAAAGGGCATTTTTCTGGCCATTTATTCGATTAAAATCGGTTTATATAGCAACATACATCTGACGAGTGAATACTTGGTGTTTTTCGAATAAACCTCCAAGTGATACAATCGGTCGATCTGGGAATCCATAACATCCGATTTTTTCACCTACCAATTCCCTCAAATCTGAACCACAATCGGTCGTTGTTCATGACAATATCTGTAGAATCGGTGTATGTGGTGCCATCGTACTCGCCGATTCAGGGTAATACGTAGGCCAAAAAATAACTCAAAATTTGAAGAAAAAAAATCCCTTTTTTTGCGATTATAAGCTACAAATACATGTTTGGAGATCCTTAACACGTATATTTGATGGTTGGAAACATTACGATCTTCATTTTTCCGGCTTGATTCTTTATTTGGTTGATTAAAATCCTCAATTATACTTTGGTTTACCCGTTCTTGTTCAATATCAAAATCGGTGGGATCGAAAGCACGATAATCTGATTGGCGATATGTAGATGTACCCGCTTCTTGATCACCACTACAATATACATTGACACAATCAAATTTCATCTTTGATACCAAAATCACAAAACCTTAGTTTTCCACAACTTCTTCTCCTTCTCCAAACTTAAAAAAAAAAAAAACTCTAATCTAATTCTTACAATCTAACAGTAACTATAATCCAATTTCAAACACCAAATAATTTAACTACCAATTGAATTAATTAGCACTATTTGATCATGGAAAAATTAGCCATTAACAAAAATAGTTGGATAAGGGTTTTTTTATTTTACTTCATTATGGCCCTATTTTAACTTATTGGGTAGTATTTTTGTGTGAAAACAAATGTACTGAAAAATGGTACTTTCAAGAAGGTTCGAGAGATCAAGCTCGAACAGGATGAGCCTAAACCAAGAAATGTCCGTTCACGTCTTGATTTAATTACAAAAATAGAAAGGATTAGGGTAGGTCTTAGGGGAGGGAAGCAAAGAAGGTTGAGAAATATCATTAGTGTGTGAAGAAGAATGGATTTTCCTTAGAGGAATCACTAATTCTATAGGTTTTTGTTTCTTCATAATGATTGTGTTGTTATCTTTTCGTCTTGTTTCAAATAGATGAGAATCATCTATTTATAGTTTGAAGAGGACACACACTGATTTTTCATAAGTCGTGGAAGTTAGGGAGAGATGGAGAAGTGATGATTTTGGAGATTGTAGTGGGGTGGTGCCTGGAAAGTAGGGAAGACCTGTGTAACCACTAATCCTCATCCTCTCAACTGCTCTGTAACTGCCTACTTCTTGTTACCTTCTTGTTCGTGGGGGTTGTGTTACCACCCACGATATCATATACCTCCAAACCAATACCCCAATGAGAATCCCCCCATGTTGTATTTGATGTCTCGTATAAATAGTGGAGTCATAAGCCACTACGGTTTTGATTAAGTCAAGTCAGGTCAAATGACTTGCTAAGTCAGTGGGACAAGTTGCGTGCCTCACTGGATTGATAATCAGACTGATTAGTATTGAGTTTGGGAAGTTCAATGACTATGTTCTTGCTCGTAAATAACATGACATATTTAGTGACTAAATATTAGCTCAGAAGCGACTCATTGTAAGTTTGAGAGGCATTTGAGGCCAGACGCTGTAGAGGTTCCTTGAGCAAGGATACCCACTGGACTTCATGTAAGACTCAATGTTGGACCCATATTGAAAAGAAAGGCGTATTTTTCGAGTAGAGTAGCTAGCAAAGCTAACAATATCCACTTAGCACAAATAAGAATGTGCTAGCTCTTTTATATTAAAGGCTAATGTACTAACGTCTTAAGAATAAGACAAATATGCACAACCTCTGGTAAATATCAATTGTACTAGACCTAGGAAGCTAGCATCAAGAAATTTTGAAGTTTGAAGTTAGCACTTCAATTGGATAGAGTAGTTAGCATTAAAGTTAATGCGTTTATGGCTAAGTAGATAGGGACGTATTGGTCTAGTAAGTAGGGTTGTTCATGGTAACGGGTTTCACGGAAACCCCGTAAAACCGAACCGAACCGAACCGTTTATTAATGGAACGGTTATGGAAAAAAATATGGAAACCGGTAGTCACGGTTTCGGTTTTGGTTTAGCAAAAAACTGAACCGTTATACCATGGAAAGCCGACTATTTAGGACCGTTGATCTAATTTTTGATAGATCTAATCTAAACCCTTCATTACCCTTGATATATAACCCCACCCTAACTTATTAACCCTAATTCTCTTCTAGTTTTTGAGCAGCATCCCAGCCTCTCCGCCTCCAGTCTCTTCTCTTCTTCTTCTCTTGCTCCAGTCTCTTCTTCTTCAGAGTGATAGATCTGACTTACAATTCCTTCTACCACCAGAAACGAAACAAGAACTCTGTGGTTTAGGTAGACCAACTATTGATGCTTTTAATTTCAAACTTGTGAAAAATCTTTGAGAAGCAGATGATGATGATCTTGAACGAGTAAAACTTCCAATGGTCTTGGTTTAGTTGAATGATTTCTTTTCATTTTTACTGTGGGTTTTCAATTTCACTCGGTTAGATTTTTCATTTTCATTTTCACTGTAGGTTTTCATTTTCACTTTGTTAGATTTTTTATTTTTATTTTCACTGTATTCACTGTGGGTTTTCGTTGAACACCAGAAAGCTTGATGAAGATATCCTTACTGTGAATCAGCAATCACTAATCATCATGTATGATTTATCATCAGGTGTGAATCAACAATCACTTTTTAGTTCCATGAAGAAATCCTTACTGTGACCAGACAAATAGTTCTCGACATATGCCAAGCTAAGTTGGCTAAACAAGTTTTGTTTTAGACATATTTTGAGAGATCAGATCACCCTACTAGCTTCAGGATCCAATTGAGTTAGGCCAACTTGGCCAATTTCTGTTTAGTTTATGTTAGAAAATGATTGGAAGAAATCTTTACTATCAATTAATTTTTGGCTTTTTGTGTTATTTGTTTTTGACTTTCTTCCAATTGCTACAGGTGGGTTGACGAAGTTATTCCTGATGCACCATGGGTTATCTCACAGGAGTTCTTTGATAAGCATAATACTGATAGGTAAAGGAATTTAATTTGTTTGAAATATGTACTTGTTGTTAGTTTAGGGAACATCTCAGTGTTACAGTTTTTATTTTGGAGTGTTAGAAATTATTGTTTAAGTGTTAGTTTGTTTTCTTTCGAGTTGAACATTCTTTAGACATTTAAGATAAAAGTAGTTGAAAAACAGCTAAACCCAGACATAATCTTAAATAAACTTGGGGGCGCACTAGCAGTGCAGTTCTGTTCATCATTTTATACCATTAACACCTGATTACTCGGGAGTCAATATTAGGGGTTAAGTTGCCTGATGGTTATTCTAATATTCTCTTATTATTACAATTTGGTTAAGTACTAAGCGGAAACATATGTGAGGTACTAATTTGGGGTAGATAAATTGTGGTTGACATACTTAATTTGTTATGAATGCCTTTGTATGTCCTGTATTTGTTTCTCAAGTGAAAAATCTTGCAGGTTTTGCCCTGAATTATTCATAGCCATAGGCAAAGAAGCCAAAAAGGGCATCTCATTAAAACATGCCATGGCTACAGGCACCAGGCAACAGCAGGCAGCAACAGCATCCAGCAGCAACATCCAGCAGCAATTTCATGAAGAAAATTGTTGTTTTTAATCTTTAAGAATGCATTTTTTGGATGTGTGTTGTGTTCTAAGATTGTTGGAATTTTATTTGTTTGAATTGCTTAATTGTTTGGATGGTTTAATAAAGAATGAAATTTTTTTATTTTATATTTTGAATTTTTTTGAATCTTGCATTGTCAGTTTCACGAAACTGATACAATCAACCGGTTAAACGAAACCCGCTGGAAAAAACCGAAGCCGAGAGAAAACCGAGTAAAACCGAACCGGCGGTAAACGCAACGGTTATGGAAAAATAATTGGAAAATCGACTATGCCGGTTTCGGTTTTGGTTTGGCACAAAACCGAACCGGAACCGACCATGAATAGCCCTACTAGTAAGATATGCATTAAGCCTTGGAGATGCTTCAGCCTGGCAGGGACATGTTAGAGCCAGCTAGGGACGTGCTTGAGTATTAGCGCCTCGGTCAGGGATGCACTCGAGCAATGGGACGCGCTGGAGCTAGGCTAGGACGTGCTCAAGCAATGGTAGCGACGTTCTCGAGCAATGGGACGCGTTGGAGCAAAGCCGGGACGTGCTCGAGCTGGACGCGTCAAGCTATAAATAGCGCTTCTGGCGCTGTAATTTAGAGTTAGTGCTTTTAGTGCTAGGGTTGAGTTTCCAAGGTGGTGATACACTGGTTAAGGCCTTATTAGGCTAAAATGTGCTAGCTAAGACCATTTTTGGTTAGTTAGCACTTCTCAGGTGCTAGGGTTTAGCGCCAATGTGGCTAACTGGTTTCAATGTGGTGCTTAAGCCAAATAGCTAGTGCTAACTTGGTGTTGATATAAGAAAAGGCTAGGGTTAGCCTAGTTCAGAGGTTCAATGCGTCTTTTATGGCATTGCTTCTTGATCATGGCACATCCGAGAAGAGTGGTGAATTATTTATGGCTTATATTTAAGCAAAATGTTAAAGTAGCATATTTGGGCTCAAGAGAGCAATTAGAGAAGCATTGGTTGCGAATGAAGCATTAAGGTATAATGTATTTCAGGGTTTAAGCATTTATCTATTCCCGAGTTTAGTGGATGTTGTTGGAACATTAATGCTCATTCGAGGCAAGTTCAAGGAATTCAGCCGTGGAATTTATGCGAATTGAGACTAGTTCGATATGGCATGAATATCATAAGTGTTGAGGAGGCTACAAGACTAATTTTATAACGCTTAGAGAGGACATGTACTCTTAATTCGCCTGCGAAATATAAGCATAGATACAACATTCCTTATTAAGCATATGCACATAAATATACATATATATATTCTTATTGCTTAACAAAAAGTAATTTTACGATTCTATCTCTTGTCAAAAACTCACCATCTACAGATAGGCTTTAAATAAAATGGGCAGGCTTCAATTTAACAAGGATAATTGAGTCTTTATTTGTTTGAAAATTCCTAGTTACCGTCATACCTTTATATATATATTTCTTTCTAATTTCAATATAAATTATGTGTTTTTATCTCCACTAAAGTTAACAATTTTAGCAGTTATTTTTTCTCTCTTGTAACTTTTTGTATCTATCTATATCTCCACAAATTATTTATACAAAAATTATTTACCCGTCTGGTCCTAAATATTTTCATACCTAATAATTTAGTCTTTTATCTGTTTAAAGATATTTAGCTTCGTGCTCTATAGTTACTATCATATGTTCATATTCATCTTTTTTATTTTAATATAAATAGTGTGTTCTCCTCACCTTTAAAGTTAAGTTAAAGTCATTTTCATTTTCGTTTTCTTGTAACTACTTTCAAAAAGTAGTTTATTTATTGTTTCTCTTCTTGGACAATATTAATTTTTTCTTCGTTAATTTTTTTTTATTATTTTCTTTTTCTTAAAACTGCTTTTCTTTTATTCATTTTTGTACATGAATGGAGTCAAATATTAGTGCAGTTTTTTTCTGTTAAATACAAATTTATAAATTACAAACATTTCTTATGCATTTTTAGTGGTGCACCAGGAAATTTAGTTTAGTGTTGCACCTTTTAATGTACTACTTTTTTCAAGCACAAGTGTTTTATGCATGTGGTTTGGTTTTGATTTCGTGCATCATTTGGTGCACTGGTTAATCTGTGCACTAATTATTTAATAGTATACCGTTTGGTGCACTAATTGTTTATGTTAGAGTACTATTTGTTTGAACCCAACAAGCATTGGTATATCAAGTTTAGTTCTAAAACTCGATCGTTTTAATTGTTGATAATCGTATAATTTATATATTTTAAGTATCATTTCCTTATACTTATTTGCTAGATTTTTTGTGAATTACTGTGTGTTATTATTATTTTTGTAGTTTATGTGTTTTATTAGGTTACATTTCTGAAAGAAGTGAAATTGAGCCCTACAAGGAAAAATTACTAAAGAATTGAATTACGAAGTCAACGGCGAAAGAACGAGGTCATTCTGACTTCGTATGAGAAAGTTGTGAGTAAAACCGTGAAACCAACTTGGACTTGGTATCTGTTGGGCCTTATTGGGCCTGCGCGGGAAGAGAAATAAGGGAAGCGTTTTGGGCTCCCCTTTGACGTGAAAATTAGGGTTTTTGTTGGTTTTTGAGGAGGTTAAGTCTCCTAATTGGATAAGGATCAAGAGGAGGTTACATAAACCTCTATAAAGGAAAGCCTAGATACAATTTTCTACACAACTTCTCACAGATAGAAAATACCTTCACGTACAGGAGAAGAAAGGTTTAGTTTTTGATTTCAATGATAATTATTACTTTCTTAATCAATTTTAATGGCTTTTAAGAAAGCTATGTCTAGCTAAATTTCTTTGTTAAGGTGAAAGGATGAACTTGTAGAGATAGATTCTCTTGTGTTTCAAAACTAGGGTTTTTAACTATAAAAGCTTAATGTCAATGTTTTGTCTCTCTTTCAATGTTTTATCTTTCTCGATGATTTTTCATGTTCTATGCCATGTATAGTTCATTGTTTGATTAGTAGAAGAACTCGTTGACCCTTTCGCGATAATCATTTTATGAATATTCTTTGACTATTTATGCCACGTATACTTAGTACTTTGAAATTCTACCTTAGGTTGAGAACAAACAATTCTTTTTGAAAATTCTTTTCTTCGATTCTTAAACGAAATATCATCCGTGTATTAGTAGCTAGATTTTTTATTTTTCACGAGTAAAATCGATACCCTTTGTGATGAACGCAAGTAACCCTAATCTACAAAGGATTCCCGAAACCTTAACGCTTTTCTATTATTGATTTCAATCTTTATTAAATAGATTTAATTCATTCTTTAGTTTAATTCTTTATATTAAAAATCTGAAAAAAAATATCTTTAGACTCAACATTTACTTAAATTAATTAGTATAAGTAATACACACTCCTCGTTGGAATGAACCATATTTTCTCTTGTCTACATCTTTTGACATTGTGCGCTGCGGTAAAACAAAGTCGGTTTTCCGATGCATCAATTGCCTACTAAAGTAAACTTATTTATGTTAGACTTAGGATATAGGAATGTTTAGACAATCTCTAGTTACTCATTGAAGACCTGAAGACGTATTGAAGAAAAACGAAGACATCATCCTTCAGATTGAGGTTAGTAACTATTGACTTTGACTTGTTCCATTTCTGTGAAGTTTTTTATAGTCGTATTCATTAAAAACATAACATACAAAGTTAGTTTACATGGCTTTAGTATATAGGTGACTTGATCATTATTATAATCTAAGTATCAAAAGGAAAATATACATTAGTTGTTTCTACAAGTTATTGTATTGAGTTATGTAGTTGTAGATGGTGGGTTTTTGTCAAGGTTAAAATAGTAAAATATTACGTCTCTGGCCCGAGTCTCAGTAGACATTAAACTTCAGTTCTGCAGAAAATTTCGAGACAAAGGCTCAAGTACCTGTCAGGACTGGGGCTTAAGTACATATATCTCAAAATCTAAAGCTTCTAGATGGATTGTCCATTAGTATAGAGCAATTTGAGTATCATTTGGCTCAAGTACCTGTCAAGACATAGTCTTAACTACATGTCTCTTTATCTCAAGCTTCTAGATGGATTGTCCACTAGTATAGAAAAATTTGAGTATCATTGGTTGCTATATTCCGCAGCTGAATTCCCAAAAATTACATTGTGTTAATATCCATGCTCAATTGAGCAATATTGACTCACTAAAACACTTATATATATATTTATATAAACTATTACATACGGATCTACTTGACTAAAGTACCACAAGTATGCTTAGATTCCAAGTCAAAATTGTGCCAGACACAATTCCATAGCTTCCACTAGCTAAGCCCAGCCTCAGTCACATTAATCCTTGCTTAAAGAGACAACCAATGTGAAGAGCGTGAAAATAGTTCAATTTAGGGTTTTGAAACGCTTAAAAATAAGTTCGCAACACTTATAAGCGTCTCAAACGATCATAGAACACTTTCCAATCCTAATTGGAAAAGGAGACACTGGACTTGAAGTGTTACAAAGGCTATATCAGAAATCATGTGCGTCTTAGTTTCAAGAAAAATCATGCAGATCTTAGTCTTAAGACAACTTGTGCGTCTTAAGTCTAAGCCACAAATATTGTGCGTCTTAGTACTAAGCACAAATCATATACGTTTTAGTTCAGAGCAAACGCTTGTCCGTCTTAGTACAAGATTAAAATGTCTTACCTTAATAAGCTTTAATACTAATGCGTCTTAGTATTAGCTTCAAATACTCGTGCATCTTAGTATGGCTTCAATACAAGTGCGTCTTAGTCAGGCTCAATACTAATGCGTCTTGGTAACAGCTTCAAAATATGTGCGTCTTAGTATGCATGGCACAATACTTGTGCGTCTTAATATGCATGTCACAATACTTGTGCGTCTTACTATAGTCATAAACACATGTGCGGTCTTAGTCATAGCTACATACCATGTGCATCTTAGTCTAAATATGTATCTTGACTGTCTTGGTACCTTGTCCGTCTTAGTTTGATCCATAAGGCTAGTCCGGCTTAGGTAAACACATACCTTGTCCGTCTTAGTACATATTCAATACTAATGCGACTTAGTATGGCTTTAATACTCTTGTGTCTTTGTATTTGCTTAAAAACTAATGCGTCTTACCTCCTAGCACAACACTTGTGCGTCTTACTTTTCAGCATAATACTTGTGCGTCTTACCCTTTAAATCCTAAACTAATGCATCTTAGCATTTATCCTAGGATAATGTGTCTTAGCATTAATCCTAAACCTAATACGTCTTAAGCATTTCGTCTAATACTAATCCATATTATACACGGATTCTTAGGCTTAGCTCCTAAGCTCATCCACCATAGAGTTAGCACCTAATGCTTGCCTATTTGGGTTTGCTTCACATATGCAAGCTTCAGAACCTAACTTGCCTATCAAAGGCCATACTAGGCTTCACTCATATATGTGGACTCTCACACATATATTTTCATATGTGGCCTCACTACATACTCTGGTCCTCAACAGTTACATATATATTCTCATGCTCAGCAACATACACTTATTTCTACAAACACAAGCATGTCAATGCAAATTGACCTAGTTGAACATATTGTTCCTCATAAATAAAATAACTACATATTTTATTTTAAGTTTAGTCTGCTAGACTCATCAAGTTAGTCAAGCAAGACAAGTCTTAAAGCAAAAGACTAAGCAAGTCTCATTCGGCTTCACATTAGTAGTGCTTAATGCTACATAAATTACACGAGACATCAAAGATGTTACAAATATGGGGATATTCACTAGGGTAATTGTCTATGGCACGGAGTGCAGTAATGCGCCCACTACATAGAAAACTTTGGAAAGTTTGATCAGCAGTTGAGTAGAGGAGTGGTGGGTTGAGGAACCGTCAATTCAACCTTAACCAAAGAGGGAATAATTACTAACACTTTCTCCGCCTTCTCCATTACTCAACCATCGACACTTTCTTCCAGAGGGGAGGTCAGGTGAACGGTTACAATATCTATGATATAAATATATTCTCAATCTATTGAGCAGGACAGGTCTGAATGGAACAAGGACAAGAATTCTAAGTCTAAGTCTGAGACAAGTCTAAATACAGAACAACATCGAACAACTCGATCATTCAACCTTCTCACACAGAGAATTGTTCGTAGCTATTCACAGCAATTACATCCTACAGGGTCTGATACTGTAACCTCAATCCTTCTCTCGCTTCCCTCCATAAGACCAACCCTTCTCCTTCTACTTTGTGACTGAAGCAAAATTGGAACAGCCATTGCTTGGTTTAGGCCAGGTTTGTACATATTAAGTACTTCAACAGTACAAATGTTTTTCTAGTTTACATTTGCTAGCCCCACTTTTCCTATTTTACCCTCTTAATTCGTTTTTCCCACAAACAGTAGTATAATTTTTTATACTTTCGTGATTTCGACATAACACTAATATTACTCTTGTCATGGATTAGTATTGAACTTTTAGGAAACTAGATTTGTTTATTTTTTTTGTGATTCAGACTTTGAACTCATGTTAGAAAAGCTTTTCTTGAACATGGTTTAAAGTTTATTTAAACTTAATATAAGTTTTTAAGTCTAATATGATTATGGAAAAAAACCACTTAGGACCGATCCCTTCACCAATCTCAGGATACGATCCTAACCATGACCGATCCTAACTTGTATAATTTATAAATCTCGGTTTTTCACTCTTAAGCTATTGGATTTCGAAGTAAGTGTAAATTGAATGAAAAGTTCTATGTTAGGAAATATTGAACATGTACTTAACTCTATTATATTATTGTTCATATTTATTCCTTGGATACTCAAGACTAGATTCTATTAATATTATTGAGATATATTTTATTTACTTTCTTAGTATCGAAAATTAATTGATGTACTCTTTATTTCCAAAAGATTGCACATAACTAGTTGACTAATTTATCAAAATACATGGTTTTGCAACTTAAAAAGGGAGAGGGTACCTAGTACACCACCAACGTTTTTGTTCGTGAACCTATATGGACAAACCTTGTATAATCAACACGTTCATACACGAAATCCGTTTTCAAGATTGTGAGACAAGGATTTCTTTGGATGATCAATTAAGATAAAAATACGCAAGGTGAATCTAATATGTACTTAAATATTTAAAATATGAATTCAATCAAGGAAAATTCTTGTATGATCTATATTCCAAGATCCGAATTTACCAAGAACTAGTCTTGTAAGATCTTTACTATTAAGTTAAAAAATATCTAGGTTGATTAACGTAATACTTGTGATATTTATATTATACATACAAAATAATATAATGCGAAAAATAAATAACTGAAGACAACAAAAGTTCGTTAGCGAGGAAACCTCCAATCTAGCATTAAAACCCCGTGACCTTGTTCAGTTTGAACATCACACTGCATTAAGCCACTACAAACAGTATCCTACTATTAGACTCGGACTGGAATGTAGTTGAGACTGAATTAACCCCTCGAGCAATTTAGATCCATTAACGTGCTCCTTATGTATCTTGTATCTCACTAATCCATACACACTTGATTTTCCAATATGACGTCTTTTACAGGCCCCAAAGTCCTTCATGAAGATTAGTGCGACCTTGCCTCCAATAGGAAACCTATTTGATTTCCTTCATATTTGTTTCAATAAAGGTAATTGATATTTATTTTCTTTGAGGGATCTCCACTTAAAAAACATATCAAGCAAACCTGCACAATTAGGATAACTTACTACCTTCAAAAGTTGTAAATAAACCTACTGATTCTACCTCACAAGATCTAACTAAGACATCTTTAGAAGTTAATCGTATGGAACTACAAGGTCGAGGACAAAAAACTCCTTGTAGTTTCTATCAATATTATTCATCGATCGATATTTATTGAATCATCGTACAACAGAAGAGACGAATATTTAGAATAGACAAGAAATATGATGATCAAGGTAATATTCCGGATATCAAAGATCTATCAGGTAAAATATAGTCTGATAAGGATTCACGAATCCAAAGTGATGTTTTCAAATTCCTAATCTAAAACTTTTCTCGTGGAAACCTAGGTCTTTGGAGGACGAATCTTGTAGCAACAAGATGCACAACATGCAGGGATTAAAAATCTTAGTTGCAGAGTCCTTTATTTATAATGATGAACAAGGGTAGGATGCTTAAAATTCAAGCAACTATTACTTGAATCCAAAGCAAGTTCGTGAACGAGTTTCCATGTTTACGAATTACTTTGATCCCAAGAAATATTTTACTGATTAGAATACATTTTTACTTTGGTACCAAGTAAGTTTTTTCCATAGTTATGGCTTCCTAGCAATATATATAACTTGTTTGCAATATAATAGTTCGAATAATAGACACTTTGTAAGCGTGTGAGAAGTTTTCCTTGTAATATGAAGAATAATGACACATACACATATTTATCAATAAGGACTGTGCACTAATAAGTTCACGAGCTCACGAAATGGTCCATGAACCATAAACAATATTGGAGTTCAGTGATAAATGCATAATTTACATGTTTATAGAGTCAATTTCATACTATTTTTAGCTATAATTCTTGCATTTTATCTTGTTATTACTTTGTTTTCTATTTTATTTGTTTCTTTAGGAGAATCATCTGAAATCAATAGAAATGGTGTTAAAGAGAGCTAAGAAGAGGAAAGGAGTTCATTCTTACATAAAAAGGAGAGTCCAAAGGATGGAAACACAACTTTGAAACAAGAGTTCCAGGAAGATTTGCGGTTGGAAAAGTATCCCAAAAGTCAACCGTAAACAAAGTTAATTTTGGACAACAAATTCCAGGAAAAGTTACAGTTGGCTGCCAACCGTAAAATAAGTTGAAGAGATATGAAGATTTTGTCATTTCTATCTTGTATAGAATTGAAATACGAAGCCAATCCAAAAATAATGAGGTCAATCGGACGTCGGATGAGGGAGTTATGACCAAAACGGTAAAATACAAAAAAGTGTCCAGGAGTAATTACGGTTGGAAATATTGCACTCTAATCCAACCGTAACTCTGGGAATTTTGGGGAGATTTTTTTATGTCAGAATTTCGGTTGGCTTTCTTGGGTTGAAACCAACCGTAACTGAGGTAGTTTGGCATGTGTGGGCTTCTAAAACATGGAAAACACGGTCCCAGAAGAATTCTAAACCTAGATTTCATGGAAAATATATAAAGAGACTCCCAAGGCATGAAGAAATCATCTTTTTACACTTTTTACATAACTTTGCAAGCTTTGGAGGAGATCAACAACACCAAAATAAGATAAAGCTAGGGTTTCAGAGCGGTTCCGTTATCGTAACGATTTCTTAACTATTTTCTTATATGTATAACATGGATGCTTCTACATCCATGAGTAGATAAAAAACTAAATGATTGAGGATGAATTCTAAGTTCTAAACATGATTTGATTTAATATATGATTCTATTTTGAGTTCTTCGCATGATAATTGTTTGTTTATACTACAAAAAATGTTTATGATTGATTAATAGATTGTTTTGGTGGCCAACAGAATTGATTTGTTGATTTAGTCTATTGCTAGTATTAAGTTGTGAGATAAATAATAGTCCATTGATTCGTACACAAGTAGAGAACACAGGACCTTGCAGAGGGATTCTGTTGAACAATTGTGTGTATGAACAACACTAGTAAGTGGACCTTGATCTAAGAGCCTAACTGCTAGGATTAACCTATAAATTCACAAAATATAAAGCATTTGACCAAATTACACCCTGAATGATCTACTACTGGGTGGTTAGGACGAACAGATCTGGTAGGAGAGAACTTTCGTATCCAGTAATATAAGGAATTTAGGGGATAACACTGATCTAGCTGTTATTCTACAGTTGGTGATAATCTATGATTAACAATGAGTAGATGAATATATTAACTTGATGAATGTTTAGTAAGGAAGAATGATTCCTCGATCATATCTCTCTCCATTGCTTACAACTTTATTTTTAATTGATTTCTTATTTACTTTGTTTGAAACCTAAAACAAAACTCGCCATTGTGACACTTTAAACAACTAAAACACCTCGCTCTTCGTGGGAATAAGCTTGACGTCTATTATATTATTCTTTTATTGAGTGGAATAAAATCACTAATTTGATTGCACCTACGACACGCATCATACAGTAACATCCAAAATCTATGTAGTCCGTGACTTAAAAAACTTGGTCCGCGAGCTAAAAATGTTAGAGTATACCAAGAAAATACTCAAAAGTGCACAATTTGCGAACTCAATCAATTCATGAATTCCAGAAACATGGTGAAAAGTATACAGTTCGCGAACTAAAAAAATCAGTTCGCAAACTCTAGATCAGTTAATAGTAATGTTACCTTTTATAGTGTTTGACATTGTTTGGTTTCCAAGATGACCTCTTGGCTTTCTCCACTGTAAATAGAGAGCTTCCCAAAAAGTGGAAAATTTAAACTAAGTAGTAAAACATCTTTCTACCTTTCTTAAAAGTCACGTAAGCTAGGTCCAAGGAAGAGCAATAATTGTAATCTGATTTAGAAGACCTTAGTTGCTCTAACTTTTAGCAAGTAAGGACCACAATTCTGAGGTTAAGTACTAGCCGTTAAAGGATTGGGATCAAGACTGCGAGGATTTTCTTAGGCATCTCGTAGAACTTAATTGATTCAAGAAATCAATAGATTTATTAAGGTAAGTACTAAAGTATACAATATCTCTCAAAGAATTTTTCATTGTATTTGATATATCTTAGGGTCGGTATCAATGAATCTAATACATCTAGGTTATACCTTAAAAGATCTCAAATCAATGAGTTTTACGTCTAGTATCGAGCATAAAAGTCTTTATTGTTGTGCTCGTACAAACCCACTAATCATGGTAAACATGAGTATTTTAGAAACTTTCAATTGACTTGAAAATATAAGGTTTTGTTTTAGTCGTCCATTTGGAGGCTGGGTAGCGATAATCTTCTCGGAGAACTGGGAAGCAACTCTTATACACTAATGGGGTTAGTGACAAAGGGATACGTACGTAAATCAAATAGATTTTAGGTGTAGGAGTCCAATTGTACAGAGGTAACTGCTTGGTTGGTCTGGCTCAATTTCACTCAGGAGACCGAAGTTTGACAGAAGGCGAGTTGTAATTATTTAATCCGCTGAGTGATAATTTCATAGGAAGTCCGTGGTTTTTATACTGGTTGGTAGTTTTCTCGTTAACCAAATCCTTGTGTGAACTTTTATTTTCTTTCCGCATTATATTGTTTTTATCTTTATAATTACAAGTAGAAGTTAATATTCGAAGTCCTTGTTTATTTCAAGATCTTCCCTATCTCCATAAAATCATTAAAGGTTAGTATTTATATATTATATATAAAAAGTTGGTGGTGTGTTCGATATCCTTGCATTTTCGATAACTATTAAGTTTGATTCTTCAAAGGATGTTAATAAAAAATAGTTGGTTAACATTTTCATGAGCAACGGTATTTTAGATTTCGTTAATGGAGATGTTGTTGTTCCTCCACTATTTATACCTAGTGGAGTCACTCCTAATATCAGTCTCATCAAATATGAGAGATTAGATAGTGTGTTGTGGGTTTTATCACTTCGACTATATCTCTATCTTTACAAATAGGTATTTCTAGTTTTGACTCTGCTCTTGAGATTTAGAATCATCCGAAGAAATATTTTATAAAAAAATCTTACCCAAATAAGTCGATATTGAAAACCGTGTTCAAAACTTCAAAATAATATACATTGTCAATTTCTGACTATTTTACTCAGATAAAATCGATTTTTAATCAATTAGCTGCTATTATGAGAATTATCTAATTCAGATTCGGTGATGTATACATTTATTAAATGTGTCTGAACTCTTGTTTTGATTCTTTTGTTATCATGATCCACAATAGAGATACTCCATTTCAATTATGTATTTCTGTTTGAGATTCTATTTTTGAAAGAATTGAGACGAGATTAGATATTTGGAAAAAGAAATTTCTATTTAAAGAAGGAAGGTTACTGCTAGTCAAAATTTATCTATCTAGTCCACCAGTTTATTTTATTTTTTTATTTCATTTCCATGTGAGTGTGGAAAAGAAGATTGATCATGCTTATGCGAATTATTTTATGGGGATCCGTGGATGGTAAAAGAAAAATATCCTTGATTGCTTAGTCCAAGGTTTGTGTTCGTAAGAAACAAGGGGATCAGAGGTTCGAAATGTAAGAGTTATCAACAATGATCTATGTGCGAAGTGGTCGTAGAGATTCTAAACAACAAGCATTCGCTGTGGCGATGGATGATGCAAAAAAAAACTAAATTGAAACCCGAGATGTATGATGAATGTAAATGATGGGACTCCAAAGGCAGAGTGTAGAGAAATGCGACGAAGTTAGCTCCTGAATTGCAAGATGTGGTTGCTTATAAGTCGTGGAATTAGATTCTGGTAAGCCAAATGGAATTCTGGAATGTGTTTTGTTGTGATTAAAATTGTGTAAAAGACAGACAAGCCACAATAGTTGATCCGGTCAAGGAGAGAAGATGGTGTTGTGAGTTTTGGAGAATCCCAAATGCCAATGAACGCCTAGAATGGTACATCTTGCGACCAGATGTTGGACAAGTTCTAGATCTGGAGGAATCCGATGATGAACTAGAAATTTTAAAAAACAACTTTGACACTAAATCTTGTTACGAAGTTTTTGTTTGTGGAGCCTTAGGTTGCAATATATGCACCTATGGAAGAACGCAGTTTCGTCTAAGGTTAGTTTTTCTCCTTAATTCTTTACCAACTACGATGATGGTAAGATATATAGGAATACCAACACAAAGTGAACTTTGTGTTTTGTGTGATGTTAAGAATGAAACTACATACCAATGTTATTTCACCGCGGTTATGCTTTCGAAATCTAGAATTACCTCTTTAAATCTTTTTGAATTTCATGGTATGTGCATTTTAATGTTCTGTCGCATTTTAACGCTTGGCTAAACAATACGTTTGAAGAAAGAAAGAAGTAAGTGTGGAACATTACTCAATATGTTGTGATTTGAAACCTTTGAAAGGAAAAAAGTAATAGGGTGTTTGGCTCTCGACTGAAAATTGTCTCTAAATTCATTTTTTTGATTAAGAAGACAGTGATTCCTTTTTTTTTTTTTTGTAAATTAACATATTATACCAAGACAAGAAACTATTACAGAGTATCATTGTGTCTGTTGGTTGCCCCTATTCCGGCAAAATGCGCTGGATATGAGAATCCCCCAACAAACTGACTGATCCAGTAACTACAACATTTGAAATAAAATTAGAAACTGAAAAATTACTAGGTTTTTCTACTTGATTTAAAGGTACAATGAAACTTGGCATGCAATACCATTTTTTCTTTAAAACTGTTGTCTTTCTAGCCTCCTTTGCCAAGTTATCATCAACATGATTACCTTCACTGTAAGTAAAACTGAAACTCAAAATTTGATGCATCCCTTTAGAACTTTCACTGCCTCATAGATGATGGATTGATGCCTCCAGTTGAATGTGTTTCTTTGCTGTTGAGCGTACTCTATGACTCTCCTGCAGTGTCCCTCAACATAGAAGTTGTTGAAATCCATATCTCTGGCTTAGTTGGCAGCTTTAAGTAGGCTTAGAGCTTTTGCCTCTTCCAGGGCAGTATGCATAGAAGGACCCATATCTAGATGCGATAGCTTCACCTGCATGATTTTAAAAAATTAGACCATATATTTGAGTTTATCATCAACCCAAGAAGCATCAAAGTTTAATTTAAAGTTAGTTCTCATAGGTGTTCTCCACCCATTTTCTAAAGGTTATGTTGTAAGAAGATTATTGTGTTGTTCATCCAACATTTTGATGGACCAGAAATCCATATGTCTTTTTGCTACTAAAGAGGTTTGTAGGCTTGAAGTTGATTTTTCTTGGAAAATTCTTAAGCATCTTTCTTTTCAGATTAGCCAACACTTTGTTGCCACCACTTTTATTATCTCAATGTTACTATGTCCTGCAATCCAGTTGTTATATATGTCTACAAAAGGAGTTTCTGTAAGAGTACCCATATTTAGCCCTTCATAAGGAGGTAGCATCCAAACAGATTTCGCATAATGACATTCAAAAAAAAAAAAACATGCTTGATAGATTCTTCATGATGATTACAAAATACACAATTTAGTTCAATGTCATTAAGTACGGCCCTAGACTTTGTCTAACTGGCAAAGCATTCTGAATACATTTCCAGACAAAAAAAATTATATTCTCTGTAAAATTTCCAGTTTCCAAAAAGATTTCCAAAAGGTTTCTGTAGTATTTGAAGGATAGGAAAAAGCATTGTTTTGTAGGCTATTGTAAAGTGATTTGACAGTTCTCCACTACTAATTAAAATCTATCTTAATTTATCATTTTTTAGGTTTCCAGTCTCATCCGTGAAAATTTTAATGCCTAGAATGGCATCAACTATTGTATTGGTAAAGTTTTTCTAACTTTTCAGAGTTCTACTTCTTATTGGATGAGTCTATTAACTCAACCATAAGTGTTAACGAGTTTTTATTTCCTCCATAGAATGTAGACATGCTTGTCTCCATACCTGGGATCCAATTATTTAACCAAATATTTATCATGAGGCCATCTCCAACCTCCCAACATCTTTGTTTATGAATTAAAGACACTCCCTGTAATATACATTTCCAAATCCATGATGCATTGCAATATTTTTTAGTATGAAAGGTAGAGCAGTTATGAAAGTATTTAGTTTTAAGTAAGCTAGCCCACAAAGAGTTTGGCTCTGATACTAGCCTCCAAGCTAGTTTTGCAATCATGGCCCTGTTCAATTTATTTGCTTCTTTGAAACCAAGTCCTCCCAAAGAAATTGGTTTACAAAGAAAATCATATGCCTTAAGATTTAAACCTTTATTGTTAGCATATTTTCCCCACCAGAAATCACGTTGTATAACATTAATTTTTTTTTGTTATTTTCTTTGGTAGAATGAAACATCCCATTTGATTTATTGGTAAGGACCCTAAGACAGACTTATTGATAACCAATTTACTTGCCTGAGCAAGATGCTCACTTTGCCAAGTTTTAACTCTTTGTTCCATTTTTTCTACAATGGTATCAAATTTTTTAAGATTAGATTTATAAATAAAGAGTGGTGCTCCTAACTAGGAGTCCTTTAAGCTATTTTTGTTTATTTTAAGAAGTCTAATCATCATTCTCTGATGCCTATAATGTGTTTCTGGACTAAAAAATAGACCCGACATGTTAAAATTTATTAATTGTCCCGAGGCCTTACTGAATTGTTCAATTATGTTTAATAAATTTTTACAATATATCATATTTGCCTTTGTGAATAAGAGGCATTCATCTTCCAAAAAGAGGTGGGAAACAAAAATTATGTTTCTAGAAATTTTAGTTTCGTGTATGTGTTTAATTGTTGTTTAGCTAATAATAACCTATAGAAAACCTCCATACATATTATGAAAAGGGAAGGAGACAATGGGTCTCCTTGCCTTAGGCCCCTGGATGCACTGTAAAACTCCCCTGGTGAACCATTTTGCAGAACCGCAATAGATGTAGTTGAGACACATTGGGAGATAAATGAACACCACTCATCACTAAAGCCAAAAGCTTTAAGAGTATTCAGCAAGAAATCCCAACTGACTCTGTCAAAGGCTTTTGACATGTCAATTTTGACTCATAAACCTCTAGATTGTTTTTAATTTTTTGAGTGAGTGTGTTAACCCATGAGATACCACAATATTGTCTCATATTTTCCTAGAAGATAAAAATAGATGACTGGAAAAGGGATATTAACTTCTCCAAATGTAGTTTTAGTGCTAGTAATTTTGATAGGATTTTATAAGGTGTATTACATAGCCCAATTTGCCTAAAGTCAGCAGAGGTTTTAGGATTTTTTTATTTTAGGAATCAGAAAAAGAAAGGTTTTATTCAATTTGGGATTTAAGGTTTTAGTAATGAAAAAATCCTGGATGAGCTTTACTATTTGAACTCCTACTAGTTCCCAATTATGCTTATATAAACTTACTGGAAAGCCATCTGGACCTGGGGACTTATTGGGTTTGATTTGTTTTACCACTTCCCAAACTTCAGAAGTTGTACTAATCTCTAAGAGTTTAACATTGTCATATTTTGTAATGATACTAGGTATGAGGTCCATTAATTCCTAATCTGAAAAAATAGGTGTGGCAGTAAAAAGAGTTAAGCAATGATTTCTCAATTCTTCAGCAAGTTGAGTTTTATGGAAGAGAACCTCACACTCATGGTTTGTCATACAATTAATTTTATTCCTTTTTTCCTTTTTAGAGTTTAGTGTGAAAAAACTTAGTGTTTTTTCCCCTAACTTGACAGTATTGTCTCTAGATAGATGTTTTGCTATCTCCTTCTGAGTATCATAAAGAGTTTATAATTCTTTAATTTTGTTGTTTATGTGAATTTGTTTATTTTTATAATTTTTTGTATTTTTTAGACCCTCTAACTATTTTAGTACTTTTGATGTATTCCTATGAGGAGCTGTAAAAGTTTGTATTTTCCACTTGGCCAGAACTTCTCCTAAGCAAGCCAGGTTAGTAACAACTATTTCAGTTGTATTTCCTAGAGATTTATTCCAAGTTTTATTAATCATATCTATACATGAGGTATCTTTTAGCCAAGTATCAAAAAAATTAAAAGTATATTGGTCTGTAGAGCTAGTTACCAAATCAAGTCTTAGAGGAAAATGATTTGATCCTATATGGGATAGATAATTTGTTTTTGTATCAGGATATAGGATTTGCCAATCAGTATTAGCAAAGGCCTTATCCAGTCTTTCTTGTATGTTTTGGGTTCCTTCTCATTGGTTGTTCCAAGTGAAATTACTACCATAGTATCATATGTCATATAGAGCTGATCTCTTTAATAATTTATTAAAAGGTTCATCTTCATTTTTGTTAAAGGGCATTCCTTCCTGTTTTTCAGATTGGTATGATACCTGATTATAATCACCAATTACAATCTAGGATATTTCATAAGGCATCACTTTTTGGGCAATTTCCTCAAGGAAGAGCCAAGAATTAATTTTGTTTGGTTTGTATGGACTGCCATAGAAGATTGTTAGTAGCCATTGTTTCACATGAAAGTTTGTTTTTGCTAGTATATTTATCATGTTTATATTCCAATTTACTATTTCAAAGTGGAAACCATCCACCTAGGCCAATGCTAGTCTCCAGCTTTACTAATGGGGTGTATCAAATGAATATTAGGGAAGTCTGAGAGCAAAGTTCTCATAAATGGTTTATGATTTTTAGTTTCTGATAAAAAGAGTACATCAGGTTTTTCTGATTGAATAATGTGATTTATGTGTTGTCTAGTTTTTTTTTTTTTTTTTTTTTTACAACCATGTGTATTCCAAGCTATCAATTTCATAATGAGAGATTAGGAGTACAGTATACAAAACTAAATTCGCATTAGATAAATTGAACAAAAAAAAATGGTTCAAAATGTGTAAATTGTCCTAGTTTAAGTTAGAATTTGGAACTCAACAAATATTTTACCTGTGACTATTATGAACCTAAATACTCTATATACGGCTATTGTATTCAGTTTATATTAAGAATTAGTTCAGTAGTAATCATTAAAGGAAGGGAAAGGTTTATAAGAATTAAAGAATCAAGAGAGAAAAGTATCTGAGCCCCCCTACTTCTCTCATTGGAAGTTTTCATCAATGCCTTTATCTTTTCATCAAATAGTATAGTAGAAGCAAAGTTATTGTTTATTTCATCTATCACCGAGCTATACTGATTGAAATTAGTACTAACCAAAACCTCTTCAGGAAAAAAAGACAAGGGTGGGGTTAGAAATAGATCTGAAGAATCATTTTTAACTGATTTTGAAGAATCCTCAGAGGAAGGAGAGAATATAACAATGAAAGCCGGCTTGGAAGATTCATCAATTTCTAGAATAGAGGTTTGAAAATCATTATCCAATGATGAATCACTAATTATAATAACTTCCTTAGAAGGAGGAGGTAGGATCAGGTTTGAAAAGATCAGAGACTGATTTGCAGCATCTTGAAGCGCTTCCTTAGGTACTTGAAATCCTAATTGGTAATATCTCTGTAATCAGCAAGAGGCGAAAGAGGAGGGATTTCTGGGGGGATATTAGTAAAGGGTCTTTTTCGCAAAAAAGACTCAGGAAATTCATTTAGGTCTAAGTCGTACCCATCGAGGGATGGGCCTAAAACTAAACCTATTGCTGCTCCAATAATATATTAATATCCGATACTGGGTCGGGTCCATAGAGTAAATCCAGAAACTCACGCTCATTAACCATCCTAGGAGTTCTAAGGATAGAAGTAAGAGAATAAGGAAAAAGAGAGGAGTTCATGGATGATTCTAAAAGGTAAGCAACATCAATATGTCATCGACAAAACCTTAAAATCCTCTTCCCAGCTTTGTGATTCATCAAAAGATTCCTCAGGACCAATATCATATATTTCCTCCAAAGGCAAACCTATCCTAATAACACAATTGTCATTTACATGACCCATTCTATTATAGTTGTTGCATACTCTACATGGTAAATTCATATAAACGAAATAGATGAAAGATTCATATTTTGAGCCTACTTTTGCTCTCACTGGGTTCTTTAGTTGTCTTTCGATATTAATTTCCACTTTAACCATTATTGGCTCACTATTCTCAAGGAAGACATTAGAAGGAAAATTTTCAGAAACTCTACCTAACTGACCTCCTATTTGTGCAATGATGCACTCATGATAATATAAGATTTGTAAGTTTAACAATTGTATCCAAACTGAAATGTATTTCAGATTATCTTTTTGCACAAAACACCCAGGAGGCCAAGAAAAAAGAGGTAAAGCATTTCCAAAGACATACCAAGGTCCATTTACTAAATCCACTATAATATTTTCACGTTCAGCAAATTCTATCAGAAATAATTTTTTTTTCCAATTTCAGTTATATCAAACTTAACATATGGTCCCCATCTATATTTCAAAGCCTTTTTGAGTTGGGTTTGTTCATAAGAGGTTGTTAAGAAAACTCTACCACTTAAGGAGTTTTCACAACAAGCATTTAAATCATCAAGCTGTATTGGCATTAGAGCAAAAAGAGGTGGATATCTAGTAGAGGCTCTTGCAACGATAGAATTCATATGCACATACCTAGACATTGAGTTATTTCTTAGAAGAAAATTTATTATGAAGAAGATTGAATAACTACGAAAAACAGAACAACCCAGTGTATTTAAGACACCTTAACAGAAAACAAAAGGAAGGAAAAGTAAAAGATTTCAATCAGGATCACACCAAAGAACATATTTTAGGTAAGGAAAAACAAAAATGGGGAGAGAGAGTGAAGAAAGCAGTCGTCCGTCATCGATTTCTCACCGAAAAATGGTAATCTATTCTAGAACAGTGGATGAGGAGGGTTTTATCTCTGCAAAAAGAAGAAGATCAAGGATATCTGAGTATGTATCAAGTTCGGCTAGAGGTTCTGCTGATGTTGCAAACAGAAATACTACAAAGCATTCAAGAGCAGGGAGGTCAAAAGTGGAGAGGAAGATCATAGGTGGGTCAATGGGTAAGAAAGGGCTAAGAAATATCATCCATCTAGCTATCTGGTTAGGTAGCAAAAGGCGTTTCTGCTGACTCAGTTTCAAGGGTGGAATTTGGCTAAGTAGATTGTTGAAGGAGAAGGCTAAGAATGGAGGGAGTAAGATAGGTACATGGAGATATAAAGAAAATATGGAGTGGATGTATGCATCAAGGAGCGTAAATGAACATGGCAAGTTCATCTGCTTATTGGTCTCTCACAAGCGAGAGTACCCATCTTCACTGTACCTCCCAACCGGCAGCAATGGAGATGGATGGTGGCGTTCAGGGACACTTCTTGAAGCTCTGATGTATGATACTACAACTCATAAAGCAAGCCAACAGAAGGTTTTTTCAGTTGGAAATCAAAGCCAACAGAAGGAATTTCTAAGGGATAAACCTATTAGTAATGTTTGGGCAGCTGGAAAATAATTTAAACAAAATGCTACTGCTACTATCCATCATCGCCCAATTCTAATAAGCCTAATGCCAAAATGGAATTAAACTCCCTCTGGCAGAGAACATTGGTGGTTGAAGTGTCTTCAAAAGATTTCGATTGGAATGAAGTAGGAATTTGGGTGATGGATAAATTCGATTGGACTTTTGGGTTTGATTTACAACCTATTGGTGAGGCTAAAGCTGTCTTCTCAATTAAAACCATCGATGAATTCTCAAGGGTTAGAACTCCTAAACGATGGAAAATCGGTGAATCTGTAATCAGTACTTACCCCTGGTATGCTGGTATCAATGCCATTCCTAAGCCAAATCTGATGGAATCCAAACAAGTCTGGATTGGGGTAGAAGGAGTATCTTATGATCTATGGGATTACTCCACCTTCAAAGACATAGGGGACTCCTTTGGGGGACTGGTGGAAGTGTGCCCGGAAACTGAAATGATAACAGATCTATCGGAAATCAGACTAAAGGTGAAGGGACCAGTTAGCAATGGAGTTTGGTGCCAGGATCTTCTGTTAGGGCTTTCAAAATCTTGGGTTGAAATTAGATTGATTGTTGAAGCTCTGAAACAAAATGGGTTACAAAAATGGGAGAAAACGCTTGATATTTGTGCGAAAAGGATTTCCTCTTGGAACGGAAAAGCAATAGCAAAAGGCGGTAATTTAACCCTCGTTAAAAGTATTTTAGGGAGTTTACCAATTTACTACCTCTCTCTTTTTCTTGCTCCATGCGCCATATCTAAGAAAATTGATAAAGTGATGAGGAACTTTTTATGGGATGATGATCAAAATAATAAAATAATTCACAATATTGGTTGGACTATGGTGTCAAAACCGAAGGAAAAAGGAGGGCTTGGTATTAGAAGAACTAAACTAGTGAATTCGGCTTTGCTAAAAAAATGGTGGTGACGCTTTGGCTTAGAGAAAGATGCGCTGTGGAGGAAGATAATAGTCGAAAAATTTGGTGAAACCTTTATCAGTTGGGAAACTCTCCAACCTAAAGGTTCAAAAGGAGGTAGCTTTTGGTATAAAATTTATAAAGAGCTAGAATATTTCAACAAACATATCAAATTCAAGGTTGGCGCGGGTAAGGAAACTAGATTTTGGGAAGATGTTTGGATTGGGGAAGGAGAATTATGTGATATGTTTCCATCGGCCTATGAAGTCTCAAGGACCAAGGAGCTTGTGGTAGCCCGTATGTTCGATGTAGTAGACGACGGTATAAGGTGGAAGTTTATGGCTAGACAAAGATACTCTCAAACCATCTCAAATGAAGTATCAAGTATATCGAATATTCTCTCTTCTTTCTCTTTTCAAGAAGGTATTTCGGATAGTCGAATTCGGGATGGAAATGACAATGGTCAGTATACGGTTAAAGATGGTATTAAGAACGAAGAGGAACAAGAGGTGCCAACTTTCACAATCGATCTTGTTTGGAGCCGTAATTATCCTTGTAAAATCAATTTCTTTCTTTGGCTTATTTCTCATGATAGGGTAATGATAAAAGATAATCTTCTAAGAAGGGGCATGGAGGTTTTTAGCCTTTGTTGTTTTTGTGGCGAAAACGATGAGACTAGCGAGCATCTTTTCTATGATTGTTGGAGGATCCGAAGGATTTGGGACTACTTTAATGAAGGGTCTAGGAGTAATTGGATTTATAACTCCAATGTGTCTATAAACGTAAACTCTTGGAAATTCAATTGGGGAGATGATCCTCTTAGTCGAATTTGGAATAACATTCTGGTAGCAATTTGGTGGTGTATATGGAAGGAGCGTAATGCAAGAGTCTTCGAAAACAAAAGGAAAATATTGGAAAATATTATTAGAATTGTTAAACTTCAAGCTTTCTTTTGGGTCGAATCTAATACAAAAATGTTAGGTCTAACCGTAAATATGGTTATATCTCTTTGGGACTCATTATTTCGGCCCCATTGATAGATCTCCCTTTAGGCTTTTTCTTCTTGTTGTCTTTTGTATTCATTGGGTTGAGGTACCCCCTTAAGTACCTTCTCTTTTCAATGGATTTCTTCTTTGTCCGATCAAAAAAAAAAGAGAATAAGGAGAGAATTTTTAAAATGAAATATGTTAATTAAGTAAATAACAACTTTGTTCTTTACCCAATGGGTTTTTATCTACCTCCCCTTTTTATCCATCATTAAGAAGCCTATTACTTAGAGGTATGGTTTCAAAGTACACAACCATACTTTGACGTAGAGAAAATCTCGAAAATACTCCATGAAGCCAGTTGTCGAAGGTACTCCGAAAGCAGAGGTAATTTTGAAAAGATTTTACCATCTTTAGTAAGAATTTGAATTTGAAAAAAGTTACCGTTGCTGGTTACTGAAGGAAAAGAGGGAACTGATATTTTTCAAAAACTACGAGAAGAGATCACCTAGAGTGATAAATCTTGAAGATTTTTGAAAAAGGTAACATCATTAATTTTTAAAATTACAGAAAATGATTTTGACATAAATTAGATGCACCTTTTATTGGTACAGAGAATTTGAACAAAAAACGTGGGTAGTTGAAAGACCAACAAAAGAGACTCTTCAAAATTCACTTAGTGAAGACAATTAAGGAGAAGATTGGGAAATGAACCCAAAAGTGCTATAAAGTTTGAAGAATTTTCAGAGATTTGACATTTACCAATATTCGAAAGGTCTAGAGGAAGATAAAGAGAGAGCATCCAAAAACAGACATGGCCATATTTCTTACTTATATGATTGTTTATATGTGTGAAGATCATCATCTTCACTACTTACGGGTTTATGTTGATGATGGAGAGATTGAGCTTTATCCAGACGAGGTTATAATCGTAGCACAACCTGGTGAAATAGGTTTTGTCATTGTTATGGATTCTCCCTAGAGCACATCTCATATGCTGAAGTGAGATTAGATTTATGTTTATGTGTAATTTAACTTTGATATTATCCTCCAGTTGTTTTTATGTTTTCTTACTTCGTCATGTGTCTATGTTATTGTTTCTATTTGCATTTTTAGTCTTTTGAATTTATCATTGATTTTATTAAGGTTATTTAAGGATTGTGTAAACTTTCGGAAGTATGAATTAGATTATTATGATGTTTATCTTAAATGTTGATATGCCTTGAATCACTGGGATTGTTTTCAGTTTTCTAGTCGAATTATGGATTATTTCTTTGCCATATATATATACATATGTTGTACCTAGAATATATGTATCTCAGTATTCTGCTCTATAATGAAACTCTGCTTTCTCTATTGTGGATATAGCTAACGTAACAGTTAGTGGACCATGTAAATCTCTGTGTCTCGATCTCTATTATTGTTCTCGTTCGATCTCTCGTTACAACATTAAAAAGACAGGAAGAGAATATGAAAGACCAGCTGACCATACCAAGATAATCAATTAAAATTTAAATCTAAAGAAAATGCCATTAAAAAAAAAACAAAAAACAAAATTGTTATCCACCTTTTGAAGAATTATCTCACTGTTAGTCTATAGATGTTAGTATCTTAAAACCATTTGAAAAAAGATAGAAGGTCACCGATCAATGCCACCGCCGATGTCCTCAGGGGGGACTCAAAAAAGAGATTAATTACTACATTTTTGGAGTAGTTTGGAAGATAGTGATTCTTTGGTGCTATGAATATGGATACTTTTAGTTTTGTGGATGTCAATTGTATTTGTAATAACCGGGAGACAACTTTGAATATATAACTGCATGTTTGTTTTTGATGGGTATGAAATCGTATTCATGGGAATCTGATTGCATACCTTTGTTTGAAATATGTAAAAACTAAAGAAAATATATTCCACGTACTTTCAGGTTCTCCCAAAATGAGAATTCTTTTTTATCCCACACTTTGATTTAGCATCTCCAAAATCGTTGGATTCAACAGATATGACATCACCAAACTGCAGGTTTAACTACAGTTATACCTTTCAGAATTCTGGCATAGACATTGATAAAAGATGAATCCAATTGACATCCTTTGAATTCTCCTGATTAAAAAATCTTAAACTCCTGAACAAAAATTCATACTATCGTAAATAAACAAGGCCACACTCGTCTGGCACATTATTTTGAATACCTAACTCTTGGTCAAATAAGGATGATCAACTGTGTTCTTTTGTTGAGCATCAAAATTATGAAGTTGTGTATAGAAGATATACATCACTGTTTTTCATAATTAGTGTTGATGTTGATGAGAATGTACTAGCAAATCTTGGAATTTGTCCATCTGCTAATTGAAACCATGGACAATCATTTTGGGAATGAATGTAAACTAGATAAAATGTTCCATTTGTAGAAAAGGTACGTTTTATACTAAAGGAAATGTTTGTGAATGGGTATATTGTTACTGATTAATAAAAATAAATATGTATATTGTTGAGACGAGCAAGTCGAATGTTCTTTCTCCAGTACAACTTCTGGACAGAAGTACATATTATTTATGTTTTTATTGTAATTATAGATATATTAATATATATTTTTCACTTTTTCTAATAATTATCAAAATAAATTTAGAATGGATATACCAATATATATATATATATATATATGTATATCATACTTTCTTTACTTTCATTTTTTTTTTCTTTTTTTTATTTTAATTACTTAAAAGGGTGTAAATATATATAAAAAAAATAAAAATTTCTTTTTAATCCATATTATACCAAACAAAAAATTAAAGTTATAAAAAAAATATTATCCTTAATTCTGGCTTAGTCAAACAACAGATAAAAGAATCACATTTCAAGGAAAACATATTTCTGAAACTATATTGCGAGCAATCACATTCCCCTCTTGTTAGCATTGTTTGACATTGTTTTTTTCCTTCAATTTTTCATGAGTATTTTCAGCATGGTTTAGGGCCTAAACTTTAGGCCTCCATAATTTAACCTTTGTACACTTCGATATAGGTGGCAAATAGCATGGTTTGTATGTATCATATGCCGAAAAATAAAGATTCACAGTCCACGATCAGCTGTTACATTTTCTCATACCACATACCACATACCTACCTCGTGTTCCCTACCCCCCAATAAAACTGCATGACAAGAATAATGAGTAAATTAGGTGATCATAATCAGGCTGTAATCTGGCATCTCTTGTCTCCATTCTTTCCTTTTTGGATATACACCCCCTTGGCCATGGCACTAACTAATACTGTTAAGTCATAAAACTCAATGAAATAATAAATATTTTGTTACTTTATTGAATGATGCACCCTGTTAATGACTTTCATTAGTTAGCATACAACAAAATTACGTTTCTTAAATCTCAATTTCTAAAATCAAAACTTTAACAAAATCCAATGAATAATTTCTAATTTATTCCTGATTAAAATCTGATTATTTTATTAACAAAGAGTAGTAATTTCTTGAAATTGATAACAAAAGAAATGTAGAAGTACCTGGACTGTACGGAGCATTGGCGTATTAGTTCGTCGTCACAAAGTTATTGTTTAACGTTTCCCCGGCTCTGAAGCCGCATCGTAGACTGTTTCGTCTTTGAGATCTGTAAACTTTAGGTCGCTGAGTAAAATAAAAAATTAAATACCAAATGTCTCTACTAATCAGAAAAATATAATTTTTTTTTGAAGCATAGGAAAAACTATAAAAAAAAATTGAGGTATAAATACGATACACAAGACCACTATTCTTGTGGCAATTTGGATAGAATAGATGTATATATATACTGAGACCAAAACTATGCAGAAAATCATGAGATTGAAGGATTGTTACTTTTGTGGTGTTTGTGATCAACTTGACACATAGATTGGGAAGAAGATAATTGACCATGAGTCAGTGACTTGTTCGTATATTTTGAGCAACTAGATTGGAGTCATTGGACAAAGAAGGTTTTTGGTCTGTTTAGAGTATTTAACAGAATTTATAAACAAATGCAAGTGTTTAAAAAAATACTAATAATCTATTTATGTTATAAAATAAAGCTTGCTTACCTTAGGCAAGATAGAAAGAGTGGTCCAGATTTATCCTTTCAATAGATAAATCAGAGTTATGGTTGTATGACCAAATATAAAGCTACACATGTGTTACCAATGAAATCATGGACGCTCAATTTGCAGATATTAAAACTAAAAAGAGATCTTCAAATCATTTCCTCTTTTCTCATTTTGGTTTTTCGTTTTCTCTTATTGTGGTTTTTATTGTCTCTCCAAGCGCAAATGTAAACTCTCTACCCTCAAAATCATATTAGTTTTTCTCTAAGTTTGTCCAAATTTACTCGAATTTCATAATGTATTTCTTCCAATTTATCGCTTACATTTCACTTCTTGTAGTGGTATTTATACTTTTTTTTTCTTTCTTTTTTATTTTTTTTATGAACTTTGATTAGGGTTTTTGTTAATATTTCTCGATTTGATATCTTTTATATATAAGGAAAAGAGAATTTTCCCCTCAGATATGTCATCTATAACTTCTGATGTAAGTATTTTGTATCTTAAATTGACTAATGGAGAACCCTCTGATTTCAAGGTTTATGTTGATTTTGTGTATTTATATTATTGGTTTATCCATTGTTTTCAAGGTTTACCCAAATTTTAAACACTCTTACAAGGTTTTCATACGCATTTTCTTTCATTTGTGTATTTGGTTTATAATGATTTTATGTTTGAGTAGTATAATGGAATGATTAGTGAGTCAAAAATTATAAAATCATACTACAGTCCAAATAATTTTGCATACTCAAGAGGAGGTATTCTCGGATGCTGATTATTCCATGCATTCAAGCTGTAGAGCTACACAAGCACTCTGTTTATAAGCTTCTGCTGATACTATTAAAAGAGAAAGAAAAAAATATGATCTTGATGTGATTGAATAATAATCAATTTATCTCTACTTATATGGTATTTGTATCCATGCGAGATGCCTTTTCATTACTAACAGATACCTCAAACAGACATCAATGGTGGATATTAGGGAAACGATACATCTTTGAATTCAAACCAAAATCGATTTTGGGTTTGTTGAAAAGATGTGTCGTTTTAGGGGGATAGCACCTCTAGGCCCCCCCTTCTGTCTGTCGGAAAACAAAATACAATGCCTTTTGGAATCCAACATAACAAAGGTACTCCTCTCTGACTCTTCTCCTATAACTGTGGATGGAATCTGTATGTGATGAATACCATAACGATTATGATAATGCAAATAACTGAACTTTTTTTTTCCTGTTAATATGTCGTTGACGATTCATTTAATTTCTCGGTAAAAATATGGAGAAATCATCATTATAGTTGATCAAAAGATTAGGATCAAGATTATGCCAAGTGAGCCGACCCAATATGAGCCAGGAAAAATCAAGAACATGCCAATCTAGCAGCATTCAAGGATTAAGAGTAAGCATTATAACGTAGCTAATCCAAGAGATGAGATAGTGGTAACCAATATGGCCTTTTGATAACTGGAGGTAAAAATTTAGTTTCCGCATAAATAGTTCACGGCGGAAACCTAGTTACTTCCCAAATCAAAGGTTGGCCATGACCAGACGGTAATCCAGTTCCGCCGTATACTTTATATTTAATAGAAATCATTCTAATATCCCCCTCAGCTTTCCTTCTCCTCCACCTTACTCTTCAAAACATAAAATAATTTTTTTTTTTTGCCCCATTCAATGTTGAGTATGTTTCAAATCGTTTTATGGGTAAATAATTAATTATTATTGAACGAAAAATTAATTCAATTGGATGACTTACTAAGTTATCGTGTGAAGCACCATTCTTATTTTATCGGTATGTAGCGGAAAGGATTCCAACGTACTCCTTCATAATTATACCAACTCTGTTTTGTAATAATTTGTTATCTCTGTCATGTTCATTTCTATTAATTTGGAAAAAGATTCCATGAATTTGTTCTCAAAAAATTATCATTGTTTGCCCAGAACCAACAACTTTGTCAACAACTATGCAAAGGTAAACCTCTGTGAAATTAATATCTTATTCGGAAGTAAAATTCCATACCATACTGAAATAAAATGAGAAAACATTTGATTATATATAAGAAAAAAAAATCAATGAATATTCAATTGATTGGGGTAAATTTTGTTTAAGAAGAACATGATTGTTTTATAGAGAAAAATCGTATCGGCTAGATTTTTTTTTAAATATCCGTTGAGATCGAACGATTCAAAAAGTAGAGTCGTTTATGTTAAAGAAGCTCAAGATTAAATGTGAGAAAAAATAAAGCCAAACAAGTATTCATATTCTGGGAGCAAACATAGTTTTCGCCATAAATCTAGACGGAAACCTAGTATTTGTGGCGGTAATCCATTGGGTATACGCCGCTTCGCATGTCGGAAGAATTATAGGGGTTAATTTTTAGTGTGTCAAATTTGAGATAAATATTTTGTTACAAAAATATTCAGCAACCTATTTCATTAAAGCTATTTGGAACGGATATAGTTGTGTTTCTAAAAACTGTGGCTATTCTGTGATCTTAACAAACGATGGCCGTTTGATTAACCATCAGCTACTTGACATCCGGCGGTTCAATTTTTATTTATAACCCCATCCGACGGCCACGATCACTCCTAGGTTAATATCGACACCGGCTTTTGTTTCCTTTAGAAAGTAGATAGTCCCCTCATCCATAGCTTAACTAACTACCAAATTTTACTATTATAGTGGCTGCTCGTTGATAGATTGCAGACAAAAATAGCTAACCATGGGCATCACAGTGCGTGCTTTATCTAGTGTTACTTCACTGTCGAAACTTCAAAAAGTTAGATGGCTAGTGGCTACATTGGCGTAATCATCCGTAACAAAATCCAACGGTTAAGAATCTCATTACCAAACGTTGCATATAATATTGTTGTCTCCTCTATATAGAGAGAGAAATTAAGTGTAATACACTAGTACAAGTATAAAAGGATAAGCTTTAAGTAACAAGACCAACCCGCCATTAATGCCATTCCTCAGTGAACCTCAAAATCTAAATTGTTTCTTTCTTTTAAAAAACCTTTACACTTTCTATTTCTTTAACTTCATCACCATCATCAGCTAGTAGTTGCAGCAAAATAAGAAAAAATAAAAGGAAGAAGGAAAAGCCATGGCTATTTAGTCAACTTTTACTCTTGTCTAAGTCTAAAAGTTTCTCAGAATACCCAACCAAACCTTGTTAAAAGGAAAACTACTTTTTCTCCCTCTTCCCTCTCTTAATAGCTCAACCAAGAAACTCCAAAAGTCTGTAATCTTGGTATTTAGTTCAAGTTTGGTTTTTTGTACAAACATTAGAAAAGAGAGGGATTATTATTTAGTCTTTTGTGGGTGTCACCTAACTTTTATTTATTTTTACTTGGTGAGAAAAAAAGGGTTTCTTTTTCACACTGTTTCTGCTTGGTTTCATCACGGATCCAGTTTCTCTTTCCCTCTCTCTCTAAAAGAGAAAAGAAACGTCGGTTTTATTTATTTTGGTGGATCTAAAATTAGTAAAGCTGGGGAAGGAAGGTAGAGGAGAGTCTGTTCTCAGGGTCTTTGTATCCATGGGAAATTGTTGGACTGCCAGAATCAAAGCTGAGAGTCCTTGTCACACAGGTACTTTGAAGGGACGGTTTGCATGAATCTTTTCTTTTTTCTTTTTGTTTTGAGTTATGATAATCATTACTCTGCCTTTTTGAGTTGTTTTTACTTAATTTCGGCATTTCTGAGTGTCTGTACTTCTGTTCGTGGGTTTTATATTTCTATTAATTTTTCTGTACTGTTGAGTTAAATCATGCGAGACTAGAGAATTTATGAATCAAATTAACTAGTATTTTGATTAATTTAGGATGTTCAACTGTGTATGAAATTCTCTTAATATAGGAGGTTGACCAATTTGAGAAAATGTTGGATCTTGTCCAACTACTATTTTTTATTCATCTGAAGTTAAATCATTTATGTTCAAATACATTCATTTTGGGGGTAATTTCAAGAATTGGTGATCTGAGTTGGTGATTGGCAAATTAGGCTTTTTGGTGTGCTGTTTAATATGTTTGTGGAAAATTGATGATTGAACTTGAATGTTTATATG
This sequence comes from Papaver californicum, assembly GCA_023531435.1. Classification (NCBI taxonomy): domain Eukaryota; kingdom Viridiplantae; phylum Streptophyta; class Magnoliopsida; order Ranunculales; family Papaveraceae; genus Papaver; species Papaver californicum. The sequence continues at coordinate 1,170,489 of JAJJMC010010584.1, read as the reverse complement.
TAAGCAATTTGGACTATGTAGGTGGGAATTTGAAATATGTTAGCAATGACGGAAATGCTCTAAGTGGCAGTTCAAGTGGGAAGGTGTCGTCAAATTCGGTTCCTCCGACACCTCGAAGTGAAGGTGAAATATTGCAGTCCACCAACTTAAAAAGCTTTAGTCTTAGTGAACTTAAAACTGCGACCAGGAATTTTCGACCTGATAGTGTATTAGGAGAAGGTGGTTTTGGTTCAGTTTTTAAGGGCTGGATTGACGAAAATGGCGTTACAGCTACAAAGCCTGGAACAGGCACAGTTATTGCTGTGAAGAGGCTCAACCAAGAAGGATTCCAAGGTCACAGGGAATGGTTGGTGAGTGCCTTGCCCAATTAAAAGCTCTGTTAGTTATAGTCTCTCATACAAATTTTGATCAAATAGATAGCTCTAAGTCTGTAATCACATTTTTATTTTTGTTATGCCTTTGTCTAGTGGACTGCAGTTGGGCATGTTTGGATATTGTGAACATAGGATGTATTTGTGCACGTGTGTTCCTTATGTAGAGTGGATGGGTAATTTAACTGTGTTTAGCTAATCATTCTAGAAGTAGGTAGTTTTATAAGTCATGATTCTTCCAAGTATATCCACCTGTTACTACTTATATAGTAATATGTGATGCTAAGATACAACTAATTTTTGTCATTTCTTTGGACATACAGGCAGAAGTTAATTATTTGGGGCAACTACATCATCCCAACCTGGTGAAGTTGATTGGCTACTGCTTAGAGGATGAACACCGGTTACTAGTTTATGAGTTCATGCCTCGCGGAAGCTTGGAAAATCATCTCTTTAGGAGTAAGTTCTTTATATAACTATTTTCTGTTCCCTCTCTCTCTTTTGCTTCTTCCCATGATTAGCATACCCTTAAGCTCATTTTTCCTCTCTGTGATTCACTAGTTTTCTTGCCGGTGATGCAGGGGGTTCATACTTTCAACCACTTTCTTGGAACCTTCGCATGAGGGTTTCGTTGGGGGCGGCTAAGGGGCTCGCTTTCCTACATAGTGCTGAAACCAAAGTTATTTACAGAGACTTCAAGACTTCTAACATACTTCTAGATTCAGTATGTGACGTGGGATGCAATTTTTAATTACTAGTAATTGGTGTTTTCACTTTCTCACAGTCTGTTCAATTGCAAATCCACAGAATTACAATGCAAAGCTTTCAGATTTCGGATTGGCCAAGGATGGTCCAGAAGGTGATAAAAGTCATGTTTCCACTAGGGTTATGGGCACATATGGATATGCCGCTCCTGAGTATCTGGCCACGGGTATGTTTTTTCAATCCTGTTAGTGTTATGAACATTCACTAGTTTACCTTAGAGCTGTTAATATCATTTCCTTTGGATATCAAACTACTGACCGAAACCTGTCTATATGTAAACTTCACTTAGTAAGTAGCATCCAAATAGGAGGACCTAGAACTAAGATAACTGATTCTGCTGCCAGTCGATCCCTGGGATATTCGGTCCTTGTTCTTCACTGATTAGTCAAAGAAACAATGCTAATTTTATAAAGAAAAAGAGAAACATGCAATGCCTGTAAAGTCGTTGCCTGTTTCTCTTGCTCATGGTAGTTTGAAAAACTGTCTGTAGAGCGCTAATGGTCTTCGGTCAGTCCCGTGTATTTGAAGGACACCCTAGTATGAAAAACAAACAATAAATCATCGTAACAGCTGACAACAGATGTAATGGTATAACGAGAAATTATCGGCAAAAAAAGAGTTCTGCAACTTCTTTTACAACTTTCCTTGTTTAGCCTCCTCCACTATCTCATCTGATGTGGACAATAACAGCCTACTAGATTTTGGTATTATAAGAGCTGTTCAAATTACTTCTTCCCGCTTGCTTCTAGATTATGTGAGACACTTGTTTACCTATAGCTAGTCTTCTATGACTCTTAATTATGTGAGACCCTTGTTTACTTATAGCTAGTCTCCTCTGACCCTTGTTTAGCCTCCCCCACTATCTCATATGTCGTGGACGGTAACAGCCCATTACATGATGGTATTATAACATCTGATTTAAAACATTTATTTCCGCTTGTGTCTTAATTATGTGAGACCCTTGTTTACCTATAGCTAGTCTTCTCTGCCACTGTATGCTTCCACTAACCTTGAAAACAGACTGCTTCTCCTCTTAAACAAGTATTTTCTGTCTTTTGTGAAGGCCATTTAACGGCAAGGAGTGACGTCTACAGTTTCGGAGTTGTGCTTCTAGAAATGTTATCAGGTCGAAGAGCAGTGGATAAGAACCGACCATCTGGAGAACACAACTTAGTCGAGTGGGCAAAACCTTATCTGAACAGTAAACGTAAAATATTTCGAGTTTTAGATACGCGTCTAGAAGGTCAATATTCATTAGGCGGAGCACAAAAGGCAGCTAACTTAGCTCTCCAATGTTTATCATCGGAACCAAAATTTAGACCAAACATGGATGAAGTTGTAAAGGCATTGGAACAACTTCAGGAAACGAAAGACATGAAATCAAGTACTGAAAAGGAAATTTTGGGTGATAAAAAACTTTCCAGCAGTACTGGCGGGCCGAAGCACCGGAGAAGAAGTGCAGGTGAAGCTTGTGATGGAAATGGAGCTTCAGCTTCAGCTTCAGTTTCTTATCCTAGACCATCTGCATCTCCACTTTATACGTAAAAAAACCATATAAATTTTCTAATAAGATGTCTTTTTGTTTAGGAAAAGAAAAATTAACTTATAGGTGTGGAGAAGAAAAATTGAAGAAAGCGAATGGAGGGGCTTTGACACTTACTGGACTGTAATATTTGTTCGATTCTTGTACAGTGGTTATCGTTTCGATAGAAGTGTATTGAAGTTGATCTTAATGTTTTTGTTTCTGCCTTGTACCAAAATCTGGAGAATATAAACATTTGATGGTAAATTTTGATCGCCAGGAAGCATACATAGATTTGCAACATAAGAAATCCGAGGCTAATTTTTTGAGCAAGGTGTCAACCTTGCTTTCTGTAAATCATGCCTTTCTTAATTTAGTTCTTCAAGTTGGTCTCTTGTTTCCCACTTTCCATTAGACGCTTTGGATTATTTCGTATTTTCATCAAGTAGATTTCCCTTCAGATGAAAGTTGACCCTTTAAAAAACGCTGCTGGGTACAACATACAGGGTATCAGATTATCTTCCATTCTATTCTTACAGTAGCTGAATGAAGATCCAAATCAACCAAAAGGCACTTTGGTATCAAATGGAGTGCCAATTGTTTGCAGCGGGTCAGTCTACTCTATACGTGGAGTTTAGTGGAGTCATCATTCCCAGGCACTCGTGTGTTGCAAATGCTCTCAAGTTTCAGGCGTGAAATGAGGTTTTCGGGCCAACATAGCGAGCTTATATAAGAATGCCGCCTCGATGGTAAATGCTTCTTTATTTTTTGAAGCATGGTATATACTTGATAAAGAAGGTCCATGACTCCATGGCCTAGTCTAAAATCTCTTCACTGAGGGAGTCAAGGCGAGATAAAATAATTTGTTTCTAATTCGCATGGCTCCCTGTAAAATTAAGAAGGTCGTCTCAGAGTCGAGGGACCTATTTGGATTGTTGTGCACATGTATTCTTAACTGTTTAAGTTTGGCAAAGCTAACTACATCTTTGTCCGTTGAGTTGTGGTGTATGCTTTGGCTCTGAAACTGTACATGCAATTTCAAAATATATTCATGTTTTTGAAGAGTTGCGAAAAATATAAGGATATTGAGAAAATATACAAGGAGATATGTAGAGTCAATCAATGACATTAGTCCAAAGAAAAGTAAGAAGACTACAGAGACAGACTAATAATATCCTGTTTGGCAACCATAATACTTTTCATAACTACAAAAATTTTGCTTCACAATTTATTTATTTTTCTTTGTAAAATTGTTCTGAAACTTAGTTCCCGGCCTAACCTTAGATCTTTTGTTAACATTCCAAACACTTTTTAGAGAATCATGATTGGGCTAGTTAATAACGAAAGTTGATGGTTAAGTGGTCCAAGACTAAAATTTAAGAGCGTTAGCAGATATAGGCATTAAAAGCAATTTCGGTGGGCATTGGTATATTGTCCAATTAGTCAAGCCACGTGGATAGGTAAGAATAATTTTGGGCAGTGGGAATTTGGCTAAAAGATTCAAAAAGAACCGATCGAGGCAATTTGAGCCGAGCCTCGTCTCAAACTGGGCCGAGCGGCTCAGGTTGCCTCGCCAACGTTCGAATCTCAACAGCTTTCATCCAATGACTACAATTTCTCTTCCCATAAATGTCAACAATTCCAATTCCAAAATCACACCTTATCCACTCGAATATTCTTCTACTTTCAATCTTAATTTTTCCATCTCAAACTCTTGCTTATGGATCCTGAATTAGAAAATGAAGAAACACAAATGTTAGGGAAAATGTGGCTCCAACAGGCTCAAGGAATTATGCAACAGGCTGATGAAATGGATGAAGATTCAGACGATAACAGAAGGATGACCAGCCATGTGATACAATTATACTCAGGGCAAATGCCGCGAGATCCATAACCAAGAGCCATATTGCCAAGAAGATGAACGTGAAGATATCGAGAGAAAGGATATCAACAAATATTGCGTGATTATTTTATTAATAGAAGTGTGTACTCTAATGAAGATTTTCAACACCGTTTTTGCATGCCACAACACTTGGTCCAGCAGGTTATAAGAAAGCTTTGTCGGGTAAACCCTAAGTTCAACTATCAATTAGATGCACTAAATAATACGAGGATATAGTCCTAAAAAAAAGGTCAATGCAACCCTAAGGATTCTAGTTTATGGTGTACCAGTGGATGCCTGTGATGAGTACTGTCGTACGACAACAACATACGAAAATCTCAAAATGTTTTGCGAAACTGTAGTCAACAATTTTGGTCCATCTTTTTACAACATCCAACACAAGATGATGTCGACCGACTACTAGCAGAAAACACCAAAAGAGGATTTCCTGGAATGCTAGGTAGCCTTGATTACATGCATTGTGTGTGCCATGGATGTCCTTATGCATGGCAAGGTCAGTATAAGGGCCACTTCACAAAACTAACTGTTGTCTTGGAAGTGGCGGCCTCTTATGATTGTTGGATATAACATACTTTTTCTGGACTACCGGGTTCAAATAACGACATCAATGTTTTGCATAAATCGTCTTTGTTTGAAGAGCTAAAGTATGAAAATGCTCCAACTTCAAATTTCATCGTCAACGACAATAACTATAATAGTGGATATTTTCTAGCGGATGGAATTTATCGACAGTAGTCAACTTTCGTTCAGGCTTATGCTCAGGTATCCCAAGAGGAGCATGTGAAACAACATTTTAACACCAATAAGATGGCGGTTAGGAAGGATGTCAAACGAGCATTTGAAGTTTTAAAGAGGAAGTTCCATATAATTTGTGGACCATATCGTTCGTTTAAACCAATAGAAATGAATAGGGTGATGCTCACCTGCATCATTTTGCATAATATGGTAATCGAGGAGACCCGACGGGATCCCAGTTAGACAAGTTATCCACATCAAGATTTGAGAAAAGATGTTCAACCCCTTCACGGCGTGCCATCAAAAGAGAATAAAATGGTAGAAGCGAGAATTGAACACATATGATTATATGTTAGGCCAAGAGCGTCCACAAGGGCGCGAGTAAACCACGGACCAAAGATCAAATACCCTATTTGGTCCGTAAAATGGTAGATTAGTGGTGCGAGTCTATTTGGGTTTTAGTCCGAAATTTACACTGTTCAAGACTAGAATAGGAAAAAATCCGGACTAAACAGGGTTTACTCGGGCGAATTTGTAGTGTAACGCCTAGGCTTAAGCGGAGTCGTAGTGTACCGCTTCATTCCATGCGTTATCCTAAGACAACGCTTAGAAACATGGGCGGTATCCCAGGAATGCGCCTGATCAAGCGGTAGCCTAGAATAACGCCTGCTGAAACGAGATTCTAGGATCACGCCCACCACCAGGCGGACTCCTAAGACACCGCCCCATCCAAGCGGTTCACTGGAGTTATACCCAACACCAGGCGGGTTCCTAAAATTGCGCTTGCAATTTGGTGCATCGCTAGAAGCACGCCCCACTTTGGGCGTTACTCTAGAGTAACGCCTGCTATATTTTTACCGTTGAGTGGTTAATTTACGTTGAGATGTTACCGTTGAGTTTACCGTTGCAACGACAACGACTATATTATGGAACTATATATGGGATATTAATCCAATTTCATCTTACTAAACTCACTCATTGCTATCTACTTAGTATTCGAAAATAATTAAGTTTTTATTTCAGTTTACTTTCCGAATTGATTAGAATTATGCCACCGCCAGCAAGACCACGAGGTCCAAATTTTACTACAGATGAAGATGTAACGATGTTTAAAATTCATTTGTCAATATCTCAAGATTCTAGTATTGGTACCGATCAATCAGAATAAATATTATGGTCTCGCATATTATACGGGATGAAAGAAGCCATACCTTCGATGCGACATCGCACTTGGACCTCCCTTTAGAAACGATTTCAGGGAATAAGTAAAGATGTGGCACTTTACTCTGCAAAGGAGGCGGAAGTGGAACGTGAACACCATACTGGTTTGGGCCCCGAAAATAAGGTAACTACTCATTTAATTTTGACGATTACATTAGTGTTTTGAATTGTATATCTTCCACTGAATTGAATTAAAAAAAACAGATTGCAGAAATAAGGATGCTTTTCAAGGAAGCTAATGGTGGGAAAAGTTTTAAGCATGACGAGTGCTACGCAATTATGTTAGATAATATAAAATATTCCCGACGATCGACAACTGTTTTCGATTCATCACAAGCTGAGTCAGATTATGAAAGCGGTGAGGAAAACCGGGAAACACAGGAAATTTTGGACGACAATTCCAGTGGCTATGAAGACATAAGAGATATCCCTAACACATACCCGTCAAATGGGAAAAAAAAAAGTCGAAACGACAAAAGAAAGGGAAAGCACATTGTAGTGGCCAACAAGAAATGATGGGAAATATTTATAGAGAGCAACAAAACTTCAACACCAATTATACAGAACAAACAAAAATGAAGATGGCGCAGAGAGAATCCGAGTTTGCAGCAAAACTAACTGAGAAATCGGCAAAACTAGCTGAGAAATCGATAAAGTTTGCGGCAAAACAATCTAGGAAAGAAGCGGACGAGGAATTCCGTATAATGATGATGGATGTCTCTGGGATCTGGGATCAAGACAATACTTCGAATTTAGGAAGGCAGAAATTTTGAAGAAAAGATTAAACCAACCTTAAAGGATTCTTGGAATACCTTATACCTATGTGAAGGACAGTCTTATTAACATCATTTTAAGTTTCAACTTGTATGAACTAATTAATTTTATTTTAAATTTCATTTTTTTTATTTTTTGAAAACTCACATGCCTTTAACAGTATCTAACGAGCTGATTTTTACATTTAAAAAAAAATGACCGTTGACGCTCCAGTTATAAAATGACAATTGTCATATCCTACTTTCACTACCATCACCTGCAAACTCGCATCTTCTGGTTCAACAACATAATTCTTGAAAAATTTTCAAACAAAACATACATAATGGAGGGTTCAAGCTCATCACAAATTACTAAGTGTTCTCTTTGTATTTTTGCTGGCTATGTTGCCAGAGATTGTCCTTGGGAAGGTAGAAAATGCACACTAACCAACTACAAAGGGTACCTGTTTCTTAGAAAAGCAAAAAAAAAAGGAAATGCTGGATTTCAACCTTATGTGAAGTGCAACTACTGTGGAGTTTTCATCTGGTTAGATGCTTATGTAGCTTCACACCAAGGTATTCCACCACCTATTCCACCAATTTTACTAGATGATGAAAAGTGGTTAAAAGAGAAGCAATTTTACTGCTACTCATGTGGGGAAGCTGATCACATGGCTTACAACTGCAGAAGCAATCTCTTACCATGCACAGATCCATGTTGTGATGGTAAGATGAAGTTGCTGACTTCTAAAGAACCTGAATCTATTGGAAACAGATTCTACTTATGTCAAACATGTAAGAAGGTTAAGTTTCAATAAATATGTAAGCAACTGTTGAAATATGTATAAACTAAGATATTGTCATACTATTATAACTAGGTAATAAAGAAAATAACTTTGCAACTTCATATAGTATTCATATCATAACAGGAATTGCAACATAGAGATAGTACTAGTACTCCAGAGAAAGGGTTGGTCACAAAATTAAATCATATACCATTTATGAGGACCTGTTTTGAAAATAGGTGAGAAACGACTTTCCTCATTCAATCTAGCGGCCGAGTTGTGTCTCGGGCGGGTTTACTAGAGATTTACCCACAAAACCTATCCAGAGGATTTACAAATTTTTAATCCTCACCAAAATCTGACCATAAGTGTTTGATCAAGTCATTTCACAAACGAATATGAGTATCTTTGTCGAATACTGCACGTCGGCGTTGGTCCATTCCCATTATCGAAAGTTCACCTGTGTTGTGTCTAGAAATATTTACCGGTGCACCGTGGCTGCGTTGATCATACGCATGCGGCCAATCACCGGGTAAACGTTCATCCTCCACTATCATATTATGTAGAATGATTACAGTCTTCATTATATATGCTAGTACGTCAGGATTCCACATTCATGCTGGTTGCTTGATGATTGCAAATTGATTTTGCAGTACGCCGAAGGCTCGTTCTACATATTTTCGGCAACCCTCTTGCTTAACAATTTTTTTTTCTTCGCCGAGTCTGGATGTTTAATCGACATCACAATAGTAGTTATCTCCGGGTATATTCCATCACCAAGATAGTACCCCATATCGTACTGATGTCCGTTGACAACAAAGTTCACAGCCGGTGCTTTCCCGTTGATAAGCTTTTTGAAAATGTATGAACGGTTCATCACATTTATATCATTGTTAGAACCAGGTAAACCAAAAAATGCATGCCAAAACCACAGATCATATGACACCACTGCCTCCGGGATAATACTTTCACTACCTTTGTACGCAGTGTAAGCACCTGATTCAGCTATGGGCATTTATCCCATTTCCAGTGAATGCAATCAACACTACCCAGCATCCCCGGAAAGCCCCTTTCCTTGTTCTCAGCAAGAAGCAGTTCAACATCACGCTCAGTTGGTGTGCGCAAATATTCTTTCTCGTACAAATGCACTATCGTCTTACAAAACCTACGAGTTGCTTCCAAAATTGTGGTTTCTCCGATCCGTAAATACTCATCTATTGCATCTGCCGCACATCCGTAAGCTAACATTCGTATTGCTGCAGTAAGTTTTTGCTGAGGGGTTAATCCAAGAACACCACAATCATCTCTTTTATGAACAAAATACTTATTTACAGCTACGACATCTCCTAATATACGGTTGAGTAATTCTCGCTGCATTCTGAATCGTCTACGAAATACATGATGAGGAAACTTCGCGTTTCTTCAAAAGTAATCTTTCCACAGAAGTTTTGCACCGTCATCACGTAATCTTGGTATTTTAATACGAGTTTGAGGCCAGTTCATACTTGAAGCGATCAATCCCGCAATGACTGCTTCATTATTTTGGCTCAATGCAAGTAAACCTTTGTCTGATGAGTACAGACTATTATTATCATCATCACACGATGAAGAAGAAGAAGATGATGAAGAATGTGGAGGAATAGAAGAACAAGAACCATAGTACTGATTGTTATTTTGATAGTATGCCATTTGCTTTTTGATGTTTGTATTTTGGGTTTGTATAATTGGAGAATCGAGTGTTCAATTTATAGGAAAATTAAGATAAGATTTGAGTTTTGAATTGCCAATACGCGGTTGGTATTTTAATGCAAAAACAGAGTTGAGGCAAGTGGGGTGGACAGACGAATCAGAGATATGAAATGTCGGTTGACAAGACAATACCAAATGACCAAAAAGAAAAAAGTTAGAAAAAAATTTCAGAGTTTTGAATTGACAATACACGGTTGGTATTTTAATGCAAAAACAGAGTTGAGGAATGTGGGGTGGACGGACGCATCAGAGATATGAAATGTCGGTTGACAAGACAATACCAAATGACCAAAACGACGAAGGAATTTTTTTCCAGAGTTTTGAATTGACAGTACAAAACTAAAGGATAAATTAAAAGATTATAAATGTAAGAAAAATAATTTGAAAAAAAAATTCAAATCTGAGAAAAGAAAAAGTTCTCTGTTCAACTAACAATTTAGTGCTAATAATTTGGGAAGATTTAGGGTTCAAGAGGGGAGGCGGAAGAGGGTTTGGTGTTGAAAAACAAAGGGTTCAAGAGAAAGAAATAGGGTTCGTCGGAAGAAGAAAGAAATGAGAATGGGGCGGGCTGCTAGCAACTCGCCTGGAATCCCAGGCGGGGCGCTAGGACACCGCCCGTAGCATTCATCCCACACGGTAACTTCGCACATGTACAACTCCTTCAGGCGTTATGCTAGCATTTCGCCCCATCATGCGTGGTTCTGGGATACCGCCCGTCTCTCGAGCGTGGTCCTAGGATACAGTCCAATACCAGGCGTTACTTTAGGACTCCGCCCCATTTCGAGCTTTACGCTGGAATACCATCTCGAGCAAGCGTTATCCTAGGATTTCGCCCGTGTTTCCAAGCGCATCGCTGGGACACCGCCCAACACCAGAAGCATTGCTAGAACACCGCCCGACTATATCATCGTTGTTCTTGGGCCGGACCAAAGAGTAAAAATTTTACTCTTTGGTCGTTTACTCTAGTCGCGCCATTGTGGTTGCTCTAAGGGAGGATCTCACTGAACACTTGTGGGCTAATTTTGGAAGAAGAAACCTCACAAGATTTATTTTTATTTTTGAACTTTTTATCTTTTATTTCAATCATTTTATTTCTTTTATTTTAATTGGATTTGTGTAATTTAATGATCAAACATTGAAATTGAAATTAAGGATCAAATTGGTGAAAAAACAAAAATGCAGTTGAAATTGAAATTGAAATTAAAGGATTACATCAAAATAGAAACATTGAAATTGAAACAAAGGATTAAATCGAAATTAAAATAAACTATTACATCCAAAATTTAAAACTAATCCAGTGGAACAATAACATTATTGCTATCCTCATTCTCCTCCTCATCGGAATCAACACCAACTGAGTTTGGCTATTGTTGTGCCTTTTGTGCTTCAGTTTTATTTATTTCTTCTTGACAGGGTCGCAGTTGTGTCTGATTCATCTTTGACGTGTCATTTCCAAAGATTCTCTCATGTGAGCATTAAAAAGATTTTTCTCAAGTGTCTTGCGACCTCTCTTAATTTCTGCAACCATTTTCTTACGCTCTACCATTTTACCAATATCAATCTTTTCTTGTTTTTCAAAAAATTCTTGAAAATTAACATCGGACGTTGAAGATTCAGTGGCTTCTTGAGCCACCTTTCTGATACTTTTAGCTTTTTTGTTTCCTATTCCATCATATATTTCTATATTTCTATTAACATTAAGATTACAATTAGCATGCCGGGATACGCCTGTATTTGGTTGTGGGGTTGTGGTTGTTTCTGATGAAGAATAAGTAGATGAAGACCTTTGAGAAACGTTATTTGTAACGTAAGGGGATTACTTTGGTAATTGATATCCATTCAACAGTTCGGGGTTAAATCGGTTCAGGACTTTGAGGACGTGGAAACATTATTCGTGTTTGAAACCCGAACCATCTTTGAGTTTCCATGCCTCTCGAGTTTTTCCCATCTGCAGTTTCAACATTTAAAAATTAGTTATTACAATAACTTGATAAAAGTTTTAAAAATCAATTAAACAATTTGAAAAGCAACTAACTTACTACATTGGCTCCAATATCACCGCTTCCTTTTTGGCGGTTCACTTGCATCATCACACCTACCCAAACGCTAATTTCTTTGTTGATTATATGAAAACGTCCTGACAACCCAGAGTAGTCACGTTAGATTCCAGTTTCCATGTCAAATATTTCAAAAATTCCCCCCAAAGCGTCGCATGGGCTTGATTAACACCATTGATAGCATCAAGCGTACATGATACATATCCTTTGCAGTTTATCTTCTCGGAGATTAAACCTTGGACTGCAAGACTTTGATGAACCGTTTTCTGATCCAGTATTTTGCATTTGTGAAGAGCTAGCCATTTTTTTTTTGAAAACAAGTTGAGATCTGAGATGGAAAAATTAAGATTGTAGTGAACGTAGAAGAGTTTTTGAGTGGAGAATGTGTGATTTTGGAGTTTGAAATGTTGGAAACTATAGGGAGAGAAATGACAATCGTTGAGATTTGACCGTTGTCGAATCAACCTGAGCCGCTCGGCCCATGCTAGGCCGAGTGGATCAGGATGAAACTTCCGTCTCAAGATCGACTAAACTTGAGATGCGATGGAAAAACCCTTCCATTTACCTATTTACCAATCCATTTTTTGAGTTTTCCCAGTTCACTGTGAAAGTATAATTGACAAGTTAATCAATATACGTAACCCACTGATTTTATTCTAAGAGAGTTAGAAAATATTGACAAAGAGATTTAAAAGGAAGAAAGAAATATGTCCTAAAAAATTTAAAATAAAAAAGAGGTGATGTATTAAGTTGCCTAAAATATCGAAAGTACGTATGATTTTATAATTAAATTAGATGTGCGCCTGTACACTGCACGAGCTCTGATTGTTTTTCTTTTCTTTTTTCCAAACAGTGAACTATTACGAAACCTATGCGTTCTGGTGGCGTGCTAGTGTACAGCAAAGGTTGTGTGTTCTGGTAGTGTGCTTGTGTACTGCATAGGTTGTGTTATGAACTTATGAGCTAACATATAATACGCATTTTTATTAGAAACTTGTCATGTTGTCTTTCGTAACATTTGTATTTGTTTTTCCGGTATTGTTACACTTTGAGTTTAGAAATTCTGGCTCCTTATATTTACAAGGAGAGTGTACGTATATTGTATGTAAGCAAACATTATATTTTTGTTTTGTCCTTAAAGTTTGTTGAAGTTTTCTAAAAAAAACGGTATACAACTAGCAATGAAAAATAAATACTTAAAAAAAATAAAAATTCGATACTCTTATTTATACTCGTTGTGTAGATAATTTCAAGAGCTTTACAAATATATAAAATTTATCAAAATCCACAAAAGATATGACATTTTTAAGTTTTCATCTTGATTATTATAAAAATAATATTTTTTATAAATATGCAAAGTTAATCTAACGAATATAACGATTTTAGAAAAATCTAACGAATGTAATACATATTCACATGAAAAATTTAGTTTTCCATCCAACGGTTAAATTTTAATCTTGAAAAATTTAATTGTTAAATCTTATAGTTAATAAAAATTAATTAGTGTTGTTCTCGTTAAAAAAGAAGGATGGATGAGCGGAATTACTTATTACTATTAGCTTATTACTCTTACTTAACTTGACCTATTTTTAACGGCGTTTTTACTATCTCAATCACAACGAAGACCATAGGTAAGGGTTGCTCAGTCACATATTTCATTCTCAAAGATCTGCACTGGAATCAAATGCATGTTTAGCCAAAAACAATTGAACACTACCAGGATAGTTCGACACTATAATTTAATGTCATCTCTTGTTCTATCAAGAGTGCAAAACAGACATTAGCTAAGAATCTTATGCTACTTCATACTTCATATAATGCCAAGTTATTATTACAAAATTCAAACAAGCCTGATCAACTAATTAAATACGATAGAAAAACAAAATCGTAAATACTTTTACTTTGAATATATAGTTGATTAGGTGAAGACCAAATCAATATACCAAAACTGAACAACGAGCCTACCAAAAATAACGAAGTATAAATGGGAAAAGAACCGTCAAGTGTCTAAGTAGAAGGTTGGTTTCGTTTCTTCATATTCTAGTACATTTATTTCGTTGTTAGGCCCTAGTGAGTGTTTACTTAAAGATGTTGGCACTTTCCTAAAGATATATCTTTAAATATTGTTATTTTTTTGTTCGCAATGGTTGAGCGGCTCAAAACTATATTTTGCTCATTCATGGACTAATTTTTCATAAAAATCAACTACCTCGATACATTATTGGTTTAAATTACTTAAAATAATATACAACAATTCAACTAAAACCCTAAATCTTCTCTGAAAGCGTCACAATGGCTAGAGTACAAGACGGATCAAATTTATTTATAGTCTTTGGTCCGTCAAAAACATACCACAGTGGGAGAGTATAAAGCCTTTTTGGTCTGGATTTTATACTGTTCAAGACCAAGTTTGGTATTTTTTCCAGATCAAATGGGTTATAATCGAGCGATCGTGTAGTTAACCGTCTGATTCTAAGCGGGCGTGTAGTGAACTGTTTGATGACAGGAGTTCTTCTAGCGTAACGCTTGAAAACACGGACGTTAACCAAATCTCCGCCTGATGAAGCGCTCACCTAAGATTACACCTGATGAAGCGTGTGTCAAGGATCGCGCCCACTAACAGGCGGTAACCAAATCACCGCCCCATTGAAGCATAATGATAGAAATCCGCTTGGTCCTTGCGTAATGTTAAGGCTCCACCTAACAGAGAGCGTACGTCTGATGCTTTGCCTAGTTCTAGGCATGCTTCTAGGAGTCCGCCTGGATGATGGGGCGGTATGTTAATAGTACATTTCACTATGTAACACGCACTCGGTTGCTCAAGCCTGGGCTTCACTATGTTTGAAGCAACACAACTTATCTGTCTTCTCTCCTTTTAACATACCAATCAATTCAAAATTTTGGTTTCCAGCATCAAATGAGAATCACCTTCAAGATCCATATGCAAGCGTTTCATAGCAAGCCACTACAAGAGATTACATCACTCTTAAAAATATGCGAAAGCTGGACCCATGATAACCCCCACTAGGAGAGTTCCGCTTGGATTTGTAGGCGGTGTGGTAGGAGTCCGCTTGGATTTATAGGCGGGATATTAGGGAACCGCCCGTATTTTTCCGCACACACTTCTCTCGCACATGTAAACAATTGATCAGGCGTAATGCTAGGAAACCGCTCCATCAGGCGTTTATCTAGTAAAGCGCCCGTCTCTGGGGCGTGCGTCTAGGAGTCTGTCTATCATCAGGCGCAATCTTCCTTACCGCCCCACATCAAGCGTTCAACCAGATGTCTGCCTCACGCAAGCGTTATACTAGACAACCGCCCGTCTCAACAAACGTATACCCAGACGCCCTCCCAACAACAAGCGTTAACCTATACCTCCGCCCGATCATTTTTAGTGCTGCCTGTTGTTTTTGGGCCGGATCAAAGAGTAAAAAATTTATTCTTTGATCATTGGGTTTAGTCTTACCATTGTGGACGCCCTGAGGACATATTAATGAACATCTTATGAGTTATGAAACCCAATGTTCCACTTAAAGTTGAGTTCCAAACTGGGTCCACAAAAAGCCCGTAATCTGCATATCATTTAAGGTTATTTAGTGAATGTCACCCTTGGTTCCTAATTCTTTTATGTTCAGGAGATGGTGCGTGAAACCGATCAAGAATAAATCCCGACTTTCCATTACACTAACCGCTTGTGTAGCAATAATTCAGGTTTGAATCTGCAGCGAGTAGTGTATTTAGATTATCTAAACAACAATAAAAGCAAATAAGATTGTGACTGGTTGAAACAATAAATAAGATGATTAAGGAAATATTCATCTTTGCTGAATAATCATGATACTAGCATACTTATATATCTTTTGTTAGAATCATATTGTCAACAATTATAGATTACAATAAGCATTGATATCCTTAAATTCATTGTGTCACCAGATAATGAAGCCTTATATTAATGGATTCTTTTTGTTTGAGTCACCAAGAAGTAGAGCGCAGAAGGTGTAACCCAGTTGAATACTTTGGGGTTTGTGAATTTATAGTTGTTCTTAGCATCAAAGAGTAATCTCGGTCTGCATACTAGTGTTGTCTTTACAAGAATTTTTTTTACAAAATCCCCCTGCAAAGTCACATGATTGCTACTTGTCTATAGAGAAGTTTAACAGTTACTTATCTCCCAACTATCTATTAGGATTAGAATAATGAGATATTTTGTAAAAGGATCGTAAGTTTAGTATCTAATTAAGGTCTGGGTCGTGGAACATGCACTTGATGCATTAGGGTCGTAAACTGACTTTGACTGTTTGATTTATTTAACAAAATACCCTTATAAAATGTTTAAATGACATTATATCCTAACTCTAACTAAACTAAAAATTATTGATTAATCCTATCTAGAGGACACGGTTAACGTATGGTCCATCCATAAAAGTTGTTTTAACAGCTAGTCCATTTTTTTGATTGTGGACCAAAAATCATACTCCCAGATCTTTAACACGTGCAAGGGATCAAATTTTTTTTTTTTTAAATATCAAAATTGTCCCTTCTTCTTATCAATATTAAACGGACAAAATCAATCGGTCCCAATATTTTCTTCCAAATCATTTTTCAGATATGATTGTTTTACTCTATGCTTCTACTTCAGATTTTTAGATTTTCGTTCCGAATCTTTTTTGTTTCAGGTATGTTTTATAATAACCTTTTTTTTTAAATTCGAAAAGAAGAGAATCAAGTGATGGTGAAGAATGAGAAGAAGATGATTTTGGTGAAGAAGAAGAAGATTCGAGAATATACAGAAGAAGAAGAAGAAGAAGAAGAAGAAGGAGATTTCATCAATTTTTGGGTTTTGTTTTAATTTTTTAATCTTCTTCATCTTGATTTTAATACTCAATGTTGGAAGATGACGGTTGTCTATTCAAACGATATGATTTAATCAATTAAAATGATGATTACTCCTCCATTCTATTTCCGGTTAGTGTTATTTTATTTTATTTTATGATTAAAGGTTGTTTATTTCAATATGTACCGTGGGATTATACTCTTTTTTCTTCGGTACATATTTTCCTTCGGTGAATATCAATATGTAACGAATGAAAATATGTATTGTGGGATCATACACTTTTTCCTTCGGTACATATCAATATATACTATTGGATCATCTACTATATTTTCTTCATTACATATTTTTCTCCAGTACATATCAATATGTACATGGATCATCTACTTTATTTCCTTCAGTACATATTTCCTCCAGTACACATCAATATGTACTGTTGGATCAATATGTACTGTGGGATCATACATTTTTTTTCCTTCAATACCTATTTTCCTTGAGTACATACCAATATGTACCGTGGGATCATAAACCTTTTCTATCTATCAGTAAATATCTTTTTATCAATATGTACTGAAGGAAAAAAAAATATTGTGGGATCATATACTTTTTCCTTCAGTACATATTTTCCTTCGGTATATATCAATATGTATTATGGGATCATACACTTTTTCTTTCAGTACGTATGATCTTCTTCTTCTTTCTTCTTTTTCACTGGATCTATAACACGACTTTTGATCTGTTTTTGTTGATGATCGTTGATTAATATGATTTTTTAAATTTTGATTTCGATTCGATTTTATGCCTTAGATTTTCAGTTTTCAGGTTTCTTTTTCGATTTCAATTTCTCTGGATTTTAGGGGTTTCAATTTTGGTAATTTGTTTGTTTCAATTTTAGGGGTTTCAATTTCGGTGATTTGTTGGTTCACACATGAGTAATGATAGGAAAGAAAGTAATTTAAAATTTTCAAAAGGTTTTGGACTACAGGATAACTAGTTTATCCCGCTAGACTATAGGGTAACTGGTATGCGGGTTTCTGGACCAACCAGTAAATTTCCCCTAACTAAAAGTTTAAACGGGTATAACTGGCCCGAACTAATGCACACCCTGAACCAATATCTTTTATGTTAGTGGTACATGTGGTCTACTACAGATATTCCATTTGATTGACATATATGAGTCGTTGATATATAGGCCACGCGGACATTCATGGACTTCCCTAAGCATAATAAATTTAAGAGGTCGATTGATAATTTTTTCTGCTCGTGGACGGCTATGGTTGTGGCTAGGGTAATAGAAAGCAAAATAATCTGAAAAACACCAGAAACCACCGGCACCTTCAAAACCTGGCTTAATTGGGGGCTTGTGGAATTAGTAGGGGAGCTTTATGAAATCTACCCACACACCATAAATTATATGGGGATGCCAAAAGGTGGTGTAAATACTAGTTTACCCTTCCCTAATAACTAATCCTAAAATCCTATTATACTTAATTCTACAAGCCCCCATTCTATTCTAAAATCAAAACCCAAAATCATTCACCTTCTATTTTATTCCAAAACTTAACGACCCCATTTCCTCCAAAAGAAAAATTCAAAATCAATTAATCGTCGTCATTGTCGCAAACCTTAGACCATGACGACTCTTCATATGCATGTTAAAAGTATAAAAAATTGCCATGGTATTTGATTTTCAACCATGACGACCCTTATTATTCATTTTCACTGGAGACGAAGGGTTTGTTAGTGTCGCATCGGTTTTCATCTTAAACTGTGACGACCCTGAGTGGTTATTTTCACTGAAGATGAAGAGTATAGTTAGGGTCGTCATGGTAATATTTAAGATCGTCATGGTTTTATTTAGGGTCGTCTTGGTTTAACTGAGGGTTGTTAGAGTCGTCATGGTCATATTTCTGACCATGACGATTTTTCATAACCTGGTAAAGTTGTAGGTAAGGGTTTTCATTGTTGGATGTTACGACCATGACGACTTATGAAGAATCGTCATGGTCAAAACCTCATGAACATGACGATCCTTACCCTGTGTCTTTTCTTTTCAACAATGATTTCATAAGTCGTCATGGTCAAAACCTCACGACCATAACGATCTTTACCCTGTGTCTTTGCTTTTCAACAATGATTCGACAATTTTTCCAAAAATCCAACTATTCATACAAGTTTACCAATCGATTTTGAGCTAAGAGATTTTCATTTTGAGCATTGGAATCACTAATTTATGAAACCCTAGTTTTCAATTTTTTTCCTCCAAAAACCCCTCTTCTCTTCGCTCATGAAAAAAAAAACTCTAATTTTAAGCTATATAACTAATCTAATCTAATCTAATTAGTTAACTAAGCTAATCATATATTAGGACTAATCAAATGGGGGTACTTTAGATATTTATAAAAATATATGGATAAGGGGTAGGGAGTATCACTTTTGGGTGATCGTATTTTGTCTTTTCCTAGAGCCCCCTATTAATTCCACAAGCCCCCCAATTAAGCCAGGCTTCAAAACTTATTATTTCATTAAATATCCAGATGGTGATTTTGATCATGCTGTCTATGTTTTTATTGAAAATGGTGATGGTAGGAAGATGATCGACTATGGAAAACATTACGACTGCGACTAGACATCCAATTCTACAATTGGATTTTTTTTCCTCGAATTTTTGTTGAAGTTTTTGTATGAATTGATATGATATATGAAATCGAATGTCGTTTTTCAATAGCGGAATCTCATATAATTATGAAAATTTGATTGTTTGTTAATTTTCGTTTGAAGTACTTTGAAAAAAATTCTAATTTATTTTTCAATCTGTGATTAGTTTGAATTTTTTCAAGTTAACTGCATATCAAAAGTATACTGAAGTTGCAAAAGAAGGTATTTTTTTTGGATATCTGAGTTGGAGGACTCAATTGTGGTAGGTTTCTATTAAGAATGGTCAAAGTGGTGGTGGTTTTACAGATTACAGTATAGGTGGTGTCTGGTAAGGAAGAAGATGAAAGAGAAAGAAAACGTTGAAGATAAAGGAGAAAGAAAATGTTTTATAGTTTTATTTCATCAATCAGCCGTTGGATGTGTTATAATTCTCACAAGCGTGACCTATGGAGTGTAACGGTAACTGACCAAGTTAACTGGGTTAACACGGTGTGATGTGATTTGAAATTACCCAATATAAATAACCGCAATCGCACGGCGTCTAACTAGTAGACAACGGCAAGTACGGGTCGAACCCACAGAGAGCGGGGAAATACTGCAATTAATATCTCTAATAAACTAACCAAGAGGAATATTTTTATAATTTTTAGATTGATAAATAAAATAATAAACTAACTAAACTAATAAAATGTGACCGAGTAGAGAGAGTCCGTAACCAGGGTTTTTCAGTATCCACCACTATTTAATTCATGAATATTTAGAGTCGTAAATATCGCTGGGACGCCCTAAACATGATGCATCAAAAAGCCCTAGTCTCAAGCATACACCATAAAATTGCGCTAGCGAGAAAATTGTACGAAACTAATTAAAGGTCTACAAATAATACTTGGCTATTCTAAGTATACCCCATCAAAAGACTTAACCTAAGCATGGAATATCAAATAAGTAGACAAATATATTTTTAGAATAACAACTGTATACCAGAAACATGGAACATCAAAACCATAGGCCAAGCATGCACCATAAACGACAATACAATTGTTTAAAGTCATGAATTTAGTCTATTTAAATCATAATGGTATGTATCAAATATTTAATTCAATTGATCTAAAACTATAAGTGGTTTCAACATTAAACCCTAGTTACAAATTAATTTAGAACATGGAGAATGGTTTCTCAAAACCCATAAAAATAATTAAGAAGAGTAGAAAGAATTAACCCGTAGTCACCGTCGTCACCCGGCAAAAATCGTCTTCTTCTTTCGTCTGTCTTCTCTCTAATTCTAGGTACAGCCTCCGTCCGAAACAGAAGAGCCTCTGTACTCCGAACTGAAAACTCCTGTCTATCCCCAAAAACAGCCGAACTCCTCTGCCGAAAAGAATCTCCAGTACGCTTCCACACCTCAAAAGAAAGAACTCCCTCCGGAAACCTGTACACGCATCAAAACCTGCCCCCTTAAATCAGAACTCTAGCTTTCCTTTTATAGCTTCCCTTACTCTCTTCTTTCTTGACCGTACGATTACCATTGTTTTAATCAACAACCTCTTACCTACCAACTTCCTTTCACGTCAATAACCTAGAAGAAAAAAGTCCAAAAAGCCAAAGTCTTCACCTGACGCCTACTCTAACTTAGGTTATTTTGTCTCCACTACCTCACTAGCCAATAGCCAACTATCCCTAGCCTTTGTACATCATCTAGAGTCTAACCTTCAATAGCCCTCTCTCATCCATCACTTTTGATTTCACGTGCAAGCCTTAATACATTGTCTCCATCCAAGTCTACCCCAACAGCACTTTCTCTGAACCTCACTTCCTAGCCAACCGTACCACCTCTTCCAATTCTTGTCATTCACATTATACAAAGCCAACTCTCCGTCCTCATGTTTGCCAGCCTACTCCAAACATAGCAGCGTCAATCAATTAGCCTAGCTAATTGTCCCATAACATGTGGTCCTCTCTTTTGTCTTTGTTATTTCACCTTGTACTTCACTTCCTCTCACAAGTCAACAGTCAACACCGAACCAGCCACTCTTTCACATGTCACCATCAACAACAAACAAACTAGCTATTTAGCCTCATTACCGTCCTTTCCTCTAGTGCTTCAGTGAATGCTTCACCTGCTTCATGTGAACGCACTGTTTCAATGCAAACGACTATTAACACATATTTCAACCGTGTTTAATTAATAATTTCGAATTTAATGCGAACCACTTATTAAAATTGTAAAAATATATTAATAATATAAAATCAAGTACTATTAAATATATGTTAGGCGATAAAAATGTATAAATTAAGCGCCTATCACGGTGTTACCTTGACCAAATTCGAAAAGTCATTTAACTGTTGACTTGACAGTCTTTAGTTAGTCTACGATCCTAATACATCAAGTACATGTTCTACGACTAAGACCCTAATTAGACAGTAAACGTACGACCATTTTATAAAATATCTCTAGAATAATCAATATATTAATTTAATTACGCACTTAAACAATTTAGAAATCATTCACAAACATTAAATATAATAGATACAAGCGACAAGATGATTTAAACTCCAGATAACTTGTATAACTAATTAATTTTTAAATTCATAACTTTTAATCAATCCTTAATCAACAAAAGTAGTACCTACTGATGGGTTTATGGGAACCCATTGAAATTATACAAACAAACAAGAAGAAATACCTTACAAAATTCCGAGGTTCCTCCCTTTTTGAGGTAAACCTAACCTACTTGTTCCTAGCTTCTCGCATTCCCTCCTTGTAGAGAGAGTTGTGTGTAGAAATTTGTATCCAAGCTCCCCTTTATATAGGCTTTAGAACCTCTTTCTCTTAATCCTTATCCAACTAAAAAATTTAACCTCCTCAATTTCTTTGATATCCTCTTAATCCTTATCCAACTAGGACACTCAACCTTTTCAAATACCAATAAATACCTTTTTTTTCCACGTCAAGACAAGGCCAATAAACACTCTCGTTCTTCTTCACGCGTAGGCCCAATCAGGCCCAACATATCCAACAACAAAAGCCAAATCCAAGTTGATTTTCACTGTTTTACTTACCAAAAAGCATTTGTGTCTAGGCAGTTTTGGAGAAGTTGTTTCTCCACTATTCGTTTAGAATTTCTGAATTCAAATGGTGATCTTGTGATCCTTTTGCTCTCTAGATTCACTTTTTTTATTTTTTATTCTTTCTTTAAAAACCTAATTTATAACCTAAATACCTAATAAGTATTTCCTCCGTCCCAACAAAAATGCGTGTTTTCCTTCTCTGTTTTTTATCCCACAAAAATGGATATTTTTATTTTTATAAATTTTTTTTCCAAAAAAATCCTCATCAATAACTAGTGTTGTTGAGATTAAGAAATATACAGAATTAGATATTTATATTTATACTTGTTGTATGTCTTTTAAAAATATTTCTTGTCTTTTAGTTTATGATATATTATAAATTTTAACAAATCAAAACATATACTGGGAAAAGGTCTTTTTTTTGTTTGTCTTAAAAATTAAGTAAATCCTGATACACTTTTTCATGGAAGAGAGGGAGTCTAAGTTAATAATCCTCTTATTTTTTATCTCTACATATAGGTTAGTGGTTAATGAGAGGGTTCACAGCCATGTGAGTCTTGTCATTTGTTTAAGTATTAAAGTACGGATTGATGTTTCTGTGGTGTAACGTGAGCAATGTGTAGTCTGTTCCTTTACAAACAAAAAGTGATTGAACCAGAGAAGTCTGTGTAAAAAAAGGTACATCACAGCACAAATCTATGAGAATCTAAGAGGCTAAGAGCAACTGCAGCGGACGATCAGACCAAAGAGTAAACATCAGAAATGGTCTTTGGTCCGATTTTTAGAGCCGCAACGGACGAGTAAATGTAGTATTTGGTCCAGAAAGTGAACAGTATTTGATCATGTTTAGTGAAGAAAATGGTCCAAAACAGATATAGTCTGACGCCATGGTTGAACAACGTTTTAGGAAAGCGTCATTATACGAGGACGTTTTAAAAAACAAACGTTATTACTGAAAGACGTCTAACAAAACGTTTGTTTAGAGTAGCGCTTTAGAAACGTTGTTTCAATACAACGTAATTTATACAAACGGCAA
This sequence comes from Papaver californicum, assembly GCA_023531435.1. Taxonomy (NCBI): domain Eukaryota; kingdom Viridiplantae; phylum Streptophyta; class Magnoliopsida; order Ranunculales; family Papaveraceae; genus Papaver; species Papaver californicum. The sequence goes on along the minus strand of JAJJMC010010584.1, from coordinate 1,147,035 downwards.
GTTAGAATAGCGTGTGGGATGAACGTTACTCTGTGGTAGCGTTAATTGGCGAAACGTTACAACACAAAGACGTTGAAATATTGATGTTGGTACACAGGAGCGTTTAACATTAGAAAGCTCCTTTACAAGAGCGTTAAAAACGTAAACGACACAGTACACAAGCGTTTCAATTTGAAACGTCCCCATGGTCCGACGTTAATTTGTAACGCTCCTCCAAACCCACGTTTGTATTCGAAACGTTGTCGTATGATAACGTTTGGGTGAAACGTTCTCGTACCGTAACGTTTTGCCGGCCGTTGTAAATTTGACCGTTTTTTTTCCGTTGAACGGCTATTTTTTTTTCTTCAAATTTTTTTCCGTTGAACGGCTATTTTTTTTTTCTTCAAATTTTAAATGCTGCAACGTTTCGATTTCGGCATTATATATAGAGGAAGTTTTAATGTTTCATGTACAACCACCATTCATTTTGAGAACTTCGTATAAGAAAGTCCTTATTGTTCTGAATTTTTTTTGGTCGTTCGTTAACAGTTTTTCTCTGTATCAAAAATGGCACCAAAACCAAGAGGTCCAAATTTTACTACTAATGAAGATATAACAATGTGTAGGATTTATTTATCAATATCTCAAGACCCTTGTGTTGGTACTGATCAATCGGAAGAAAGATTATGGACTCGGATTAAAGCCGGGATGAAAGAAGCTATACCTACAATGGCCGAACGCAGTTGGACCTCCATTCAAAAACGCTTTCAAGGAATAAGTAAAGATGTTGCGCTTTATTCTGCAAAAGAGGCAGAAGTGGAACGTGAACACCATACCGGCTGGGGTCCTGAAACAAAGGTAAAGTAAACATGTTTTAGTTTCGTTGCTCAAGTTTTAAAATGGATTGTGATGCATTAATTGTTTTCTAAACAACAACAGACACAGGAAGTTAGGCGACTATTCAGGGAAGCTAATGGTGATAAACCATTTAAGCACGATGAGTGCTACGCAATAATGATAGAAAATATCAAATATTCCCGTCGTTCGACAGAAATATTTGATTCATCACAAGCTGAAGAAGATTCGGTGTGGTTTTGGGTGTGGTTTTAATGGAGAGAATGTTATTTATAACATGGTAATTCAAATAAGTTTTTATCGACACCTAACAACAAGCCAGTAATAAAAGCCTCAAAAAAGTTATGACAAGACGCTACCACAAAAAGCTGACCAATCCATTGTTGTGATGTTATCGAGAAATAAGTAGTGCTCTGTACTCTTGAGTAGATAATACATGCAGGAAATTAACTCGAACATGAATGCTATGAGAGAATAAGATAAAGCTGACAATTCCAATTTAACTTTTTTGGTAACATCATTTTGTTGAATTATTAAATTCATACATTAAACCAAAGTAAAAGAAATATTAAAAATCACTAGAAGTTTACTAAAAACAATTAAGTAAACTTATTGTGAAACCTTAAGGCTTGGTTTGTAAGACGTCGTGGATGACGTGGTTCACTTCTTGGGAGAATAATCAACACAAAGGGATTAAATTCTTCCAAAACCCTTAAAATCTCGAAATGAGGTTTGTACCTGAATTCAAAACGTTTCAATCTTATCCATTCCTCTAGTGATCTAGAAACAACTACATCGTCAGTTTCATTCCTAAGACGACATTCATTCACCTTGGCAGTTAAAGATGAAAATTCATGTACTTCCTTTGTGATTTCAACATATCGACAAAACAGGCCGGCTCTATTCCTGTTGTTGGGATTTCCGGTTTCATTACAAAAGTTAGCATGAGTATCTTCTAACCATTGCATGCTCATTACACCATTCATCCGACGTTCATGGCCCCTAGCTGGATAATGCAATACAATGTTTCGACATATTGATAAATCTTCCTCTAGTGTAAAATTTTCTGCATTCAGGCTAAAATTTTCGTAACCCGTCATTAAATGAAAACCGAAGATGACAAATTTCTTATGAAATGTTTGAATGGTGGATTTGGAATGAGAATGAATGATACAATATGTCTGGTATTTATAGGTAGATGGGGAGTGAGAATGGTGGATTTGTTCAACGGTAAGAAAACGGTAACAAATATAAAAATCAATTATTTTATTTTAATTTTCAAAATTGGTTGTATGTTGACACGGCAGTATTAACATTAATTGAGGAGTCATTAATATTGTGGATAGATAGAGAAAAATGTCAGGTTGGATTTACTAAAAACAATAAAGTTGTTTATAAAATGTCATAGATAAAGAGAAAAGTAAGGTTAGATTTGCATGCAATAAATAAGGATGATTATCAACTACCGTCCCCCTCCCCACGAGAGGTGCGAGGGGGCATAAACGGAGGCATCGATGAAGAAGGAACATGCCCCCCGGTATTCCACATTTGCGATGGTAGAGTTGAAGAAAAACTTCCAAAACCTAGTGGTGGATTATGTAAACGACCATGCGAAAGTTGTAACTTCAAATTGGTGATTTCATTCTTATATTCCCGCAAATCTTCCATCCTTTCCCTCGATTGTGTCAAATGAAAGTTTTTGAACTCTTGGGTAAAGTCAGCACTCTGTTGCGCAAAAGCATAACATTCACCCTGTTATAGACAAAAGGTCACATTTAGCCTGTCAACCCGTAAATTCAGAAACTAAATAACGAATATATTACAAATGTACTTACGTATGACCAATTATCTATAGGCGGGATGGGCACATGTTCAGCAGGTTGGTTGATGGTTTCTTTAACTAAGCCACCCAAACTGTCGTATGTTTCCACATCCCAGTCTACGAGTTTGCAAAACTTGTTCGAGTTAGTAACATGGCGCCAATAGTCCAAATACCCCTGATACGTAACCTCTCCTTGTAGGTACTCAGTTACATCGACTTCAGAGGTTTCCTTAAGTTGGGTAGCATCTTCATCAGAGATGTCACTAACTCGAACTGGGGGGTTCTTCGGAATGCGGTAGCCATCATTGTTTTGGTGCCATAACCGATCACCGAGGTATACGTTATGCTGTTAAAAGTAAGATTCCAGTAATAACTATTACAATAAAAAATGAAATAAATAAAATATGCTATGAAAATAAATTAACTACTCACAATGCCATTCCAAGTAAATACAACGCGCCTATTTGAGAGAACCACCGCTGTCGTGATTACGTCATTTTGTATTAGTGGGATTGCGGTCCGCCAAGGGTGCCATGTCACATCGTCGGCAGTCATTGCATTTAGAAGACAACGTGAACGCACAATATCATTACTCTTTTTTCGTGTACTCTTCCACCTAGAACATGTAGGCCAAGTAGTAACTGTCGCAGGTGGTGGATTGTGTGGTCGACGTATGCCGAGATATTCGTAACCCCAAAACTACAATTTGTTTTAAAAAAAATAAAATATTTAAGTTACCACCAAACATTTTTTTAAAAAGCAAATAAAATATTTTCTAAAATTTACCTCTAATATTTGGCAGGGTCCGGTTAGTGACTTCTGCCCCCTACCGGATGCGCCAAGGGCGGAATATAGTTTTGAAAAACAAGCACCACCCCAGTCGTAAGTTCCAATTAGTTTTGGATCCTCAAAAGCCGCTAACCATCCGGCATCCACATAGTTTCTTGCGTTTGAGAAAAAAAATTGTCCCAGAACATACATCCAAAACGCTTTTGCAACTCTCTCAGCTTTGGTAGCATCATGTTGCGCCCCTTTCAAATAATCCTCTGTAAAGTATGACCCTAAAAATGCCACCGTTGGTGCATCACAGATCCACTGAATTGAAATATTGTTAGTTACACAATAGTTTTTGTCTTTCAGCTCTATAAAAATATTCTGCTGGACATATTCAAAGGTGTACTTATCCTCATCGTATGGAATTTGCCCTCCAATTCCAATACTGAGACCGGTCAACATCACCCAGTCTAATGGTGTAAACCCCATTTCACCGAATGGAAAGTGAAAAGTGTTCGTCGTGTCCCAGAAACGCTCCACCATGTAATCAATCATGGCGTGTGACGAGTCACCAGCATCCATTGCCAAAAATCTGTCCCATCCAGCCATTTCGATAATAAATTTCGCCCTAGAGCAGAATTCCGATATACTTTTATATGCCAGCATAACCGATTTAAGAGACCCCCGATGGATGTACTTTGTCTTTGGGTCTGCCCTAATAGTCATATCGTTGCTAACGTGCCCCCTAACATCTTCCACCATACTATAAGTTTCCAACGCTGTAACATCCGTTTCTTCACCAACACAACCTCCTTGTGTATCGTTGGTTGATTTTCCTTTCTTGCATCTTTTTTTCCCACCGATCAATCACGATGCGGATTTTCTCAACATCTAACCATAACAAACAGTTAACAACAAAAAAAAAAAAATTATTTTGACGTTCAAAATGTACTCACTGTTGACATTATTTTCACGTTAACAACATCTAACCATAACCCTAAATATAGTTTCAATTTTAACAATTGAATATTAAAAATAAATTTTTAAAAACCTTCTAAAATCAACCAAAATACACCTAATCATCATTCAAAAATTAACTCCCACATACACCTTAATAAATTTAAAATGAAACAAATTAATAACAACTATAAATAACTTTTCAATTTACTAAATCATATATTATTTTTACATGCACAATTACATTTTAAATATCATAAATTATTAAGTGGAATTATAAACACTATAAAATAATAAATTAACTAACTCAACACCCCTAAGAGCAACAATGATGCAATTAACAATAATATAGTTTACAAAAATATATATAACAATAACATTTTAAATTGTAAATTTAATTTTTCTACACAAATTACAATGAAAATATCAAACTAAATCAAATCCAAATTTTTTAAATTAATTTTTTAATACCCTAAAACTATCAATAAATCATATTATTACCATGTATACTAAATTTAATATAAACCCTAAAACTAAAAGTATATTTACTAAATCTAATAATCATTAAAATCAAACTAAAATAGCAAAAAAAAAAAAAAAAAAATACCGTCTCTTTGCACTCCTAAACGTCCGGCTAATCTAACGTGTTCACGACGGCTGCTTATCGGCGAGTGAGTGAATGAACCACAGGTGAACATGAGAAAATGAAAGAGAAAGGAAAAAAATTCCGGCGGCTGGTGTTCTTGTTTTTTCTTGTTTTTTTGTTTGCGGTTTTGATGGAGAAGAAGGTAATCTTTATGTTTTTATAGTTTCTTGGATGCTTCACACGTGTACAAAGTGTTTTTATAATTTGTTGGATGCTTCACACGTGTACAAAACACTATCTAAACTATTGACACATAAACAATTCGTCTTTTTCACCGTGTTTGACCCTGATTGACCTGCTTGACTATTTGTAACGCTCCCTCATACTAACGTAAAGATTTATCACGCTAGTCTACGGCAACGTTTATATTTCGCAACGCTTGTCCTCGTTGACGTTTTATAATCTTAACGCTGGCCTACATCAGCTTTTAGATTTGCAACGCTCGGCTACAACAACGTTCCATAATTGACGCTCCACTACACCCACACAAGCTTTCCAAACGTTGCCTTATGGTAACGTTTGTATTTTAAATGCTGTTTTGGATTAGCGTTCTGGTTTTGACGCTTCACTATGGTAACGTTTAGATAAGCGCTACAGTAAAGTGACGTTTGAGTATTTCACGCTTCAATACAGCAACGTTTATACAAAACGCTTACCTAAATGAACGTCAAAAATTAAACGTTTATATAGTAAAACGTCTGTGTATTATACGTTACTTTAGTACAGCGTTTGATAATTAACGCTTATTTACAACAGCGTATTATCAAATTTACTCCAGTTGTCGTTGCGTTTTTTTTTTTACACGACCAAACAAATTTGGTATTTGATCGATGGTCTGGTCCAACCGCTGCAGTTGCTCTAACATCCTTGTCACAGTAGAAAGAAACAAAGATGCTACCAAAACGCACAAAAACAAACTTACAGCGATGACCCCAAAGATTTAGGATTATTGACATAGTTTGACAGACTAGGTTTCCTTATAGTTGACCAGTCCTATGTAACTACTCCTTTTCCGTTTGCCTGACAGCATAATTCTGATTAGTCCAGTCAAAGCAGTAGCTTTCACCATCCGTCAGAGTTTTACATTGCAATTTTCCTAACTTGTCCTCTATCCTCTTCCATTAACTACACATTATTGCACTTTATCTGATTCACATGGGTCCGTCAAACTTGTGGTCTGACTCAATTACATCACGAATAGGCTGGGCGAATCAGTAGTGTGACAATACCAGTATCTTTTGTATGAGTATCTGAAATCAAGAAAAATGAAGAAAATTCCTTAAATTTAAATCAAAAGTTGTAGTACAAAAATATACAGAGTTGTATTTCACTTTCACATTCATTACCCCCTGGCGAAACCGTTAGATCAACAAATTAAAATGTTCATTTATTAACTGAACTATGGGTCCACGAATTTAGTTAGAAACCAACAAAATATAGCTTAAGAAGAAAAATTAAAAGATAACTTTCTTCTATAGTCGTTGATAGAAATGGAAGTTTGGATTGGATCAATAATTGTCTTTTTTCACTATTGAGTTTTCATGAATTCATGTATTACTTCCAAAGGTGCAGGCATTTCAATGTGCAACTTGGGTTTTTTCGAATGAGCACATTCAATACATAACTGTCTCCAACCAAAATATCTCTCTAGGCAGGAGAGGAGATTAACACACTGAATTTACGTTTTTGGGAGCATATTCCCAAAACTAATTACTAATCAATTAAGAACATGCAAGCGTTACAATTTTCGATTCGAAAATGCCAACACATCTCCCGATGAAGATTACTAACCAATACTGATCGTATATATTGTGGCAGTTGGATGATGCTGATATCATCTCACTGTCTAGAATTACCATCAGTTCTTCATGTATATGTAATTAGAAAGAAAAACTACGGCATATTTTTGTGGAACCATGCATTAAAAGTTGAAACACAAAATACAGACTTTTTTTTTTAACTAATCACAAAATACAGACTAAAACTATGTAATAAAGGCTACATACCAACTCTAACAAGACTCATTCATTCGCTGACGAAGGTAGGGGTGGTTTAGGTAGGCTGTAGCGCACCCCAAAATTTTGAAAAACATATTTGAGACTCTGTAGTTAGTGAAAAAATATAATTCAGTCCATGTAAGACTTAAGTTAGCCCATTAGTTATAAAAAACATGGTGAAATATTATAAATGAAGAATCTTTTTGTTACTAACTAGGTTAGTTGAAAACTATAAGTATAGGTACTGAACGATATTGACATAAAATGTGAAATACTAATCAGTTTTGTTTTAATTGTATATATATTATTCCATCCGGTTATCGCAGTTCTCCAATCACAATATAGTTCTATACTAAATTGAGTGGTGTTATCGTTATTGTTGCCCACTTTTGCTAATAAAGAATTTTTTTTTTTTTGTAAATACTTTGCAGTACAACTGCGGTGGAACCAGGGGAGGCTAAGGGGTGTTTTCATTTCATTCCGATAATAAAATCGTTTTAGATGAATTAGTCATTACAACTACAATATGAGAATAATTCTAGATGTATTAACCAAATCAACTCTATTATGAGAATGAACATATAAAATATTGTACTTTCAAATGTGACATTACAATTTCGTTCTATAAAATAGGTCAAAATCCCAAAATTTTATAGCGGTCTGCGGCCGCCTAAAAAATTAATAAATTTACCTTATACAAAACTTCTGTCAGTGAAAATTTCTCCCTCTAAGATGAATTCTAACTCTGTAACTGATTTCAGGTACCATTGTGACTTTATCGCATTTGAGATTAGTAATTAAGTATTCATTGGATATTTTTTTTAGCCCCCGCATGTAGATTCGTGGTTCGATCGCTGCAATCATTAACCACTTAATTTCACAAGTACTACGTATACTAATAACGGTACTGCTACTCATCGACAACATGACTGACTATAGAAACTAAAAAGAGAAACCCACATGCAAACCTAATTTAGCATTTCCAACACCAGAGAACACAAGTTTTTATGAAGAGAACTTGTTATATGGGGTATGATGAGACAGTCAGTGTCTTTTCCTCCAGGCCAGTTCGAACCAGGGTCCCTAACCGGAGGTACAGGGATTAGTATCATCACAGGCGTATTCTTTGCAACAAATAACGCTTGCTGAGTCATTAGGACTTAGTCTTTCTTGTTTAGTTTAGACTTACTCTTTATTGTTTTTGTTAAGCAAATAAGTAACCTTTCTTCATGATATCAGGAGGATTTGGTCGAGTCAGTTTTTACTTCCCAAGTTTGTAGGAACGTTAGTTCCATCTCTGCTATTTCAATCAATCGAAAAACCAAAAAGAGGTAGACTATCTACCCAAAGAAAACTACTGTGTTTAACAACATTCCCTTAGCTTTGAAGAGGGACCATCTAACAGTAGTATCAGAGCAGTTCTTAAGTAACAATTTTTTCTATTCAATCACCAAATCGCAAACATTCCACCAAACAAATCAAAAAAAAAAACGACTTGGAACGTACCACATCGGTGGAGTCCATGGCCAACAACAAAGAACGGGTCGAGAACTTGGAGGAAGACCTTGGAATGGTGCAGGATGAATTCCAAAAGATGAACATCACACTCAATGATAAATTCCAGGGAATGGAAAACTCGTTCCACAGGATGATGGAGGAGATGATGACGCAAAACCGAGAATCGTTGATCGAGATGCAAGCAATGATATCAAATAATCGCGAAGGAGGGGCGAGTGCATCACGAGTAAATCGACGTACGGAAGGGAGTCATCCGACATATCTCCAAGGCGACAATACCAATCCTTTCACCGGTCGAAAAACGCAAGCAGCAAACTGACACGTGAAGTTGGAGCTTCCAAAATTTGATGGGGGAGATCCGACGGAATGGGTAAGAAAAGTGAAATAATACTTTTCTTACCATGAAATACCAAGGGAGCATTAGGTTAGTTTCGCTTCATAACACCTCACGGAGGAAGCTAACGAGTGGTGGCAAGCTACTGTCAAGGCAATTGGCACACCAGTCGATTGTATTATGTGGGAAACGTTCGAAGAAGAATTGTGGATTCGCTTCGGACCTACTGAGGGTGAAGATTTCGATGAAGCTTTATCGAAAATTCGGCAAAAGGGGACTTTTCGTGACTTCCAACGGGAGTTCGAGAGGTTAATCAACAAGGTCGAAGGTTGGTCCGAAAAAGCGTTGATTGGCACTTTTATGAGAGGGTTAAATGAAACAATCTCTGATAGCGTAAGGATGTTCCGACCAAGAACACTTAAAGAAGCTATTAGGTTGGCAAGATTCAAGGATGATCAACTGCAAAAACAGAGAAGAACAAGTCCCAAGAGTTTCGTCCCAAGCCAGGCACCAGCGACAACATAAAAAAGCACATACAACTCCATCTTTTAACCCCAGCGTTCCAGTGGGATTCGCGAGACATCAACAACAGGTAACGTACCCAAAAGACTCAGCTGGGAGGAGTTAAAAAGAAAGCGCAGTTTGGGTCTGTGCTTTAGCTGTGATGAACGCTATACACCGGGCCATAAGTGCAAACAACCTCAATTGTTTATCATGGAGAGCGAACAAGATGAGGAGAACGAAAGGGCTAACGAGACAGACATGGAGACCCCTCCAGATATTTCACTACATGCTCTCATGGGATGGAATGTACCACAAACGCTACGACTTCTAGCTCGGATTCAGAATAATGAGATTGTAGCCTTGGTAGACAGTGGGTCGACGCACAACTTCATCAGCGAGAAGATGGCTAGCAAGCTGAAATTGGAGATGACACCGACCAAACCTTTCACCGTTCGGGTTGCTAACGGCGCAGCACTAACATGCGATGGCAAATACGACGCCGTTCATTTTCAGATTGGTAGAGTACTCTTTACAGTGACACTTTTTGCTTTGCCATTACAGGGTCTCGATATGGTCTTAGGAGTTAACTGGTTGGAACAGTTGGGACCAACACTTTGTGATTGGAAGGCTCAAACGTTATCCTTCACGTGGGCTGGGGAAGACATTCAATCGGAGGGCATCAACAATACAAAGACTCGAGCCATTGATCCAGACGAGTTCACTAAGGAAAGATGACGAGACCAGGCTATGTTCGCCATCTGCGTGACTCAACCAAGCGACCAACTAGTTGCGGTAACAGGTGATTTACAGGAGTTGATACATGAGTTTGACGAGTTTTTCCACACGCCTAAAACATTGCCACCAAAGAGGGAAATTGAGCACCATATCACGCTACAAGAAGGTACGAATCCGGTTAATGTGAGACCTTATCGTTATGCTATTTTCAGAAAGAGGAGATCGAAAAGCAAGTGCAGAAAATGCTGAATTCAGGCATCTTCCTCCCTAGTGCAAGTCCATTCTCATCTCCAGTGCTGTTAGTCAAGAAAAAAGACGGATCATGGAGACTCTGTATGGATTATCAGGCACTTAACAATGCAACGATAAAGGACCGGTTTCCCATTCCTACTGTTGACGACATGTTAGATGAGCTTCATGGTGCCAAATTCTTCACCAAGTTGGATCTTATAACCGGATATCACCAAGTGAGAATGCACGAACCCGACATCCCAAAGACGGCATTTCGAACACAAAATGGACACTACGAGTATCTTGTCATGCCTTTTGGATTATGCAACGCCCCATCAACTTTTCAAGCCTTGATGAACTCCATTTTCAGATCGTTACTGCGCAAATCAGTATTGGTATTCTTCGACTACATTCTCATCTACAACAAGTCGTGGGAGGAGCATTTGCAACACGTTCGTCAAGTTTTTGAAATTTTACGGATGCACAAACTGGCCGTAAAATTCAAGAAATACGATTTCGGGAAATTGGATTTGGAATATCTTGGCCATATAATTTCAGGAGAAGGCGTACAGGTATACCATAAGAAAATCCAAGCCATGGTAGACTGGCCAACGCCTACAATGGTTATTGAGGTTAGAGGGTTTCTTGGTCTAACCGGTTATTACAGGAAATTCGTCAAAAACTACGGAATCATTGCACGACCCCTGACGAATCTCTTACGCCAAGGAAAATTTGAATGAAGTCCTGCGGCGACACAATCATTTGAACAACTCAAGACGACGGTCACTACTAATCCAACATTGGCACTCCCAGACTTTTCTTTACCTTTTATCATTCATACGGATGCTTCAGGTGAAGGCATTGGCGCGGTTCTCTCATAAAATGACAGACCTATTGCTTTCATGAGTCGTGCGTTGGGTGTTTCAAAGAAATCATGGTCTACATATGCCTGGGAAATGTTGGCCATTGTGGTGGCAGTCAGGATATGGAGGCCGTATATCCTCGGTAGTCGTTTTATCATACAAACCGACCAACAAAGTTTACGTTACCTGTTAGAGCAGCGCATCTTGACGCCAGAACAACAAAAGTGGATGGGGAAGTTAGTGGATTACGACTATGAAATCCAATACAGACCGGGGTGAATGAACTCAGCCGCAGACGCTTTATCTCGCGTGGCAGGGAGTCCGCAACTTAACGCAATTTTTATCCCTCAATCAATGTGGTGGACGGACATTAATGAGCTCAGCAAAACAGATGCCTATATGATCCGTATAGGTGAACTGGCTACAATGAATCTAGGTAAGCCATATGAGTGGAAGAACAATCTGGTTTGTTATCATAATCGTGTGGTAGTGCCTCCAGAGTCATGTATATCACGACGCTACTTCACGAGCATCATGCCACACCGATAGGAGGACATTCCGGAGTTTTACGAACATACAAATGGCTCGCTAGACAATTTTATTGGCCGTCAATGCATAAGACCGTAAAGGAGTTCTTGGTAGCTTGCGACATTTGCCAACGTGTTAAATATGATGCGTAAGAACCAAGAGGACTCCTACAGCCACTACATATTCCTTCACAAGTTTGGGAAGATATTTCTATGGATTTCATCGACGGATTGCAGTTTTCGGAAGGATACACATCGATCATGGTGGTGGTTGACAGGATTAGAAAGGTAGCCCATTTTGTGCCACTAACACACCCGTATACTGCACGTCTGGTGGCTGCAAAGTTTGTAGACGCAGTTGTTCGGCTTCACGGGATACCACGATCGATTGTTATCGACCGTGACCCGATTTTTGTGAGTTTATTTTGGCACCACGGCATACCATCCACAATCTGACGGTCAGACGGAAGTAGTTAATCGATGTCTGGAACAATACCTCTGCTGTTTTGTTCACCATCGTCCAAGAAAATTGAGCGGTTCACTACCCTGGGCGGAGCTATGGTATGATTCCACCTTCCACAGCTCCACCGACACGACACCATTTGAAGCTCTGTACGGACGACCTCCTCCACCAATTCCAGCATATGATGTCGGGTCCTCATTGAACGATGAGATTGACGAATAATTTCAAAACAGAGCTGATTTGCTGTTGGAACTCAAAGACCATCTCAATCGTGTGAATAATCGGATGAAGCAATATGCAGATGCTAAACAACGCGATGTGACATTTAACGACAACGATTGGGTCCTACGCCTTCAGCCGTACCGACAACATTCGGTGCTCCGACGCACCTCTCAGAAGTTATCTCACACTTATTATGGACCATTTCAGGTTATACAACGTGCTGGAGCAGTTGTATACAAGCTGAACCTGCCATACAATACCAAGATTCATCCTGTTTTTCATGTCTCCTTATTGAAGAAGTGGGTGGGTGCAACAGAACCGGCAATGGGTGCTTTACCACCACTACGAGAGAATGGTCACCTCATCCTTCAACCAGCTGAAGTCCTTCAACGTCGATGGATTTCCAAAGGTTCAAAGCGCTTCCAGGAAATTTTGATACGCTGGAAAGTGTTAGAAGTGGAAGACGCAACGTGGGAGGATGAGGAACAACTCACCACAAGCTTCCCTGCATTTCAATCCAACCTTGATGACAAGGTTAGTCTTCAGGGAGGGGGTGTTGATGAGACAGTCAGTGTTTCTTCCTCCAGGCCAGTTCGTACCAGGGTCCCTAACCGGAGGTACAGGGATTAGTATCATCACAAGCGTATTCTTTGCAACAAATAACACTTGCTGAGTCATTAGGACTTAGTCTTTCTTGTTTAGTTTAGACTTAGTCTTTATTTTTTTTGTTAAGCAAATAAGTAACCTTTCTTCACGATATCAGGAGGATTTGGTCGAGTCAGTTTTTACTTCCCAAGTTTGTAGGAACGTTAGTTCCATCTCTGCTATTTCAATCAATCGAAAAACCAAAAAGAGGTAGACTATCTACCTAAACAAAACTACTGTGTTTAACAACATTTTCTTAGCTTTGAAGAGGGACCATCTAACAGGGTAACCATAGTATATGTGATCGATGGCTTGGTGAAGATGATTAATTTTAAGAGGATGGTGCACAGTCGCGAACTTCAAAGTTAGAATCATTCTTGACAACGATATCATACAAGTGATGACATTTGAGGCGTGCAAAGTTTTTAGGGAGAGAAATGAGATGTATGCTGTTATGTGAACGATGAAACTGAATGAGATCAGGTTTGGGTTTTCTAGGGTAATAGCGTACCCATCCGAGCTCATTAAATCGTTGTTCGAGTTCAGCATATGAGGTGATCACTTGGTTTGTTTGAATGTAAACTAAGATTTTACGACGTGCTCCTGGTGCCGTCGCTGAACCGGCACGAGTTGGTTCCTGTTGTTCGAATGATTCTTTGGTTGGATTAGTAATTAGTCGAGCTACCTCCTTGCTGTTGAATAACCAAACACCCGACATTGCAGTGATGAAGTAGTAGTAGAAGATGAAGAAGAGAAATCAAAAATAGTTTTTTGGGAAATGAATGGTTTGATCAGTTAAATGTTTTAGGGCTGTAGTTTCGGTGTTTGTAGCGTACGGACTGAAGGGAGTTATAAATGAAGTTGATGAATATGAGACAAGTGAAGTTGGGTAGTGCAAGTGCGGGGAGAGTGATGTATTTGTAGGAAAGGGATGGAGGGAGGGAGAGAGAGAGTGCACCAGGTCTAGGACTGAATCATGAGACAATGCTTAACTGCTAGCTAGCTGACAAACTTAAGTAGAAAGGATTTTGTCTTTTTACTATAAAGTCCCTGAGAAGGTAATGTATTTTACTAAAATGTCCCTAATTCGGTTGGTATTTAATCTCGAATTTCGATGAATATCGATCGGGATCGAAACACTGGTACAATTCTATATTTCGGTGAATATCGATGAAATATTGACGAATAACGATGAATATCGGGGATTATCGGCATCTCAAATAAACACCAAAACCGATATTATTGATGATATCTCGGCCGAGATTGACTATATCTTGTAATATCTATCTTCCATTTGGAGATTGCTAGTTCAATGGCATTGGTCATCTTTGGTTTTCGAAAGCTTGCCATAACTTCATTAACAATAGAATATTCAAAAGACTAATGCAACAGACTCAGACATCCAATTAGCAATCTGCAAGAGATGTTTCCAAAGGCCCATTAGTGAATGTTTGTAAACCCATAATTTAAGTTGAGGAAAGGAATATGTTGTGATGTGAAGTGTTAAACCCCTTCTCTTGCCCCATGTATGACAATGCAGTGCTGATCAGTCAGATCATTGGTTATGCAATTGTTTCCTCGACAAATGGATCAATAAGGAAGTAAGATTCTCTGAATTTTCCGTTACCGGTGTGAGGGAATAAAATCCAAGATAACGCGTGTCCAAAAACTATTGGAGGAGGAGCGAGTTACGATGGGACGAGAAACACTGAAGCAAGGCCTTTTAAAGCATTGAACTAACAACTGCACAGTTGATAAGATTTGAACCAGACAGCGTTAACGTATGATCGACACGTGGGTTGCGGGAAAGTAAGGCACACTGCTCAAAACAGATAGCCTTGCTGCCTGACCGACACCAGGTTGCGGGAAAGTCTGACACAATAAAGAAGTAATGATGAGGGTTGATGCATGAGGGACACGTATCAACTTTACAAGCTGCGGAACAAAAAGAACTAAAAGCATGACGATTCACTTTTAAGAGCTACGTGTCAGACATACTATGATTCAAACATTCATCCCGATCCAAAAACAATAACTTAAATACAAGACCGCAGAAGAACTGCGGGATAACCAGTGAGAAATTACGGAAATCAAACGATACGCATGTTAAGAATTGCGGGAAGCATGATCAAGTCTTGCGGAAATTACAAATAAGTCTTGCAACGACTGCATTTTACACCAAGGATGGATAAGAATAAATAGGTGGAAAGGTAAATTGGAGGGACCCATCAAATTGGCTATAAATACCAAGCTCATAAACAGGAAAAGGGGCTAGAAAATCTGGAGAAAAATTGGACGGAAGGCATTGAATCATAGGCAAGAGTTTAGGTATGAGATTTTATGGAAATTTAGTTTGATTGATCCTTGATTAATATGATCATCATTGTATAGTATGTTTTTCTTCTGTAATGTATAATGATGAATAATAAAAATACAAATCTTTTTACCCGTGGATGTAGACAATTATATTGTTGAACCACGTTAAATTTCTGAGTCAATTATTTTCAAGTTTTGATTGATTTTCGTCTTTTAAAGGTTAATATATGATGATTTTATGATATGGTATCAAACTTTTGTATGATTCAGATTATATTTATTGTAATCCAAAGATGCTAGATTTTTAGGTAATCACAATTTGGCGCTAGAAACAGGGAGGTAGTAAAGAATTTATTCTACCTGTCAAAATTTTCCTCTTGAAAATCTTGAATCATGTTATGTTGGAAAATTATTTTCCTTAAAATACCATGATTGAGAGTTATATTGAAATTTTTTTACATATGATTTTATTCAGAATTAATCAGTTGATGTATATATAGATTTTGTCTTTATGTTCATACACATTATTTCATTATTTCATACCTTTCGTATATGATAAGTTACCTAGTATATTCTTTAAATTGTTGATTTGAAAATTTAGTTCATAAATTTTTGCCAAACAATTATGTTATGCTTATCAAGTTCTTAATTTTTATGTTTAACTAAATTGAATTTTCGAACTTGATATTAACTTGTTTGCATATTAACTTTTAAAACCTGTGGTAAGTTTAATATTTTCTTTTAATCAGATTGCATTATATATTTATTATGAATGATAAAACCATTTGAAACACATAACTTATTATCTGAACTCTTTTAGAATATTGGTAAAGAAATTCCTACAACAACATAAGACTGAACAAAGAAGAAATCACTACATTTCAAAAGGGATCACATAAATAGAAACAGTGACACATAGAACCATGCAAGATCAAGATGTCAATACAGGAAATCTGGGGGGTCAGGCAATAGAGGTTCCTCAAGAAAGGGAAATGATGGGAGAATCACAAGGGCAACAACCCATGAATGATCAAGTAAACAATTCTGAAAATCAAACAACTAGCCATTCATCTTAAGAAACCTCTCAAAATAGCATTGACCACATCCAACAATTAATGGAAGAAATGGACGAGATGCGTAAGGTACAACAGACTTGTGCGGAACAAATTGCACTTTTGACCCAAGAAAACCAAATACTCAAATAAAAAGCCCAGCATGTTGCAGAGCCATCTACAACTAGAATACACGGGAAAGAAGCAAGCTCCAACAGACACGCAAGAAGAAAAGCAAAAGTCAATAATGATCAGAGAGTAATGATCGTGGAACCCACACGACAGCATAATGAACCAGATAGATTGCATCTTGATGATTCAGAGTTGCAAAATAACAGATGGAGAAAATACTGTGAGTACATGGAGCAAATGCGTGAATAAATTAAAAATTTGAAAAATAAAAAATGTGGGCGATTAGAAGAAGTATTAAAAGAAGCTAGAAGAACACCGTTGGCACCTCACCTTGCGCTGGCCTCAATACCGCATAAGTGTAGTATTCCTATCTTTGAATGCTATGATGGGACAAAGGACACAACAAATCACCTGAAGTATTACAACCGCATCATGACCCGGTGGGAACAAGATGACGTTGTTATGTGCAGGTATTCTCCGTCAAGCTTGAAAGGGATAACTTTAGCATGGTATGATAATCTTTCAGAAGGGTCAGTGCATTACTACACGCAATTGACCCGCAAGTTCCTAGAAACATACATGTATAACAAGCCAGCGGATGCAGGAATGGACAAACTATTTTCTCTTGCATCATGGACAAAGGAGACTATTCGAGATTATACAGATCGTTGGCAGCCGATCTGTCAAGCAATAGGGGATGTAACCCCAGAAGTTGCTATCAACTGTTATAAATGGGGGATAGTCGACCGAAAAAGCCAACTTTTTATTGATATTCCTGATAAAAATCCGAAATAAAAGGAGATCTCAGAGATATTATTGAAAAATGTGCAAGATTGCAGGATATACAAAGGAAACATCTGAGAATAATATCTCAGCATCAGGGGAATGCACACAGGGAAAATTTTGTAGAACCGTCAACCAGTTCCGGAAAGAAGGCTGCGGAAGAATCTCCTGACAATGAATCAAAACGAGGAAAATCAGATGATAGAAAAAAGTTTATCCGCCAATTTGAGGAGCGAATTTTCACTAAACTCAACACCTCTTATTCAGAAATCCTAAATGCAATAAAAAACAGACAAGATTTTCAGTGGCCATGGACAAAAGAAAAACAGCCTCAACACACGCAGAATTCAAAGGAATATTGTGAATATCATTGCTATCGGGGCCACTCCACAAGCCGATGTAGGAATCTAAAGATGCAAGTGTAAAATTTGATCGATGCGGGGGAGCTAAAAGAATTTATTTATTTACCTGATCCTCCACCAAGACTCAATAAGGGGAAAACTGTGAATATTCCGCAAAATGATCAAACTATTAACATGATTTCCTATTTTGAATCGGGTCAATCATCCATGAGTGCAGCTATTGATAAAAAACTGCATAAAAGGGTTCGCAGTCACGAAGTCTTTAAGGTTGCGGGAAGAATTGCTGAAGCATGGGAAGAATGGATGGCATCCCCGCTCACTTTTTCTGCGGACGAGGTTGACCAGGAGATTGAAATGCACAATGATCCGCTAGTGCTTACGCTGCCAGTATCAGGTTGGAATGTAAGGAAGATTCTTATGGATGGGGCATTTCTCTTAGTGTATTGCTTTATGATACTTTCCATAAAATGAGATTAAAAGATGATCAACTTATGCCTTCTTGCTACACGATCTATGGGTTTAATGGATTAGCTTCAAAACCAAAAGGAGAAATCCTACTTGATGTTGAGGCTGGACCGATAAGTATTCTGACTAAATTCATCATAGTGGAGGCTTCATCTCCATACAATTCCATCATTGGTAGACATTGGGTCCATCAATTGAAAGGGGTAACTTCAACATACCACCAATACTTGCGGTTCCCGACACCGCAAGGGGAAATGAAGATAAAAAGAGACCAGTGTGAAGCAAAATCTTATATTCTTGCAGAAATCCGCATGAATGAAGAGCGAAAACAAAAACAACGAAACAAGAAAAAAGAACGAAAGATTAAGGCTAAAGAAGAAGCTCTAGGCCAATATATGATAAAGACTGCGGGAAGTAAGGTAGTAAATGAAACAAATGAAGGTATTTCAATAAAGGAAAGCATGCCAAAAATTGATGAAGGCAGTCTCCCAGCATAGCAGTTAAATGGGGCTCCCACACTTCTAGGAGCTCCCAAATCCACTTTTACATCCATTGAAGAAACCAAAATTATCAACATAGGAACATAGGAACTCCCAGAATGATTAAGATTGGAACGCTGATGGAAATAGAAAGGGAGCGTAATTTGGTCACTCTACTTAGAAACTATGTGGACATTTTCGCATGGAAGATGGAGGACATGCCTGGTATCGATCCAAGTATTGTTCAACACGAGTTGCGTATACACCCAGGAACTACACCTTTTTGACAATGCATACGCAAGGTAGCACCTGAATATCATTTTTCTGTTGAAAAATAGTTGAAAAAGCTCATGGATGCAGGATTTATTCGAGAAGTGCAATACCCAACCGGGATTTCAAACATGGTAATTGTACCCAAGAAGAATGGCGGAGTAATAATTTGCATAGATTTCACCAACTTAAACAAGGCATGCCCGAAAGATAGTTATCCGCTTCCCAGCATTGATCAGTTGGTGGACGTTGTTGAAGGACATGAGGCCTTATCCTTCATGGATGAGCATTCAGGGTACAATCAGATTGCTTTATATGAAGAAGAACAAGAACACACTGCGTTTTTCACTCCACACGGTTTATACTGTTATACCAGAATGCCATTTGGGCTAAGAAATGCAGGAGCAACTTATCAGCGGCTCGTAGACGCAATTTTTAAACCATGGATAGGCCGCACACTCGAAGTTTATGTAGATGACATGCTAGTAAAAAGTAAATTCTCAAAGGATCATTTACAAGATTTGAAAGAGATATTTGAAGCCTTGCGGAAACTCAGAATGAAAGTTAATCCTGATAAATGCATTTTTGGGGTTACATCAGGAAATTTTTTGGGGTACTTGGTTACCAAAAAAGGGATTGAAGTTGATCCGGCAAAAATTCAGGCAATTGTTGATATGCCGTCTCCAAGAAATGTTAAAGAAGTACAGAAATTGAATGGTTGTTTGGCCGCACTCGGAAGATTCATTGCAAGATCATCGGACAAATGCAAGCCCTTTTTTGACACTTTGAAAAAGAAAAATAATTTTGTATGGAACGAGAACTGTGAGCAAGCATTCTTAAGTATTAAAGCTTATCTCGCCACATTGCCCGCATTACAAAAGCCAGAACCTGAAGAAGTGCTCGCCTTGTACATAGATGCAACCGGAGATGCTGTAAATGCAGTATTGGTACGAACAAATGACAAAGTAGAAAAACCAGTATATTACATTAGCAAAACTCTTAACCTTGCGGAAAAAAACTATACCAAAATTGAACAATTGATTTTATCTTTGGTTTTTGCTACCCAGAAATTACGCACGTATTTTCCGACACATTATGTGCGGGTGCCTAGCAAAGCTCCATTAGAATCAGTGCTGAAGAATGTAGGAAAAGTGGGAAGAATAGCAAAATGGAATGCGCAACTGGAACAGTTCCACGTCTTATTTGAAATACAAACTGCACAAAAGTCGCAAGTCCTAGCAGATTTCCATGCGGACTTACCAATAGATGATGATTTTGAAATCCAAGGTTTGCCTGGAATAGAAGATGATGATTCACAAGATATTTTAAGCTCTGTAAATTCCCGCAGATAGGAGGTATTTGTTGATGGAGCGCAAAATAAAGAAGGTGCGGGAATTGGAATTGTGATTACAACTCCTACGGGAGATCGAATGGTACATGCATTTCGTCTTGAGTTTGGCGAACATACAAATAATATAGTGGGATATGAGGCTATGGTTCATGCTCTTCGACTTATCATTGAATTGGGGATTTGTGATGTGCGGCTCACAAGTGATTCACAATTGATAATTTGGCAAGTTGAGTTGAAATATCAAGCGCTTGATGAAGATCTTATAGAATACAAAAATCTCGTGCAAATATTGGCGCTTCAAATCCCAAATATAAGCTTTCGACATTTATCCAGAGATAAGAATCACCATGATAAAGGATCAAAACATTGCAGTAGTTAAAATTGGGCGCATTTATGAGCCGTCAATTAAGTTGTGGGCAGTTGAAAACATGGAGGAAGAAGTTGAGGAACATATTGAAGATGCAGCTGACAAAAGTGATACAGATTTTCCACGAAAATCATAAAATGAATTATCCAAAGAAGATTAGAGGGTTTCAATACATCAATACTTGCAGGATGGGATTTTTCCCGCAAACACTAAAGAGGCAAGAAAGGTGCAATCGAAATCTGTGAATTATCAGTTGCGGGATAAAATTCTATACCTTAGATCTTTCTTGGGACCATTACGTCGATGTTTATCACAAGAAGAAGGGCGTCAAATTTTCAAATATATACAATATGAAGATGTGGGAAATCATAGTGGAAGACGATCACTTGCATTAAAAGCAAAAACGCAAGGATATTACTGGCCATTTATGCATAAATATGCAGAAAATATGGTAAAAAGATGTGAAGAATGTCATCGTTATGCAAAAAGAATAAAAACACCCGCAACAGAACTTAATTCCGTGCTCAGTCCCTGGCCGTTTACAAAATGGGGGATAGACATTGTTGGGCCATTAGTAGAAGGCACTCAAAAAAGAAAATATTTAATTGTAGCCACAGATTATTTCACTAAATGGGTTGAGGCCAAAGCTCTTGCACATATCAGAGATACAAATGTTTTCAAATTTTTATTTGAGAATATAATTTGTATATTTGGGATTCCGGTAGCCATAGTTTCGGATAATGGACAACAATTACAGGGGAAAAATATTGACCTGATTTTCGAAGCATTTAATATTCAAAAGAATAAGTCTACTCCACTATATCCACAAAGTAATGGACAAGCTGAGGCAACAAATTAAACAATTGCTATGAATTTAAAGAAAACTCTTGATGGCCATCATAAACGATGGTGTGAAGAACTTCATAATACACTATGGGCATACCGCACAATAAGAAGGGAGTTTATGGGAGAGTCACCATTTCTTCTTACATATGGAGAAGAAGCAGTTATTCCAACGGAAGTCATTTTAACCACAACAAGAACATAAGCTTGGGAAAAGAATTTGAACTCAGACGTAATGCTTGCAAAGTTGGATGACTTAGAAGAAAGAAGAGAAGTTACACTTCAAAGAATGGAAAATTATCAAAGAAGATTAGGAAAAGAATATAATAAAAAGGTGAAATTGCGGAACTTCGTGGAAGGACAGTACGTTCTACGCCAAATCCCGGAATACCAAAGGGATAAAAGAGCAGGAAAGTTTTCACCTACATGGGGAGGACCTTATGTTATACAAGATATCGCGGGACAAGGATCATACCATCTGCGGAATATGGATGGGCAAATTCTACAACATCCTTGGAACACAATATCTTAAACCATATTACCCATGATCAACAATGCAGTTCTACAATAGTTTGCGCTCATAATAGGTAAAGCAAATCAAGTGCAATCTCTCTAGAAAGTCCAAATGAATATTTATGACTGGTGGATTTTTCGCCACAGAGATTCCTAACATGACATTAACTATTGTATCAGGTACTCTCCACTTCAGAAAGTGCTCACAACTAGCAATGCAATTATACAACAATTTGTCTTCATACTAGGTAAAGAAGCAATGTAATCTCTCAAGAAAGTCCATGTAAATGTTTATGAGTGTATGACTATTGGGTCTTTCTCTACAGAGATGCCTAACATGACATTAATTGCTGTATCACTCCCCGTTTCAGGAGACACACTAGGGACCGCATCCTAATTTCTTCTTGGCCAGAGAGAAGTTAGATATGCGCTTCAACCCTCAATGTAACTCAAGGTACAAAATTTCCTTGCGGTTAATAAATTTACACTCATGCAATGAACTAACAATCAATATATATATATATATATATATATTCTTGAATTGTTTTGCAAGAATAAAAATACAAACAAAATAAAAATGAATACAATTTGGAAGTAAAGAAAAACAAAGCAACATCAAAGAAAGCTAAGGAGCGGGAACATCAGCTTCAAGAGGAGGATTATCCGGAACATCTTTGCGCTTGTAAATTTTAGGAAATCCATCAGCTTGTACTTGATCAAGAGTATTGTTGACTGCTTTGCAATTAAAACTCGAGTTTTGGCTCTTAACCATGAAATATAAGCTTTTCTATTTTCAATTTCCATTTTGTATTGATTTACTTCGGTTTTGCAATTTTGGACTTTTGTCTTCCAAAATTTTATTTTTCCTCTCTCAGTAGATAAATCCCGAACAAGTCTTTCATTCTTCGCAACTTCTTGTTGTAATTTATCTTCATCTCGTTTGATATTATAATATAAAAGCTCCAGTTGAGCGTGCGCTTCATTGTCCTTGGAAGAGGCAAGCTCTAGATGGGTTTGCGTTTCGTTAGCCTTGATAACTTGCTGAGCTCTTCCATTCTAGTATTTGCCGCACGAAGCTCACCTTCAGCCTTAGCAGCTCTTGCGGCTGCATCTGTAAATTTCTCCTCAAAGCCTGAAACAAAAACAACGGTTAATCAATGCGGAAAGAATATTGAAATTCAAATAAATGGGATAACTCTTGCGAGGGATTCAAACTCTGCTAATTCACGACCCATTGCATCTTTAGTAACATGAAGAAAATCATATTCTCCCGAAAGCTTGTTATAATTGGTATTGAGTTGTTCAAGATGCTGTTGACACTGATTTAATTCTGCTTCATTATCCCGCAGATGATTCAATTTAGATGTACACCTTCCTACTTCTTTGTGCAGGTGGAATATGTCACTCTCACGATGAAGAATAGAATCAGATAAATTACGGATCATAGCTTGAGCATCCGCAAGGATTTTCCATTAGCATAAGCCTCTGAAGCTGAGTTGTCTTTGTCCTCAATGAGCTGAGCTATGTACGAAGAAATCTGTGAATTGTGATACGATCTCGAACGGGAAAATCCCGCAAGGATATTCTGCCGCTCCACACAAAGCTTGCGGTTCTCTTCTTCCAATTTATCATATCTTGCCCGTGCCTCAGAAACGCAATCTTTAGTACACAATAATGTGGCATCAAACTCTACTTTCTTGCGACCCTTCTCCACAAATAAAAGTCGATGTCGTAATTCTAATTCATCATACTTCTGTGTGACCAAATCATGACTATCAACAATATCATTAAATTTTATCTTGATCTCTATATTCTCATTATTAACTCTTACACCATTATCTCTCAACTGCGTAATTCTACGCAGCATCCTAGATACAAGTTCTGAATCCCCCGCTGATCCCATAAAATAATTCAGAAACAAATGAAATAAAATAAGAAAAAACTAACTAGAAGAAAGAATAAAACCTTGATTCTAAAGATCAAGCAATTGTTGGCGGAGCACGTCATTTTCACGCTTTAAACCAAAATCATCATTTTTTACAGCCCTAAATTGGGACTCCATCATTGTGGATCGCGCTTTGAAGAATTGGTACGCGGTATGTATGGCGCTTTTTCCCCGTCCAAGCTGCACAATTAACTTATAAATAGAACTAAAAATAAGAAGAAATCAAAGGGTATAAAAACAATTAAAATACCTGTAGAAGAGCTTGTTGCGGAAAAGAATATACTTGTCCGTCCGCAAGTACAAGTGTTTCCGCAAGAGAAGAAGGTTCGATAATGCGGAATATGGGGTCAGCAGCTTCACCTTGATCTTTCAACCAAGCATTTTTAACCACTTCGTATGGTACAGCCTCCATGCACTTTCGCAAGCGTGAGACCGAAGCGCTATCTGATTTCACTGGTAAAGAATTGCTTGGAACAGATAAAAGATTCTTTGACATAAACCATTGGAAGGCTTCTTCTTCTTTTTCCAAGAGATTTGAAGCTTCTGCAATTCCCTTCCCTTTACTCTTTTGCGGGAACTCCATGTTTGGATGTACTGCATCAGCAGCATCCATACTCACAACATTAACCAGGGCAGGTCCAGTTTCTGCCATAGTATTTGTGGGTACATTACCCACTGCACTGGTGTCCGCAGACTCGTCTGCTTCCGCAACATGTGCTTGCGGATCCACTTTTGTTGAAGTAAGTTTATGATCATCTTGAGTGTTGCAATCCTCTTTATCAGTTGAATCATCTTCACTTGTGGCAGTTTCAAGTGGCTCATCAACGACCAAAGGAGAGAATTGAAGGAAAAAAGAGGGATTG
Source organism: Papaver californicum (assembly GCA_023531435.1). Classification (NCBI taxonomy): domain Eukaryota; kingdom Viridiplantae; phylum Streptophyta; class Magnoliopsida; order Ranunculales; family Papaveraceae; genus Papaver; species Papaver californicum. The sequence continues at coordinate 1,122,222 of JAJJMC010010584.1, read as the reverse complement.
AGAACGACAGTTTGGTGCGAGAAATTGATGGCAGCATTAGAAATTTGTTCCACATCACCAACTTGTTCTGCAGACTCAAAGTTTGTTATTTGAGGTATATTCTGCTCTTCTTCTTGTCTTTCTGGAGCGGAGCTTCCTTCACCTCTCAAGAGTGGACGACGAAGGGGAGAATCTCGAATTCCCTCTCTTCCCTTTCCGTGGAAGCAAGGGGTGCGCCCTTCACCTTCTTCCGATCCTATTAATGAACCGCAATAATTCCTTAAATGAAATTCCTAAGGAATATTAGAATTCATTGGATTAAAACTATATCTTTTATGCAGAGGTAGCGGCCTTGCGCTTCACTCCCGCATCATCTTTTGCGCCTTCGTCAGCTTGCGGCTATAAAAAAGAGAGGAAATTTTAACCATCAGAGAGAAACTTTAACCATTAAGCAATATATAAAGTACAAAAAGACATAAACTTTACGTACCACAGTGATAAGTGCAAACTTGAAGTCAGAAAAATTTAGCCGCCAAGGGCAGTAACCATTGAAGCGGGTAAGAAGACCGTAGACCACATTATCAGGGACGAATCCAAAAACCCATGGACCCTCAATGGCTAGAGGGTTGCGGTACCATTTATAGTCGTGATCCTCGCGGATTCTTTCCCTTAGAGGAAGTACTGTCCACTGAATGTACTTCATCTTGGCATTATCAATTTCTGCTAGCAGGCGGAATCCCTCACCACCTTTGCGGCTCGGGCCAACGCTCCATTTCTTGTAATTCTTCGTGGCAATGTTATACGCATAGGTAGCGTGGAAGTTATCCACTGTATAATGTTTACGTTCCGTAGGGTTTGGAACGTAAGAGGTAAAATTGGTTCTTCCTTGGCTTCGCATGCTACATTCATCTAGTATGCGCCACCAATTCACATTATTGAAGAACCGCACTAAGCCTTGCATGGATTGGTTGCGGCTGGCAAGAACCTCAAACTGAAAAGGATTTTCGCTCTGATACAAAAGAAGCTGTAGGCCCGCATCTAATGCTCCGCGTGGATTAATAAATTGTTGTTGCTATAATTAAACCTTCCATCATTTCCAGGGTAATTTCATATTCAACATTATCATAAAAGGAGACTTTGAATCGGTGAAGATTATGTTTCCTTTTGAATTCCTCAAGTTCACTAATTTAAAGTTACAACTTTCATGAGCCCGTTTGTTCTTGCGAGCAGGATTGCTGCCGCAACAGGAACACTTGCGGGCTTTGTAGATCCAGAAGGGCGACTTTTCGATACAGGATAGCGAGATGACTTCGTAAACAAAGGTTGATCATCCTGATAAGAAGCATCACCAGTAACTTTGACATTATTCTTTCCATCCATGATGAATTTCTATCTACACAGGAATGCAAAAAAAATAAATAAGTTTATTACAATCAAAAGCAAGAACAAAGCAGGAAAGATGCAAAGCAAAAGAACGATAAGATGATCATCACATCAAAATGCAAATCAGCCAATAATTTTTTGATCAGGAGAAAGAAGGGACCATAATAAAACAACCAATCATCAAAAAGAGAGATCATCATCATCATTATCATCATTCATTCCAACAAATAATAAACAAATAAGAATATCATCATCATCATCATCATCAATGATTAATCCAAAAATGTTCAGATACAAAGATTGATAAACAAACAAGTACGAAAAGGAAAAAGCAAAAGGATTACTTACAATGAAGTGAAAGACAGAAGAAAAATTTGTTGATTGAAAACAAAAAAAAATTGATCCCAATGCAAGAATCCTTGATCAAAGAAGCTCAGGAGAATGAAAAGGTGTTGAAGAATCTTTGAAAACTTCAAAGGAATGAAAAGAACTAAAACTTTAAGAAGAAAAAGACAAAAGGTGTAAAGAATGGAATGAGGGAAATAATCAGCATTAAATAGGAGAAAGATGAAACGGACGAAACCATCGAAAACTGAAAAGGGAGACACTTTATCAGAGAATTAATTTCCTCGAAACCACCAACTAACAAGAATGTGGGAAAAGATATTACTGCTAGCGAGAAAATCGGAAAAAAGTGAAAAGCGTGGGAAGAGAAGTTATTGTAGGTGTAAAAATAATAATTACTATTTTTCCTTTTCTAAATTTTTGCCATGTGTCAAAATTTGAAAGAAAAAAGGGGGCAAATTGTGAGGGAATAAAATCCAAGATACGCGTGTCCAAAAACTATTGGAGGAAAAGCGAGTTACGATGGGACGAGAAACACTGAAACAAAGCCTTTTAAAGCATTGAACTAACAACTGCAAAGTTGATAAGATTTGAACCTGACAGCGTTAATGCATGATTGACACGTGGGTTGCGGGAAAGTAAGGCACACTGCTCAAAACAGATAGCCTTCCTGCCTAACCGACACCAGGTTGCGGGAAAGTTTGACATAATAAAGAAGTAATGATGAGCGTTGATGCATGATGACACGTATCAACTTTGCAAGCTTCGGAACAAAAAGAACTAAAAGCATGACGATTCACTTTTAAGAGCTACGTGTCAGACATACTATGATTCAAATATTCATCCCGATCCAAAAACAATAAATTAAATACAAGACCGCAGAAGAGATGCGGGATAACCAGTGAGAAATTACGGAAATCAAGCAATACGCATGTTAAGACTTGCGGGAAGCATGATCAAGTCTTGCGGAAATTACAAATAAGTCTTGTGGGACTGCATTTTACACCAAGGATGGATAAGAATAAATAGGTGGAAAGGTAAATTGGAGGGACCCATCAAATTGGCTATAAATACCAAGCTCATAAACAGGAAAAGGGGCTGCAAAATCTGGAGAAAAATTGGACGGAAGGCATTGAATCATAGGCAAGAGTTTAAGTATGAGATTTTGTGGAAATTTAGTTTGATTGATCCTTGATTAATATGATCATCATTTGTAGTATGTTTTTATTCTGTAATGTATAATGATGAATAATAAAAATACAAATCTTTTTACCCGTGGATGTAGACAATTATATTGTTGAACCACGTTAAATGTCTGAGTCAATTCTTTTCAAGTTTTGATTGATTTCCTTCTTTTAAAGGTTAATATAGGATGATTTTATGATATGGTATCAAACTTTTGTATGATTCAGATTATATTTATTGTGATCCAAAGATGTTAGATTTTTGATAATCAAATCATAACTGGCTTTCCTTTCCTACCTATCGAGGGAGCGTTACGTTTTCTTTCGTTGTCGCGTTGCAGTTTATTAAAATTTATGCCAAAAATAGGCTTTTGAGGACGGAAACATCTTTTTCTTCATTAACAGAATATACTCGACGACGTCAATTTAGTTAGAGGGATGTTGAGGGTCCAGTGCCAGTCCCCAAATGACATCATCACCGGAGAATGCATGTTCACGCATGCATATATAAGTTTACTCATCTTCTTAGTGAGGATCACATAGATATGGTGTTTGGTTATTCAGCGATTTAATGAGTAATGGAACGCTATAAATATAATAATTTAAAAGATTATAACTCAATCTTGAAATATTATACTCGATTGTTGGCAAATAATACAAGATGTGACAGGGAAGAAAATGTAGTCATAATTGTGTTTATCGAAATGATCATAACAAATTAATATTCTAGGCCCAAGTATATTCTATTTGTAACAGTGGTACACTTACTACCTTACAATTTTATGCTCAATTTCCAGAAAAGAGAAAAGAAAAGCTATCATTGACTTCGTAATTTGGGAGAGCATACATATGGGAACGTGGTATATTGCCAATTTGGTGTATGGAATAATTATCAATGAAGTTTTGGTCGGTTTATCACGGAAAGATAAAGCAAAAAAGCATAAGAGTTGAAATCTATCAATCGATTAAAGACAAAACTAGTGTCTTTTTAGAGGTTTATAGGATCTTAGAGCAACCACGGTAATGCGACTATATTAAAAGATCAAAGAGTAAAATTTTTATTCTTTACTTCGTCTAAAATATAACGAAGATAGAGTAAAATTTGATCGGACGGTTGTCTAAACTAGCGCCTGGCGTTGGGCGCACGGCTAGATATACGTCTGTTGAAACGGGCGTACGCATATAAAAACGCTTGGGTGAGACGGATATTTGATGAACGCTCGATGTGAGGCATAACCCAAAAGAACGCATGATGATATACGCACTCCTAGATGCACGCCCCAGAGACAGGCGCTCTCTTAGGCGAACGCCTGATGGGGCGGAATCATAGCCAAACGCCCGTCATTTTCTACACGTGCAACTGGTACGTGTTTCAGCTGAGATGGGCGCACGCTTAGACATCCGCTTGAAGCATCAGGCGCTTCCCTAGCCGAACGCGCGTCTCACCAGGCGGAGGGCTGGGTGAGCGCCTGATGGGGCGGACCAATACATTCCCGCACAACTCTCTTCTCCCACTGCACAGTTTCGTTTTCTCCTGAGGACTTCAGAAACACAAACAAACGCACTCCAAACCAGCCGCCTACCACTCAACCCACTTCTCCCTCCAAATCAAGCTCAACCTCTTTTCAAATTTGCAAAAGCTTGACAGATTTGATACCAAGTAAAGTTAGGTTTATTTCAAAGCAAGCAAAGTAATAAACTTAAACTTTGATATAAATTATAATTGATTTTATAGGTTTAGATTATGATTTAGGTTAATGTTTTGTTAATTAAATTTGTATATATACATTTAAAGATTAAACATATGATTATGAAATAGACATATTAGGTTTTAGAAATTGTAATTTTGGAATTGGGTATATTTCTAGGGTTTGTGGAAGTTGTAATTGGGTATAAAAAATTGATGAGAATTTGTTGAATTGAAGTTAGAATTAATTAAGTTGTTGGTTAATTTGAGTTGGGTTGTGGTTAATTTTATTATTAATTGACTTGATTGTCTTTGAAATTTGGGAATTATGAATGTTGATGTTTATACAGTTGTGGAAGATGCTCAGGGTCACACATCGACGAATATTACATATTCAACCGCAAAATTCAAGTACTTACATCGTGGTTCCCTCAAATCGGTCATTCAGACCTATGCAGGTATTACTAAACACAACCCGAGGGTTAAATACATTATTGAAAAGGCAGGATGGGACCGTTTATTGACCATGGATGTAGTAGATTCGTCACATGCACTGTTTGACTACATTGTTGAGCGTTTTTGGGATACCACAAACATGTTTCACTTCTCCTTTGGTGAGATTGGTTCACACCGCTTGATTGTGTCATGTTGACAGGATTAAGTATTGATATTGGTAGTGGTATTCCGTATGACTCGGCGGAGTACCAATTTGAATATGTCCGAGCGCATGTTTTTTCATAAATTAAAGATAGTGAGGTTTGTAAAAGAGAACATATTCCTGCCCAGTGGGTTTCAGATGCAATTACGGTTGCATTTTTAAGCACATATTTTGAGTCAGGAACGTTGGTTGCGGCTAACGATGATAGCATACTTGCTGAGAGAGTGGCCAGAGCCTTTTATATGTATGTTTTGGGACAATTTTTCTTTTCCAATGCAAAAACTATATTGATGTTGGATGGTTAGATGATTTTGAGGATCTAAATGCAGTTTCCTATTGTGACTGGGGTAGTGCTGCTTTTGCGAAATTATATTCCGGACTCGCCGCATCTAGCAGGGGACAAAATTCACTAGCCGGACCTTTCCAAATATTGGAGGTAAATTTCTTAGTCTTATTTATATTTATTTTAAATGTTTATTTGTTGCTAATTTATTTATTTCGTTGGTTGTCTTCACATTCTAGTTTTGCGGGTACGAATATCTGGGCATATGTCGACCAAAGAACCCAACGAGTGAAAGTGAAACAATGTGGCCTAGAAGTTCTCGGTGGAAGGGTACACGAAGGAAGAGTATTGATATTGTTCGTACAAGGACTTTTCTTAATCAGTTGATGTGACCTGACAACCTTGGGATTCCGCGATTTTAGTCTTTGAAACTGATATTGGAGAGAAAAAAATAGAACTCTCAGAGAAAAGGGTTATATTCACTTGGCTAGGCATTGTGAGTTGATAATTTATTTCCATAGGATTGTTTTTTATTTTCTTTGAATTTCGGTTAGTTGATTGGTTTATTTGTTAATAGTTATTTTCTTTTTACAGAATAACTTGTACCTCGGAGAACGGTGTTGGAGACAATACCATTCTACATGGGGCGTTCCCAGCAACCCTCCTACTCGTATTAGAAACCTGAACAATGACGAAGCTAACGAGATGAGGGAAAACGAAGTGGTCCCTGCAAGTCAAATAGTGCATGTTGTTACATATGATTTGTACATGGAGTATTTGCGACATGTAACTAACTTGCAGAAATATGCCACCAAAGTCGATTGGGAGGTTGAAGCATACAGTTATACTAGTGACCGTATTAAACACAACATCCAAGAACCTGATGAACATGTACCCATTCCGCGTCAACAACAATTGTCATACGTAAGTATACAACAAACCACTGTTTCTTTTTAGTATATAAAAATGGGTGATAATGTGATTTAATTTTTTTCATAACAGGTCAAAGCTTATGGTTTGGTTCAACAATATGCTGATTTTACACAAGAGTTTCGTACGTTTACGTTAAATGAAACGAAGGAGAGGATGGAGTTTATCATGACAAAAGATGAAGAAATACGGGGTCAACAAACTCACATCAACAATTTGGAGTTACAGCTGGCCCATTTTCGTCAACAACAACCACCCATTGGGTTTGACACTTTTTCTCAAACTTTGCCACCACAAATGTGGAATACTATGGGTCAGGGATCATCATCAATAACGCAATCAAGTAACTACACATCCAGATCATCTTTGCCTCCATTTATTTCCCGGCGCTAGGCGCCTGGGAATCAAGATACGGATGTGTAGTCTTTCATTTGCATTGAATTGTCATTCGAACATATATTTTTTTCTTTGATATATCTTTTATCTGATTTAAATTGTCATTTCAAAAGACTTTTCTTACATTTGCGTTGTCTTTTACCTACTTTGTGTTGTCATCTCCAGAGATATTTTTAAACTTTGCTTTGTCCTTTATATCTTCTTTGTATTGTCATTTCAAAAAGATATTTAATTTTTCCTTTGTTGTTTTTTGTGTTTGGTCTTGTCTTCTCAACCGACACTTCTTATGTTTGATGCGTCTATTCACCCCACTTACCTCAAATCAGTTAATTTTTAAAATAAAAAGAGGTTTTGGCCATATCAAAACTCAAAGACTTATGTTAATATGCCTATAAACTGAAAACTAGATTCTCAAATAATACAAACCAAAACTGCAAACATCACCAACCAATGGAATACTATGAGATTAAAAATCACTATTATGCTTCTTGTTCTTCTATTCCTTCTTCTTCTTCTTCTTCTCCTTCTTCTTTTTCTGGGGATGATGATAACAATAACTTGTACTCATCAGACGAAGATTTAGTTCTATTGAGCCAAAATAACCAAGCAGTTACTTTGGGATTGATCGTTTCAAGTATGAACTGGCCACATACTCGTATCCAAATACCAAGAGAACGTGATGCCGGTGCAAAACTTCCGTGGAAAGATTACTTTTGCAGAAAACCGACGTTTCCACCTAAACTTATTTCGTATAAGATTCAGAATGCGGCGAGAAGTGTTCAACCTATATTGGGAGATGTCGTAGCTATAAATAATTATTTTGTTTAAAAAAAAGATGTTTGTGGCGTTTTTTGATTAACCCAATATCAAAAAGTTACTGCAGCAATATGAATGTTAGCTTATGGATGTGCGGACGATGCAATAGATGAGTACTTACGGATCGGAGAAATATTTGTTTTAGAAGCAACTCGTAGGTTTTGTAAAACGATAGTGCATTTGTATGAGAAAGAATATTTGCACACACCAACTAAGCGTGATGTTGAACTGCTTCTTAATGAGAACAAGGATAGGGGATTTCTAGGGATGTTGGGTAGTGTAGATTGCATGCATTGGAAATGGGATAAATGCCCATCGACGGAATCAGGTGCTTACACTGCATACAAAGGGAGTGAAAGTATTATGCTGGAGACAGTGGTGTCATATGATCTCTGGTTTTGGTATGCCTGGTTCTAACAATGATATTAATGTGATGAACCGTTCTTATACTTTTAAAAAGCTTATCAACAGGAACGCACCCCCTGTGAACTTTGTTGTAAACAGACATCAATATGATATGGGATATTATCTTGGTGATGGAATATGCCCAGAGATTGCTACAATTGTGATGTCTATTAAACATCCAGATTCCAGAAGAAACAGAAATTTTCAGCAATGCAAGAGGGTTGCCGAAAAGATGTAGAGCGAGCCTTTGGTGTACTGTAAAATCAATTTGTCATCGTCAAGCAACCTGCAAGAATGTGGAATCTAGACGTACTTGCATATATCATGAAAACTGTTATCATTTTACATAATATGATAGTGGAGGATGAACGTTTATCCGGTGATTGGCCATATGAATATGATCAACGCAGCAACCATGCACGGGTAAATATTTCGAGAAAAAATACTTCTAAACTTTATAGAATGAGAGTTGAGCAACGCCGACGTACAGTACACAACAAAGATACTCATATTCGTTTGCGAAATGACTTGACCGAACACTTATGGTCAGATTTTGGTGAGGAATAACAATTTCTAAATCCCGCGGATAGGTTTTGTGGGTAAATTTCTTGTAAACCCACCCGAGACACCACTCGGCCGCTAGGGGCACCTAGGGGTTGAAAGGCTTGTTGCACATGCTAAGTGCAGCCGCGATGCCTGCGAAAGTGATTTTAGGTCTACTTTTTAGCTCTTGCATTATCAATATGTTTGCTATGTTGTAATGAATAAATTAACATAAGTATCATAAATAACCAATATCACTTATTCAGAACAACAATACATAAGTAGATGTTAAGATATCTCATTTTCGCAGGAGTCATGGTTGGACTTAGAACGTGCAACAAGCCTTTAAACCATTAGGTGGCCCCAACAAACGAGTTATGTCTCGTGAGGGTTTACAAAGAGATATACCCATAAAACCTATAATCAAACCTTCAACGAGTGGTATGACGCCCTGGATGACGATCAAAACATCTTCGAAGAACAATCAACACAAAGAGTTGTATTTTTCCATCATTCTTAGGATCTCGAAATGAGGTTGGTACCTAAAATATGAACCTTTCCATCTTCTCCATTCCTCCAGAGATCTGGCAACAACTTCGTCATCAGTTTCATTCCTAAATCTTCTTTCATTCACCTTAGCGGTTAAAGTTGAAAACTGTAGTACTGCCCTACCTATTTCCTGAAATCGACAAAAAAGTTAGCATGGATATGTTCCGGTTATTGGGGTTACCAGTTTCATTACAAAAGTTAGCATGGATATGTTCTAACCATTCCATGCTGATTGATCCATTCATATGACGTTCATGACACCTTGTTGGATAATATAATACAATGTTTCGACAAAGGGATAAATCTTTCTCTATGGTAAGATTCTCTGCATTAATACTAAAATTATGTAAGTTATAATTGTTAAAAGGACAGATGGAAAGAATATTTGTATTAGGTTATTTGAAATGTGAAAGGTGTGGTTTCGAAATGGGAACGAAAGGGTATAAATTCATTTATAGGTATATCAAAATACAAACCAAAATATAACCGTTGATCAACGGTAAAAAATCTCAACGAATATCTGAATAGGTGCTCGCTTATAGTAACGCCCCACAAACAGGCGCTGTCTTACGTGCACGCCCACTACAGGCGTTAATCCAGCCGAACGCCCAACACAGGCGTTATTCCAGCCGAACGCTTGATTTCAGGCGTGCGTCTGCGCCTGATAGGGCGTCCTCTTGGATGAACACCTGATGGGGCGGACTTCTGGTTCACGCCCGTCTCATGAAACGCACGTTTAGATAAACGTCTGTCATCAGACGGAGAGCTAGTGTAACGCCTGGCAAGGGACGCAGGTCTAGGTTAACGCTCCGCTGTATTTGAGTTTAGTCCAGTTCTGGGATAATTTTTATCCCAAACAGTAAAAATTCCGGACCATAACTCATTTTTGTTCACCCCACTACGCTTGGATTTGGACGACCAAAGACCAAATTTGGGTTTGTTCCGTCTTTTACTACCACCACTGTGGAAGCTCTTAATGTCCATATAAACAACAAAGTCAAAACAAATAACTTTATACACCATTCATACACCCAGGGTGCTTCAATAAAATTAAAACCAGGGTTTCTTACCCCCAATAGACCAGGTGCGTTCAAACAACTACATTATGTTTATTTGGATCTAATTCGTGATTCAAATCTAATTCAACATCTAACTCAGTCCAAATCAAATGTCCAAATTAGATATCTGATTTTTTATTTTTTTTGATATCGGATTTGAAATTCGCCTCGGCTCATACATCTGACTTAGAGTTATTTAAATCATGTATTATTTTGTAACTGATTCGTTGGGTACATAAATGACTGGATTTAAAGGTCCTTTTTCGCCACACTGAAAGTCTAACCTTATGATGCTGTATATATGTGACTCCACTGCTCATGCCATAGAATATATTCGTTAATGTGTAGTCAAGTATACTCATTATTGTAATAATTCGTACATGGGAAAATGAGAGTAAGCTTCGTGCTACGCTATGGAGTTTATATATAGAGAGGTTTTCAGGTTCCCAAATTATAACTTATCATCCCATGTAAATGCAAACATTTCGATCAAAGTAGACATGTACCACAAGGAGATCACATACTAAATAAAGGCCGTATATAGTGTTAATATTATTTATAAGAAGGGAGGTCTTACATGAAGCTAAAGACTCATGTTTAGTAGCTAAGGATGACTTCCTATGCCATCCAATCCATGTATTTATATATGTAATAATTTATTAGAAGGGGTTTATATAGCAAGTTTTTCCTGGCTACCTTGACCGGATCTTTTCTCTTGTGCTAGGCTTCTTTTTCTTCCTTTGCCGTCATCGTATGCTGTGGTTATCATATCATCCACCTACACCAAATATGATGGATCCCATACCTGGTGAGGTATATATCTAAACTCTTCATTCGTTGCTTTATAATGCACATATTTATTTCGATCATTTATGTTTTAAAAATAGATAGATTATTTGAATCATAAAATATGAATATATATATATGCCAAGGTCCTTCGTGCTCGTGCTATCCACAGGCAAGGTTATTGTCTAGACGATTTCCTATCAAGAATATTCTCTCTCTATCTTTTGTTGTGAGCTTTCTTCTTGTCATGTATTTATCCAATCATCATCACTTATCCATACCAATTTCACTCCAAATATCATTCTAAAGATATTTTGATGAGACCATATTTTCTATATCAAAATTCCACTTTTTAACCACCTCGGTCAGTTTGTTTTTCAATATATTATATAAAAGAGAATAATTCCGAATTCTATTCCGTGTGGAGATCAACTGGTAGAAGTGAAATAACTCTAACGTTGGAATAGAAAATGATGGTTTTGGCTCCCACCATCCCTCATATACGGGATGAACCTTAGAAAATCGGTGTTAATCATTTTTATATATATAATATTTATAACTTGGTATCAAAAATCAAGATGAACAAATATTTTATATAAAAAACCTTCCCATATTATTTTTTATAAATAAAAATTATTTTAATTAAATGAAACTTAAATCTCATTTTCCTTAATAATGATTAAATTTAATTTTTAATATTTTTTTAATATTCCCGAGTTGCCCTTCCTATATAATCTATAAGTTTTAAATGGAAATAAATGTTAAAATCAAATCTTAGTTTTGGTGAGAGGAAATCGGCTAAATCAAGTTTATAGAATCTGATTCTGCTGGCAGCTAAGAACAGAGTTTCGGCTAGGGTTTTTTGAAACAAAAGATATCTTCTCCAAATTGATGGTAGCTAAATCAATTGGAAACATATCTTCAATTGTTGTTTAAGTGAAGAACCGAGTTCGTTTTCGTAGCGGTTTAATTGAAGAACAGAAACTCTAGCTTCGATTCATCTCAAACTGTTTCACTGAAATTTAAAATCCATTGATTATTTGAAGAACCGAGTTCATTTTCGTATTTGTTTAAGTGAAGAACAGAAACTCAGCTTCAGTTGTTTGATTTTGATTTTAGTTTTCTTATTATGATTGTGATTGTATTTTAATTTTCGATTTATTGATTTTGGTTGTTATTTGATTATCAAACTTTTGAAGAACCGAACTCGTTTTCGTTTCTGTTTAAGTGAAGAACAGGAACTGTAACTTCAAATTGTTCGTGTTTTGAACATTCCTACTGAAGTTTCAGTTTATTCTTTCAATTTTGATCATATTCTCATTTGGTTCAAGCTGTTGTATTAGTTCAATCATTCATCTCAAACTGAAATTCAACTTTCAAATGTTGTTGTTGGTGTTGTTGTTTATATTCACATCCAGTGAAACTGTTTTTGGTTTCATACTTTTTCATGTAGATTATTGGAATCATAATTTGTTATGGTTTTTATGTTAATTTTCAATTTTTGTTGTTTGTTGTTGTTTATTCACATCCAGTGAAACTGTTTTTGGTTTCATACTTTTTCTTTGTAGATGATTGGAATCAGAAATTGTTATGTTTTTGATGTTCTTATTTAAATTTTGTTGTTGGTGTTGTTGTTATATTCACATCTAGTGAAACTGTTTTTGGTTTCATACCTTGTCCTGTATATTATTGGAATCAGATTTTGTTATGTTGTTGATGTTAATATTCAAATTTTGTTGTTTGTTGTTGTTTATATTCACATCTAGTGAAACTTCTTTTGGTTTCATACTTTTTTATGCAGGTTATGGAATCTGTTCTCGCTGTTATATTTCACAAAGAGGATACATTATCTTTTCGTATTGGTCTACAAGCATCTGTATGATTCAAGTTGGTGTCAATTCTCTGTTCTTTCTATAGAAATTTTCCACATAGTTTGTGATGAGCAAAATCAATTCTGATTTTGATCTCCAATCGGTTGCTTTATTTACTTTGTTTAATAAGCTTCCATCTCTTGAGTTACATGTAAGACATATAGATGAGTCCTCTAGTTGTAGTTCAGAAATTTCAGGAATCATACCATATGAGCAGCCACGAAGTTTAGGAATTATATCTTTTGAGCATGTAGAACTTACAAATTTAGTTGATTATGATGTCCTTAGTAAAGTTAAAGAACCGTTGAAGTCTGCGCATTGGTTAGGCTTTTTACAGGGTGTCAATCAGGTGTTTAATGGAGGTGTTCAACAAATTCGCTCTGATTTGTTGAAATATCATTCAGTATCTGGGTATTCATTTAAGATGACAAGGAATGAGAAGTTGAGGATTGGTACATGTTGTTCTAAGAAGGAAGAAGAGAAATGTGAATGGCATATATATGTTGTTTCTATTGATGGTGTTGAAGGTAGTCCTTTTATTATCAAGGAGTTAAATAAGAAGCATACTTGTTGTGGTGGAGTTGTAAACAGACCACATCTGTCGAAGAAACTAATTAGTGGGTTGATTCTTGAAGAGATTAAACAGAATCCAAAGAAGAAGACAAAGGATATTATGAATCAGTTTACAAGAGAGTATGGCTTTGACATTAGTCGTTATTATGCATATGCATGGAAGAGGCATGCATTGAATATTACATGGGGAGAGAATGAGAAATCATTTATGTACTTGAAATGGTATACCAACAAATTGTCTGAAACCAATCCTGGATCTCGTGTTGTTTTGGAATTTTAAAATGGGACTCAAAAATTTCAGAGATTGTTTATCTGTTTCGGAGCATGCATTTATGGATTCAATTATTGTCGTCCTTTTGTATTCCTTGATGCATCCCATTTTAAGAGCAAATACCTTGGTCATATCATGGAAACAACAGGTCTAACCGGGAATGAAGGTAAGTTTCTTAAACATTCTATTTGTTTCTGAGTTGATAAATAGGTTTGTTATTTAATCCTATACAGATGAAACCTAACATCATGCTACAAACAGATGAAACCAAGATGAAAATCAGTGAAACCTATTTTTACAGAAAAATATAATTGAAACAGATGAAACCTTATTTGATGAAACCAAAACTGGTTTCATCGTTTTTTTATATGCTGAGACATTTTTTTTCTTTTCTGTTTTCAGAAATCTATCATTTTTCTTATGTTGTTGTTTCTTCGGAGAATGACGCCAACTAGAAATGGTTTTTGGAGAATTTGAAGCAATACCTTTCTCCTATGCGCAAAGAGCTTACTTTTGTGAGTGATCGAGGTAGTGGTTTGGTGAATCAAATCCATGATGTATTCCCTGATGTTGCTCATGGTTGGTGTTATTGGCATATGAAGAACAATATCAATACATACTTGCCGAAGTCCACTAAGGTTTATAATAATTATGTGCTTGGTTTGTTTGAAAAATGTGTGTATGCTAATACACATATAAAATTTTCAGAGAACTGGGAAAATTTATTGCAGGTCAAAAATCAGAAGTTACAAGATTATCTGAGTAGAGCTCCGGTTGATAAATGTGCAAGTGTTTATTTCCTGGGTCGTCGTTATGGTAGGTTGTGTTCGAATATTGCTGATATTTTCAATAGTTGAATCGTTGAAGAGAGAGAGAAGCCTATAGCCATCATGGTTGATGAGATCAGAGTGAAGCTTATGAATCAAATGTGTGTACGTCGCGAACAATGTGCAACATTATTGAAGTGACGAGAAACTTTATGTCCAGAATTTGAAATTGAGTTGTACAACAACAAGATGCACGGCCGTGAATACAATATCACCAAATCGTCGCAATATGTGTTTGAAGTTCATTCGACATTAATACAAAAGGTTGATTTGGAAAGAATAACATGTTCTTGCAACCGCTGGCGCATCAACGGTTTTCCTTGTGCCCACGCTATCCCATGTATTATGCTAAATGAAGAAGACCCGTATAAGTATGTTGAATTCTACTTTACAGTAAATTTCTACCGTGAATCCTATGCAAGACCAATTAATCATGTCCCCACAGTTGAAAATCCTTCGATTGTGTCTCCAAAATCTCTTGTTCTTGGTCCTGATGCTATACCACAACCAGGTCGTCCAAGGAAGAAGAAGATAATTCCTAATACAGGTTCAGTTCCTAATAAGAAGATGAGATCTTGTGGTAGCTGCCATGTTTTGAGTGCCCATAACCGAAGGACATGCCCTGCGCGGCAGATGTCAATTCATTTTGACAACAATTCATCGACTTTTATTTTCACTTTTTGTTTAGACTAATACAGGTTTAGACTACTATATATTTTAATCTACATCTTTTTATTATTCTTTTTCCTACAATTTTTACAGAGTTGCTCCAGGTCTTTCATGTTTTAATCTACATCTTTTAATTTCAATTTGCTCCAGGTCTTTCATTTTTTTTTTATTTTTAGATTAAGTTATTCAGAGTTGCAGGCTTTTATAATTTGTTGGAACCAAAATAGGTTTCATATTTTGTCACATTCTTCAGGGTTTTTATATCTTTAAGTTGATGGAATCCTTTTTGGTTTCATCATGTTTTTTCATCTGGAACAATATGAACCCAAAAAATGTGATGGAACCCTTTATCGTTTTTTTCATCTGGAATAAGATGAAACAAAAACAAATGATGGAACTTTTTCTGGTTCCATTATGTATTTTCATCTGGAACAAGATGAAAACCAAAAATAATGATGGAACCTTTTTTGGTTTCATCATGTTTTTTCATCTGGAATAAGATGAAACAAAAAAATTGACTAACAGAAAAATATCATCATGTAACAAGATGAAAAAAATCATGGAATAAGATGTTCATCCTTGATTAAGAGAAAAATATCACAACATATTTTATAACTCAAGAGTAGTGATTGATGAAAAGACTGTTCTTAGCTACCCTCTGTTTACAAATCATTGAATAAGATGTTTTACGGACAACCATTGTATTTTACCATAAACTAATTTATTAACACTGTTCTTAGTTTCAACCTTTTTTACCACAAACTAACTCTAACCCAAACTTTGTTTCTCTGTTTTTTTACCACCATGAACCGCATCTTCTCTTCCATGAACAGACAACCACCATTAACGCACCATCAGTTTTCTTTCTCTGCCACCATTAACGAGACACACCTTAAAAGAAACCAAACAATTGCACAACTGAATCTTCATGTTACTCCTCTTCCTTGATGTTGCAAGTAGTCCTCCTCCACCCTAATGTTTGCCCGTATTTTCTCCATTATAACTTTAAGTTGCAACTTTGGACTCATAGTCTGCAACTTTGTCAATGAGTATCTTGCATGCCAACTTTAGCCTCATATTTTGCACCTTTTGTTTTATGTGCTCTTCGGATGAAAAATTTCCTTCCAAAAGGCTCTTCATGTAATAGCAAACATGAAGTCCGCAATTATTCTTGAAATTAACAAAACAATATCTTTAAATTGAAAAAGACAAAAAAGGATTGAAATGAAGATATCACAAGTTCTTTTAAAAGTACTTACACATCTTGTTGACAGCACAAAGGGGTGTTCAAAATAAATTCTTTTGTTTGACTTGCCGGGTCTAGGATGAGCTTTGCAACATGTTGTTTGAATGCTGACACCATTCTTTCTTTCATGCTTTCAGCACTTTTGTTGCATTCATCTTCAGTGGAGGCCAATGAGTTGTAGTGAGAGAATTCTCCAGTCTCATTATCAAAGACTAACAATGTCTAGTGATATGACTTTTCACTTATTTTTGTTAGCAATGGAACGAATACAAATTCTGGAGTGTAATCCATTTTATCAATGGAAACTTCAATTGCAGTGTGACAACTTTGCCCGATTGAGTGTAGTGTCTGAAATTCATTAAAAAAATCAAAAATTAAATTCTAATCCTATACAGATGAAACCTAACATCATGCTACAAACAGATGAAACCAAGATGAAAATCAGTGAAACCTATTTTTACAGAAAAATATAATTGAAACAGATGAAACCTTATTTGATGAAACCAAAATTGGTTTCATCGTTTTCAGAAAGACACTTGTATAAGAGAATTTAGATGAAACTTACATAGACATATGTGCTTAGAAAAAATGCCCTTTTGTACTTAGGAGCGCCATCTGGTTTCTTGATGTTCTTTGATATGTTTTTTTGCAATTTGAGCATGTAGAACTCAATCATATCTCCTGCAATGTCACCTTTTCTTATCAAGGTGTTCATATTCCTTCCTGTAATGTACATGCCCAGATCTTTCTTCTCCCAAGCCATGTCACTGTTGTTAAATTTTTGAAAAAAAAATTAGATATTTAAGAAGAAGAAAAGAAACTGAAACACTTAAATTATGAAACAAAAAAACTTAATGGTATGAATGTCACTTAACTTTCAATGTGCATTTTAAAATATTTGCACATAATCGGTTTTTCATTTGAATCCAGCACTTGCATAATTTTTAAGTTGTCAAATGCTTTCAACTTGACTTCCCTTTTCTCTTTTTGTTTTTCTCCAACTTTGTAGTTTGCTTTCTACTCATTAAACGAGTCTTGTTTCTTTTCTTCTTATTAGCTTCTCTAGGTGTATAATCCTGCATCTTAACTGGTGCTTGCATGCTCCTTTTGGTTTTTCTCATCCTTTAGATTGTGTTACTCACTTTTTGTTCGGGACTGGCTTCTTCACTATCTTCTTTGTCACTGTCAGTTTGCGTCAATCCCAACTCGAAATGAGGCACATCATCTTCTAAAGCAATTACATCATTTGTCATGTTTACAACAGAGTAGTAGCACAAGCATTTACTTTCTGTCTTTGATGTAGAAGTCTTGTTTGCATATTCATCTTCCATTTGCTGAAGAATAGTTTCATCAATTGAACCCTGGCTTTGAGTTGACACTTCAATCTGTATCTCTGGCTTTGATGAAGAACTTTTCTTCGATTCCAATTTTACTCTCTCAGCCAATCTGATATCTTCTATTGTGTCCGGAGTCAATTCAGAAACTTCTTCTATTGCACTCCTCAATTTAGTTTTCGACAAAGAAGATTCAATTTGTTCAGCCACCTTTATATCTTCATATGTGTTTGGAGTTATCTCCAAAACTTCTTCCATTATATTATCTTTGGCTTGCTTCCCTTTGATTTCAGATTCTACTTTCTCAGCCACCTCCAAATCTTCAATTGTGTTCGTAGTTAACTCCGAAATATCTTCAATCAGTTGCTGAGCTTTGCCTTCAGATGATGCAACCTTTTCTGGTTCCATCAGCTCTTGATCCTGAACTTCTTCTTCATTTGATGAAACCTTTTCTGGTTCCATCATCTCTTGCTCCTGAACTTCTCCTTCAGTTGATGAAACCTTTTCTGGTTCCAACAAAGAATCCTCCAAATCTTCAGTTAATTCTTGAATATGAACTTCATGAGATGAAATCTTTTCAGGTTCCACTGCATCATGTTGAATCTGAACTTCTTCATGAGCTGAAACCTTTTTCAGGTTCCACTGCATCATGTTGTTCTGTTTCTTCAGACATATTCATTACCTGCAAGATTTATTGATTTAAAAAAAAATTAGATTCAATGACAACAAACAAATCAAATCAAATCAAAGTAAAGTAAATTATCACCTCATCATTGTCAGACTTTTGTTCACTATCTTCTTCAACCTCAACATTACCAGCATCTTGTTCTATCATTTCATCCACAATATTTATAGTTATGGTTATCAATTCCTGCGATATTTAACATATGTTAGATACTACCATTAACCTAACACACACAAATAAACAATATCATATTTAACTCATCTAAGATTCAACATATCACCTCTACATCTTGTTCAGTGTTTGAAACTGTTTCTGTTTCATCTCTCTTACGTTTTTGTCTCACGTAAGTCTTCTTCACTGGTTCTAACTTATCTTCAATATCATATTTTGCAAGAATTGATTGATCTTCTTCCGAAAGCCCATTGTTACCAACGCTTGTAAGCTTTTCAATCAAAATTCTCGCCCACTTATATTTTTCCTTGTAACTGGTATCTTCATTTCCAGTTCCAATACTCTCTTCACTTCTTTCACCAACAATCTCTTCACTTGCACTATCCTCTTCATATCCATCACCATCTATGTAATCTTCAATATGAATTGCTCTTCCTTTATACGCTGGACCAAGCGTATTTCTCGTTCATTATATTGAAGCAAGAAAGATCCATGACGGTAACCCACATTCATCTGCGGAACATAAGAAAAGTTATGATTAATAAGTTGGAATTAAATAAACTATGAAACCTTTTTTTGGTTCCATCATTTGCTTTTTATCTGGAATAATGTGCAACCAAATAAATGATTGAAATTTTTAACTCTCAGACATTAAAAATTATTAACAAACAAGAATTGTTGTTGCTTTTACCTTGGAGAAAATTTCTGGTTTATTGCAGAGATCATCAAAATTATTCACCACTTCCTTGCTTATTTCATCAAGGTTCCATCTAGCGAACCTTGCGTACATTTCGTTCCCATCTTGTCTCAATGTTATGTTTGTCATCTCAACAAACCAATAATGAAAAAAACAATACACAACATAACATTTAAATTAGTAATCAAACTCGGAAAAATAAAAAACATACAATTTATGAATCAAAAGAAACAAATATTAACTTACCAATGGTAAATGACGCAACCTGATACATCATCAACTTCTTTATCTTTAATTATAGACTCAATTAGATCCTCATGAAAAACATCAGGCCAACACACTTTATTCATCTCAAATACTTGGTACAAGTATTTTGAAGTCAGATTCTGCCCACCTTTGTTTGGGACAAATATCGAAACCAAGAGATAGAGTATGAATAGCTTGACGAAGTCTTCAGCTTGGTTTGATCTACTGCAGTTTCCATCATAGCTCTGACAATATCAGTTTTCCTCATCTTCTTATCTCCTTTAAAATACTCGCCCGCAAACATGTTCACCTTTTTCTTCAGCTCAACATCTTTGGGTATATCTACATTCTTCATCATTTGTAGACCAAAAATGACAGCGAACTATTCAGGTGTTGTCTAATGTATCATATTCCTTGCTCTCATCAACTTGAAACAATCTGGTTTCTGACGCTTGACACTTCTATAAAATGACTCTAAGATCATCTGAATTGTTCTGGTCCTTTTCTTCAATTTTTCTTCTTGCAGTGTACCATCGAAGAACGGTTTGAAGAAACGCCAAAATTGACAAGCAACAAGTGTCTTCATGTGTTTTTATTACTTTGTATCAAAACTTTTATCTTAGGTGCCTCTGCACACAAATGATGCAACAAGCACCTATATGGTTCTGTCAGTCTTTTTTTTCCTGTTACAGAATAAGTAAACCATAAGCACAAACAGAACTTGTCACAACCATACACAGAATATGATGAAACCAATTTTGGTTCCATCAAAATACCCATTAAGTAAAAAACACCAACACTATTGTTCACAACCATACATATACTGAATATGATGAAACCAATTTTGGTTCCATCAAAATACCCATTAAGTAAAAAACACCAACACTGTTGTTCACAACCATACATATACAGAATACGATGAAACCAAATTTGGTTTCATAAAAATAGGCATTAAGTAGAAAACATCAACACAGTTGGTCACAACCATACATATACAGAATATGATGAAACCAATTTTGGTTCCATCAAAATACCCTGATTTTGATATGGATGATGATGACGATGATGTTGTTTCACGATTTTTTTGTGATAATTTTGAAAATTCTGAACGGTTTGATTTTGGAAGTTGTTGAAGAGAGAAGTTAAAGAGGGATATAATGAGGTCGAATTCAATTTAGTGAGGAGTTAATGAAAGTTGAGCGGTTTATAAGTGGTAATATGGACAGTTGAGTTGTAATGAATTTTTTGTATCAAATTTGTTTTGTTGGGTTTTATGTAGTTGGATAGTGACACCTTTGGGCTTATAACCCACGGATTATATAATATTACCGATCTTGTATAGATGGTAATATTCTTCTTGTACTTGAATAAAACCGCTTACTAAGAGCAAGCACTAGGTTGCTTATTTTCTTGGTAAAAAAAATGAGAGATATAGCTAACCAAAGAAGGGAGAAAATGATAAGCATCATGGTTTACTTTTTCTTAGCTGAGATCGGAGGTAAAAACTTGGTTTCCGCATAAATAGTGTTTGATGGAAACTGATTATCTACCAAATTGAATTGTATGGTTGGATTTGGATTAATTGGGAACATGCAAAAAGTTAAAAAAAAAGATAAAATAAGTCTATTGCCCAAGGTTCTCTAAAATATGGTTGAAGTGGATAAGTAAAAATAAGAAATGGGTGAAATGGACACCAAAAAACCTAGACACTTATTCCCTTATTTTTATATATTTTTTCTTTTTTATCCTTTCTCTCTCCAATTTAAAAACAAATCATAAAAAAATTCATTACTTTCAAAATATATATCCGATTTTAATAAAACTTATATTTTTGGAAAGAGTTTTAAATTATCTACAAAACAAGATCCATTATTGATAGTAAATTCAAAAGATTTTTTTTTTCGAAAGAAAATAGCTAGGATGAAACTGGTTGCATCCTGAATTAAAATAAAATAGAAAAATTTATAAAAATAGCTTGGATGAAACTGGACGCATCCTGACTTAAACTAATAAACAAAAATTATTTAAAAAATAGTTAACATGAAACTGGTTGCATCTAGTGTCATTCTTGGATGAACAAAATAAATATAGATAAAACCGTTGTTACTACTATCCGTTCCATATAAAATATAAAGATCTAGCACAACCATCACCACTACCAACATTTTCAATCGTAACAAACACCACATTATTGCCACCCGCCACATTCAATAGTAATAAAATACAACAAACACCACCATAACCTTCACCATAAAAAATAAATAATCATCTAAATGTGCAGGATGAAACCAGATACATCATGAGAAAAACATGTTTATTTGTCTGAATATGCAGGATGTAACCAGATACATCTTGAAGAAAACATTTTTTTTTTGTCTGAATATGCAGGATGAAACCAGTTTTATCCTGGTTTATTCTGTAAAGTATAATATGATGTACAAATTCATGTTTGATTTTGTCAGGATATGCATGATGAAACCAGATTCATCCTAGCCAAAACTTAGTTCATCTTAGATGAATCTAGGTTTATTACCCTAAATACACAATATAAATTTTAGTACCAGCTATCTTTATAGGCATATACCAAAAGATATTGCAAGAGAAGTAGAAAAGTGTAGAACTATTGGCCTGTTTCCCAGTTTAGAATCTGTATCCACCATATCACCTGCAAACATTCCCATTTAATCAGAAGATGGCCTTACTTTATTAATACCGTACATGATGTCTGCTTTCATCAAGTTAATTGGCTGGAATCACCCTCATACTATTTTAGTGCACCAAGGTAATTTAGTCGAATGGGCTTGTAACTGTATCAAGTTCTACTTTTAAATGGCAATATTTAAAGAAACAGAAAGATCCAAAATGAGAATTCAACCCCATAAATAAATATATATATTGAAACATCCGAACCCTGATTTTGTTGATTAAACATAAAACACAAAAGTTATACACTTTACACAGAACAAGCAAAATGGCGGATCGCGGGAAATTATTTGTTAAAAATGATGTTAACTAACTGAAAACTAAGGTGACCCGAGCTAACAAACAAGTTCTCTTGTCCAAACATAATAAGTTCTAGAAATATTAAAATTTTTGCCAAAGCTAATGTTTAGCGCAAAGTTGACTATTTAAGACGTTCTAAAACTTATAAAAAAAGATTCCAAAACACGGTTCATGTACTTTGATCGAGATTCAAAGGTAAGGCACACCCACCATTGGATGATCTAGAAGCCACGGGAGGAATTTTGGATGCTAATGCAAAAAGAATTGTGAAATATATTGTACAAAAAACATTGTCCACAACTATTCCCGCAGCCAATACTGATGAAGAATAGACCAAGAGCCTCTGAAACAACAATAATGACCGCTGGAACAGATCACAGACAACCTTCATTATAAATACATAAAAAGTGAGAGGAGAAATGCAGCTCACGGCGATTAGAGGCATCACATAAAACAGGAGTACAAGAATAAGAGAATGAGAGCATGGAAGAAAAGGTATATCTATTTCAGATCAATAACCTTATGAAAAATAAATAAATCAACTCTATCTATATGATTTTTAGGATAGCTATCAGTTTGTGTTGACATGGATCAAGTTCTCCAATTTGCTTGTTTACAGGCAACATAGTACGAAGTACAAACTGTAATATATAGATAAAGCTTTGTATGTCTGTAACTAAATGCAATTGTAGGCATATATAGGTTTATGAAGGCACTCAAACCCAGGTAATCAATTCCATAAAGGATAATGATTGACTTTAAGATAAAAGATATAAAGGCTAATGGTTTGATTTCCTAGAGGATAGAGATGGACTTAGGATAGTGTAAAAAGATACATAACAAACCATGAAAGAAAAATTATCCCTACAGAAAGGATAAAGCAAGTTATGCTTTATATAAATCACCCAATTAGGAATCATAGATAAAAGATGCTCAGTTGATGATGGTGAATAATATATAATTAACTGGTCCATCCAGAAATTAGAAAAGCTCAAAGGACACATCCCGCAGAATATAACAACACAAAAGCGGTTTGTTAATCAAGGTACCATGTTTATTAAAACTTATGATGACATAAATATTTCAATCAAACAAGGCTACTTTAGTGATCTAATATCAAATTTAGTTATACAATTTGGATAGAATAAAAGATTCTTGGATATTAGAAGAGTATCTACTTTTACTTGTCTTCTAGACCCACAAATAAAATTTTATGGGTTACATAACCAATTTATTATAAAAAAGAAGAAGAAAGAATACTAGAGTGTCCACGCACATCGGATCCTTGGTTTCCACGAGCTAAGCCACGGCTTACATACCGGCACTACAAATATGTAGTTTTGGTAAACCATGGCTTAGATAACTACCACAATCTAGTAAATTTTGATATTATAATGGTTGCTCATTGTTATACTGTAATCAAAAATGAAAAAGGTTTAAATTAAAAAATAAACTTTAATAGTGAATATTAAAGTTCAACGACGAATAAAAGAGTTCCAACTGAAAAAGAAAAAAATCCGTCGAAACATCTTTGAACGTCTCTATATTAGAGCACCATAACATAATGGTAGTCTTGATTACAAAAATTATCTCAATCCCTAGTCTTAGCTCTACCTCCAAAAGAAATCCTATTCCCCTCCTTCCAAAGCGTCAACTGATAAAAAAAGAAAAATACCCCAAATCTCTCTATTTCCACCGTGCAACAATGTGTATTAATCATATTGTGATAAAAGTTAAAAGAAACTATAAAATGCTAAAGGAAAAAAAAGAAAAAAGAAATCTAATAATATTCTTTTATATTTAATTTTCGTAGTAATAATCTCTACGTGAGAGATATTATATGTGAACAAATACTATACATAAATCATATGACATTGGATGTGATTTATAGAACCCATGTTGCATTTGTATACCCCGCAGGAGAAAGTATGACTAAGAACATACATGATATATATAAAAGGTTGAGAGAGCATCTTCAATGTTTAAGGGTTAAGATTTTAAAAAGATATGTTACCGATTTAAGATTTTTTCATCAAAATTTTATCTCCAACAATAGGATCAAGAAAATTGTAAAAGATGACATGGCTAAATAGAGATGAAAAAGAAAATCTATATTAGACTTTTTTCATGACTTTGGGTATAAGTCCACGTCATCGTATTAATCTCAATATTGAACTAAGTTTTGTTAGATAAAATCTTAAGGATTTGTGATATATTTTAGAATTTTTCTTATCTTTTTATTTTTTATTATTATAATTATACATCAATAACCCATAAAAAAATGTTAATACGACCTTCGTACGATGACTTTGATTCATAAAACTGGGGATGCGCTAAGCGTTTGTTCAACAATATGATATCGTTGAATATCAATATAAAGTAGAATAAATGTAGATGGGACATGGGGAAATGAAGGATTTTTATTTGAATACATATCAGTACATGTAGACAGTAGACCCTTAGACTTCCATTGTAAATAAATTTTATGTACTGTTAGTCGATATTTGGGGAAATGGTACGCTATATTTAATCGGTGTTTTAGCCGAATCCTGAATTTTTTTTTTATTTTTTTGGCTAGCAAGACAAACAAAAAACGAAAAGAAAAAACAAAAGACAAGCTAGTTCTCTAGCAGAGTAGAGATGCAGGAAGGGGGATTGGGAGGATTCCACCAGTCGTGGATATTGTTCGATAAACTGAACTTTGCGAGAGTATGGGCTTCCTCATTGGCCTCTCGTTTGACGCAGCTGAAAACCAGGGAGTTGAATTGAGGTCCGTGAGACTCTATATCCTGGATTATGCTTCTGATTTTCCATGGGATGGAGTTGCACTGTTTATTTAGAAACTGGAAAATGGATAAGCAATCACCTTCTATAATACAGTCTTTGAAATTGAATTTTGCTGCCATCTGGACTGCAAGAAGAGCACCATATGCTTCATCCACCATTGGATTGTTTTGATTATGTAATGAGGATCTACAACCAATAAAGCTTCTATTTCCATCTCCAGCCACAACAGCAGCAAAAGAAGAGAACTCAGGAACAACACCATCAAAATTAATCTTCACAATTCCATCAGGTGGAGGGTTCCATGTGAGTGCCTGAGGAAAATATTTAGTGACACCGCCTCAAACAAATCCTGATCAACCTTATAGAATTGTTCAAAAAGATTGTAGGCTTCAGATAATACCCTGTCAACTGCAATTGGAACTTTCTCAAATAATAACATGTTTCTAGCCTTCCATAAAGCCCATAGGAGATTAGCACCAAGACAGAAAGACTCAAAGTGATCAGATTTGTTTAACCAACTAGAAAGCACGTCAGCAATGCTCTGGTTGCTTGTGTCAGGACCCCTAAAGTTTAGCTGAGAAGCAAACATGATAGTTTTTGTCCTCTGGCAATGTAAGAAAAGGTGGTTAACACTCTCTTCATTCTCCCCACAGAAACAACAATCAGTATTGACCCATCAAGAAATTTCCCATATTCTTTAAGCAGCCAACACCATTATGTAAGATTCTCCAAATAAATGTGTGAACTTTTGGGGCAATATTTTTAACCTTCCAAAACCGTTTCCTAGAAAAATTATTAAGACAATTGCCCGAGCTCTCACCCGAACTGTTCCTTAGTAGGGTCTGGAAAGATTTTGAATTGAAAACACCATGATTAGTGAAAATCCAAACAAGTTTATCAGAACCACCCCTTCTTGGGACATGAATTTTCCGAATTTCTTCAACAATGTGCTGATCAAAGACATTTTGTAGAAGCTGCAAGTTCCATTGGTTACTCCCAGGAATAAGAAGATCTTTAACAGTGTGGAGATTGTGGCTAAAGCCTACGGCAGGTTCCGGCTGGAAGTCGTTTATTGTTGGGATCCACGGATCCTTCCAAATTTTTATGTCTGCTCCATCTCCCACATTCCACAAACAACCTTCCCTTAAGTAAATTCTGCTGTCAAGAATTGCCCTTCATGTACTTGAACACCTGTTAGTCTTTGTAGCTTCCCAAAAGGTTACATTTCTGAGATACTTGGCATGAAGTATTTGAGACCAGAAGAAATCAGTCTCATTAAGTAATCTTCAGCTCAATTTTGCTGTTAATGCTCTATTCAGCTCCTCCAAAGACCTTAGGCCCAGACCACCTTTTTCTTTCTTCTCAATGAACCATTCCCAACCAATGAAGTGGATCTTTCTTGTGTCTCTGTTATGTTCCCACCAAAATGCTCTTAAAATCTGGTTAAGTTTGTTGATGACTTTCTTTGGCACAATGGCAGTAGCCATGAAGTAGACCGGAATAAGTCCAAGCACATATTGTATGAGTAGAGTTCTCCCTCTGCATGAGTCAATGTGTCTTTTCCATCCTTAAACGAACTACAGGCCGAAAACTGTCAAAATTTCGGCTAAATTTTTTCTGGAAGATTACTGTTTGCTCCGTTAAACGACCAAAAAGATCTCAAAACCTATATCCTTTCGCGTTGGAGATAACCATCGATTTTATAATTCTGAATTGGGGTAGATCATCGAAAACGGACATCGTATGAAGAATCTACAATGTTTTTACTAAAGAGCGTTGTGTCTGAAATTTTTGACGTTCGAAGTTTTCGGACGTTTGAAGTTTATGAACTAACACCTACGGGTGTAAATAACAATAATGGTCTTCGAAGCATATAGCTTTAGAGAACACATAAGACTTAAGAGCAAATAGAAGGAAAGAATAAAGAAAGACTAAAAAAATAAAAGAGTCGTGAGACCGGTGTCAACCGGTCGGCTCTCCCTTGGCCTGTCCCCACTCTTATATATTTTTTTTACTTTATTTTAGGGTTTCCTATTCTTATTAAAACTCTTTTGCTCCTTCTACCAAAGTCAAAAACTTCAAAACTCAAAAATTTCGAAATTCAAAGAATTCTAAATAGTTGCACACAACAAGGTCCTGCAACCATCTAATATATATATATATATATATATATATATATATATATATATATATTAAAATACCATTATTTTAATTTTTCTAAAATTTCACTTTTCTCTTTAATTGGTCCTCACACCAATATTATTACTAAATAGATGCAAAGATATTGCAAGAGACTATATGATAGACGAAGCATGGTGTCGTGACTACAAAATTCGTGTTCTATCAAATTTGTTCTCTTATTAAACTCGTGTTACATGGCCGGTCCCTCTCTCCCACCAATTTTGGCCGGTCTCTCTCTCCCGCCAATTTTGGTCGGCCCCTGTATCACTCTTTGGTTGGTCTTGCGATCAATAATATTACGAATTATCTACTTTGTTACTCATAATAAAACGAAATTTAATTATTTCACAATTACTAACGCTAGTGCTCACGTGAGTCTAGCGATTACACAAGCCTAGCGGTCACACGAGTTTAGCGCTCACACAAGCCTAACGCCCACACAAGCCTAACGTTCACACGAGCCTAGTTTCACGTAACATTGTCATTCACACAACTTCAAAGGTCATACGAATATCATTGCTGCCTCAGCTGGAATAATGATATGCTTCGACTAATGTTATTATCAAGTAGACTCTCAAACATTATAACGTATTAAACATCACTGCTTGTCTTAGCAATATGATAGTCTCAGCAACAAGATAGACTCAGCAACATATCATCAATATGCTAAGACTAACAGTCTAGATAGGTCAACAACTGACCAAATAATCCATATCTATAAAATAGACACAACCATGTTCGAGACATCAACAATCATATGGGGGGATATTCACTAGGGTTTTGGTTTGGTGGCCTACAGCACGTGCGGTGTAACAATACACCCACGACAAGAACGTATAAAAATTATGTCGGCAGTTGAAGGAGTGAATTGAATAATGGTCGTACAACCGTCAAGTCTCACTAACACGATGGAGTCGGTTTTCACCATTATTTCCACTTTTCTACTCTTCCATTTTTTTGCAACTGTCACCACTTACGAGATAGTATGTTAACTTCCACTTCTATAAATAGGTCAACCTATTGACAAAGGGACAAGAGTTGTATCTCATAAAAATTTGAATGATCATAGTGCTATCATCTTAGAGATTATCAGAAAACTCACTTTCGTCTTCACAACAGTTCAAACACATACTATCATTGACATTCAATTCCAATGATCTCAATACCTTCTCTGCATCCCTCCCTACAGATCAACCCTTCTCCTTTCTTTGTTACTGAAGCGAAATTGGAACAATCATTTTTTGATTTGGGATCATTTTGTAAAGATTGATCTCTCGAATATTAAATGCACTTCTACAATATAAATATTTGGTGTTTAAGCGATTTGATTTTACAAACATTAACTTATTCCATCATCTTTTTCCTTTTACCCTCTAATAGTTTTTACCCACAAACAATTATATATATTTGAGAAATGGTATAAATGGTTTTGTACCGTTTCCACTTCCACCCCAACGTGGTATATTTACTGTATATATTATTATTAACTCAACAACTCTAGATGCTTTTAGGGATCTCAAATAGTTTGAGAAAGTCTTGATTTTAGTTGCCACATAGGATTTAAAACTCAGGTTTCTTAGAAATTGATCTCCAATGGTCGGGTCTTATTTTTATGATTTGATTTATGAATAAAGAATAAAAGTGATTTCATTTTTTCTATTGATTTTGAAAATTTTGTTTAAAAATAATAATTATAAAAATAGTTAAAAAAATGACACGGTGGTTATTCTGAAGGTCTAGATAAGACTTTCTCTAAGAACTTTGTATATATTTTGGCACCCCTCCTACTTTGTAGGACCTACTGGTGGAGATGAATTTAATTCAAATGAGGGTCTAAAATCCTACGTGTCTCAGCAACATGTTAGACTCATCAATATGCTAAGACTAACAGTCTTGCTAGGTCAAAAACTGACCAAATAATACATGTCTATAAAATAGACTCAACCATGTTCGAGACATCAACAGTCACATGGGGGGCTATTCACTAGGGTTTTGGTCTGGAGGCCTAAAGCACGTGCAATGTGACAATACACCCATGATGAGAAAGTATAAAAACCGTGTCGGCAGTTGAAGGAGTGAATGAAATAGTGTTCGTACAACTATCAAGTCCCACTAACACGATGGAGTCGGTTTTCACCATTATTTCCACTTCTCTGCAACTGTCACCACTTACGAGATCAATGTATTAACTTCCATTTCTATAAATAGTTCTTCAACCTATCAACAAAAAGACAAAAGTGTTATTTCATAAGAACATGAACGATCACAGTGCTATCATCTTAGAGATTCCAAGAAAACTCACTTTCCTCTTCACAGCAGTTCAGACACATACCATCATTGACATTCAATTCCATTGATCTCAATACCTTATCTACTTCCCTTCATACAAATAAACCCTTCTTCTTTATTTGTGAACGAAGCGAAATTGGAACAATCATTTCTTGATTTATGTCAATTTTGTACAGATTGATCCCTCGAATCTTAAAAGTACTTCTACAGTACAAATATTTGGTGTTTAAGTAATTTGATCTTATAAGCATTAACCTTCTCCATTTTTTTACCCACAAACATTTTGGAAACCACAGTGGGAGATCAATCTCTCAGTTGCAAACCCAATTCTTCAACTTTCTCAATTTCCTTAATTGTCTCAATTTCAAAATGGTTTGCCTCGGACTAAATCTTACAATCACTAGTCCCAATCCTGACTTCTCTTATACTAATGGTAATTTCATTGATGCTTCTCCTTCTACAATCAATCATCCAAATCCTAAATTCTTTAATTTATCGCTTCCTCAAGGAAAGATCAATCTCAAAAACTTGGAAAAAAAATTCTGCTTCATGGAGTATTATATTTCAGAAATATGGATAGATCACTGTCAAGATGTCTTTGATATGAAGAAGCACAACAACAACTTAATCATGTGCATGATGAAGTGTGTGGGCAGACTTTAATGGTAACACTTTACTGACGTCTTCAACGTATTGGGTATTACTGCCCAACCATGGAGGCTCATTCTCGAGCGGTACAAGGAGCTTGCGCCAACTTCCAGGCACCACCACATCAGTTAGAGGAACTAACCATCAAGTATATTCGAGATAATGTTCTTCCCTCAGAGAAACGAAAAGCATCCAAGATAAGATAGAAGGCTAAGAGATTTATCTTTGATGAAGGAATTCTATATCGGAAAAGTTTTGGAGGAAACTTACTGCGATGTTTGGCCAAATCTGAAACCATTACGATGATGAAAGAAGCACATGAAGGTGAACATCAAGGAAAGAGGAAATTATTTCTTCAAATTCACGAAAGATACTACTGGCCAACTATGGAAGATAATGTAGCCGTATTTGTTCAAAGATATCACAAATGTCAGATTCACGGGAATCTCATTCACACGCCATGTATACCTCTTCACTCAATCAGTAGTCCTTGGCCCTTCTATAGCTTGGGACTAGACATTATTGGCAAGATGAATCCACCTTTATCGAAACAACACGAATACATCATCACAACAACAGAGTTTTTTACCAAGTGGGTTGAAGCCATTCCTCTCAAAACCACAAATGAGCCAAGTATTCTCCACCCCTTATTATCCTCAAGGGAATGGACAAGATGAGAGTACTAACAAGACTCTGATCTGGATTCTTAGTCGAACAGTACATAATAATCCCAAAACCAGGCACGACCAGCTGTTCATGGCATTATGGGAATATCATATTTCACCTAGGAACTTTACTGGGACTTCACTTTATTCACTCGTCTACGAATCAAGATCCCATCATCCAAGATCGCTATGGAGAATGGAGTACAATGGGATGAAGTTGAAGTATCCAATTCCAAGATAGCAGAACTAGAAACCATTGAATCTAAGCGAACTAAAGCAGAGAAGTATACAAAAGCTTATCGTTAAAGAATTTCCAAGGCATACAACAAAGCGATAAAACTCAGAGCATTTCAAGTGGGAGACCTGGTACTCAATACATCCAAGCATATTCAACAAGATATGTCTTCACAAAAATTCTCCCATAAATGGAAAAGTCATTGTGTAGTTACTAAAGCAGTAACTAGTGGATACTACAACATTGTTGTTGTGATTGGAGGTGTACGAGGGATCATAAGCAATGGAAAATGGCTTAAAGCATACTATGCTTGAACTAGGTTTGACTCTTTTTTATTACTATGTAATTTTTTTTATTCAACAGTTTTGTGCGAAACATACCATTGTTTACTCAAAATTCAAATTAGACTTTATTAATCTAGAATTAGATTTCCTTACAAAAAGATACAATCACCCAATTCAATTACCTACTTGCTCAAAGCAAATGTCATAAAGCACATAAACGACAATCCCAAAGCCTTATCCTAAAGCAAACCTTCTAGCAACAAATAATTCCTCTTGTATATCATCTCGATTCGCTTCTGGAACTCTTCAATTTTTTTACCTTTAAGTCCTAGATCAGTCTTTCAAATCTCACTGACTCTTTAGCCAATGTATTTTCTTCTTCCATAATCGCGTTTCCAGAAGAAATCATGTTTTTGGCAATAACTGCTCTATCAATCTTTATGATTTCAAGGCGATGACGAAGCCAACCTATGTTGAACTTGAGAGTTTCACAATTAGATATCATATCCTCCCACTTGTTTAACTCTATATTAATAACGTCATGCAAGTTCTTCTTTTCCATCTCTTCAATCATAGGAAACATTCCAGCGACTGTAGTCACAAGAGTAGGAGAGAAGCTCTTCCACACCTCTTTGGTGGTGATGTGAACGTACTTCTTCCATATTTTGGTATATAGGAAGCAACATAGAGTTTAGGAATGATAAATCCATCAACGTGTTGACTGTCATGAGATAGGTTCTTCATGTGGCCATTGAAAGGAAGTCCATCAGTAGGATACTCGAGCGCATCAATACCAAGATCAGCGTCTGCAATATCCATTGAAGAAGCAACTGGAAGAGCATCACCATCATTATTATCAACCATGGTCTCTCTAGTCCGCCCTCCGCTACCAGAAACATCCATGTGAACATCAACCTGCTATATCATCAATATGTTGACATTAACTCAACACAAAATTCAGAGAAATTTAAACTCCTAAAGAGAAGACTTACAATTGTCTCAACTACGATTTCTTGGGGAAGAATCAACAGAAGCAGAACGAACACCAAACTTACCGATTCTTTTGGGACTTAGGTTGTACGATGATGAGGAGGGATGTTCAACTTGACCTACCTGCAAAAAATATTTTGATTAAATTATCAGTCATACGAGAAATAAAGAAAAAAGATGTTTCTCACCAAGTTCGATGACCCAATTCTGTGCCTGGAAAATGATCCATCAGATGATATGCTATTGTCATACATAGTACTATGATGATCAAGACGGTTGAATGATGAAGTTCGAAGACAGAAGAGACGAAAATAATATGTTTATTTATATGAAAGCAAAACCCTAAATTTTGAGGATTGACACGTATAAGAAGATAAACACTTATCTTATACGACTAGTCAAATCGGTCTGATTATTACTTAAACCCTAGATATTTTCAACAATATTGAAACAACACATGGGACTGGTAGTCCACCGACCAATATTACTAATATTAGCTAAAGAAAAGAAAGATCTTAATGTTAATTCACAGAAGTATGGCCCACGAGCTCTCAGCTCATAATTATCTCATTATCCCCCTCAAGACGTGTCAAAGCATCGCCAAAATCAAAATTATAATTTTCAGTCATAAGCATTGCGCCATCAGCTCTGCCGAACAGTGTCACTCACAAAGCAGATTTTATGCTCATCAAAGAAGAGTGAAATTACAAACACTGAAATCAAGTGACAACTAGAAATTTCAGTGCACGAAGGTGTTAATAATATAAAGATTTTTTATCAAGCATCCAAGACACAAGCAAATAGCTTAAAACACATAAGAGGTGTTTTTGCACCAAGCACGTCATACATAATTCTGCGATACCTTGTACAAAGTTGTGAGCTGGGAGAAATTGGTGATGAATCTAGGGTGACTTATATACAAACTCTTTGCATGGATTTACTCTACACCGTATCAAAATTTCACATCAACCGGATACACGAGCTAAGATATATGATCAGAACGGTAAACTGTCTAACGACTGAAAAGTTCCTGAATTCTGCCTAATTTTTTACTGTTTCGTCTTTTTGAGTCCCTGAATGAACTCAAAACTAAAATTCCTTTGCATTGAGAGATATCCCATCTTATGGGCATGAAAAAGCTGGGTTTAGGTCATCAAAAACAGACTTCGTATGAAGATTTTGCTGTGTTTTCAGTAAAGAATTTAAATCTGATTTTTTTTTCCTGACGACCAACTATAACAAATTCTTCATTTATGCAGATAAATTCCTTTCAATTAATCATTCCGGGAGGACGAATATGCTATCACAACATTTAAAAAAATACATTTATTTAAAAAAATTTCGGCTTAACTAACAACCGCATTGAATAAAGATGCTTAATCCTAAAGAAATAATCATAAACTATGAAAGTAAAGATTCTTATGAATTAAAGAAAGACATGATAGTCACGACATAAGAGATTGTATTCAGACTCGTCATCATCATCTCCTGAATCATTTACTTCATGTCCTTCAAGTCTCCCTCATAATCCACAAAGTTCCTCAGATTGTTCTTCAGAATTCTTTTCAAGCTCTTCGGCCATAGCTTCTTCCAAGTGTTCTTCAAGATCTCCTTCAATCATATCTAAATAATCCTCTTTATTGTACTCAAATCATAGATCAACTTGATAGTGTTTCTCTAATGCTTCATTAGGAGGATACGGTCCGGGTTCATGACCAATAGGCTCCTACTCAGAAGATTGTTCATCTGCAGCTACACCATCAATATGAGCATTAGGGTTCTTTTGATTGTCCTATGCAAGTCTCATACATTCAATATAACGTCGCTTCTCCTAGTATTTAGCAAGTGTCTTAGCTTCCGAAGAAGTCAACTTCAATATCTTATATCTGCTCTTCCTTTCTTCTTCCGAAAATCCAAATAAGAATAAGAACCATAACCTGGAGGCGCCACAACTTACTGTAAAAAAATAAAAAATCATCAAGCGATTAAAATCTTCTGGTTTTATAAAAGTCATGCAAAACTATTCATGAAATAAAAAACTTACTGGAAACTTGTCGGAATTAGTCGTTGGCGGTGACTGGCTGATGGTATGATGACGGGCTTGTTGTTGCTTATTGGTGATGAAGAAGAAGATAGAGAAGGTGTTGGTCGTCGGTGGTGATGGAGAGAAATAAAAAAATAATAGGGTTTACTCCCTTTTATAGTAGTTGGTTTCCAAATCTTGGTCGTACAAGGATTTCCTCTTTGGAGTAACGCGTTCGTGCTGCACAAGGGTCAATTTTGGTCCCACCATTATGCAAATCAGCCATGCTTCACCAATTTATGTTCTCAGGACGATGTTCTACCATCCTACAAGCATTACTACATCAACTACCGCTCCACAAATGATTATTCGACATCACTGGAGCGTCAAATCGAATCAGTATCTCCGGTAAAAACCAAACGACTAAGCTCATTTATTTTCTTTTTCTTATGTTAAAAGAATAACCATTCAATGCTTACTGCGGCACATTACTGTACCACACTAAGCATGGGAATTAACGTACATGGTGAATTTTTAACAAAGGGTAAAATAGTAAAATCGTCTCTACCGGGTAGTAGAATAAAAAAAATAAAAAAATTTTGTATATGCTACTGACCCGGCATCAAAAACATAAAATTTACATTTTATATTCCAAAAGAAAATTAAAATGCCAAACTCTTACTACAGGTATCTCATATTGATCCTGTAGTCTCTCTGAAAGTACTCATATAATACTAGAGCCTCACTCGACCAAGCTTTCAATATTCTACATACAACATTAGTATTGTACAACTCAGTGTTGACTCCTCTACAATGATATGACAGCTCCTAGAAGAATTAATCACTAGTATAAAGCAATATTTCCTCAAATTATCACTAGTATCGATCGCAACTCTTTTCCAAATGATTTCTGACATCCAGAACACATCTTTGTTCCCGAGTGGATGTCAATGCTCCTAGATAGATTGCCTACTAGTATAGAGCAACTTAATTCCTCTTCATATTCCCTGGTTGAATTCTTAGAGTGACTTTATATCAATATTCAAACCTTAAGTGAATAATACTAATTTATCATAACGTACGACAAGCGGGCACAAATGCAATAAGTCGAAACCTCACATCTTCGTGTAAGCACTAAGTCGATGTCACGCCAAATGCAAAGCTAAAGCTCCAATTGACCAATCCCTAATGATTGGTCGAGCTTGAATAATAAATTCCCAATTTTTGTTGCATTAAAAATCACAATATTAATCGAAATATAACAAAACCCTAACACTGGTTAATACCCAGTTCCTGACACATCTTCATAGTCACCTTGTAAAAACGTAGCAGGTTTAGAATAGGGAGAAATGTTATCAAAAACATATGTTCCCCTATATGTATACTACAACGTACTAAAAGGACATCTCATTCCGAGCAACAATCTAAGAGGTATGGCCTAAACCTTAGACGAACTACAAGCTGAAATTGTCAGAATTTCAGCTAAAAATTCCCTGGAAGGTTTCGGTTTGCGCTGTTAAACGACCAAAACGAGCTCAAAACTTAAATGCTTTCGCGTAAGGAGATATCCAACGATTTTATGGATCTGGATTGGGGTAGATCATTAAAAACGGACATCGTATGAAGAATTTACAGCGTTCTTACTAAAGAGCGTTGGGTCTGAAATTTTTGACGTCTGAGTTTTCAGACGTTTAAAGTTTTCGAGCATATGAACTAACATTTATGGGGTGTAAATAACAATAATGTACTTCGAAGCACATAGCTTTAGAGAACACATAAGACTTAAAAGCAAATAGGAGGAAAGAATAAAGAAGGCTAAAAAATACAAAAGAGTCGTGGGACTGGTGCCAACCGGCAGGCTGGCTCTCCCTTGGCCGGTCCCCACTCTTATATTTTTTTACTTTATTTTAGGGTTTCCTATTCCTATTAAAACTCCTTTGTTACTTCTACCAAAGTCAAAAACTTCGAAACTCAAAAATTTCGAAGTCAAAGAATTCTAAATAGTTGCACACAGCTAGGGCTGCACATGATACGGTTCGGTTTAGTTTTTGACCTAGCCATAGCCGAAACCGATAGTCTGGTTTCGGTTTTAAACCGACCGATTTCCCTCCCTGCATCTGTAAGATGGAACAAAACAAATTTCTACTCTTTGTACTTTGGAACAACATATCGAAAAACAAATCATACAAACTGCATCTCTCTATCTCTGCAAACCTAAATTTTTGTCCATGCATACTAACATGTGATAACCAATTGACTGAATTCACATGTATATCCTGAATGAGTTGTCAACCGTCACTTCAGATAAGTATGATGAACTATCATTCATTTAAAAGACTAAGAAATACACATTGCAAAACTCAAAATAGATTACAGGATTTTGACTAGGTGTTCACTATCAAGTATGATGAACTAGCATTCACTACTGTTTAGGTTTTTAAGTTACAATCAAATGACATTACATGATATTTAAGCAAATCTATAATGAAGGCAATGTTTACGAGAAACTTTCTCACAAAATGTGTTACAAGTTGGTGTTAAAATAAAAATCTCAAACAAGAAGCAAATGGGATCACATTACCTTTTTACGGCATTTTTCAGGTGATAGGCATTGCCCAAGATGACATTTTTCGGGGCATAGATGTGAGCAGCTGGGTAACTTTCTGCGCACTAGGAAAAAAAAAGAGAATATAAACTTCAGTACTAAGAATAATTAAAATGTACAATATTTTAGGAATTCTAACGAGGATATATGACAGAAATCTAGAAGTTACCTGTGACAATGTCCAGCACATGAACAAATAGTCAGTTGTTCATTTTCAGGAAAGCTATTATAGCGTGTGCATTCAAAAACATGGAAAGGTTTTGTACAATAGTGGTTAGTACATCCAAGAAGGTTGCCCCACAAGTTTTGACATGAAAATGCTTTTACTTTTGAGCAGACCATCTGCAAAGGAAACACCACACACCCTTGTAACAGAAAGTACAGTACTGTGGAAATATAAGTTCGAGCATTTTATATCAGTGAATGCAAACAAATTTGTATAAGATGATTAAAACTACATCAGAAGATCAACAACCAACCATTTGATCTGCTCCAATGTGTTGTCCTAGGCTGGACCTCCAAACAAGTTCCGGGCAAGAAGGGCAAGGTGTACTAGCTGTGCACTCCGGTTTCCTATTTGACTTCTTTTTCTTTGATTTTAATGTGAACTCAGGGTTTGGAGGAGGTTTAGAACCATGGCACATGAAAGTGAATCAAAGGGAAAAAAGACTAGGTATAAGAGGCCAAGTACGGGGATTCAATCTAACAAGTTTGTCACCATCAGACTAAGTTTTCAATCAATTTTTGTATCATCTAATCAACCTCCAATTCAAGGAATTGTGCACGACTAATGTTTTCAAAAATCTATTTCAATCAAACCGCAATTCATATTATAAAATCATACAACTTGTATCCTTATATCTCTGTAAACCTAAAATTCTGTCCATGCTACTAACATTTGGTAACTGATTGATTAAATTCACATGTATATCCTGCATCAGTTGTCAACCATCACTTCATACAAGTATGATGAAATAACATTCATAATTAAAGACTAAGAAATATCCACTACAAAACTCAAAATAGATAAGTCTAGGACATTATACTAAACATGCAGTCCATCGATAACGTAAACATCTACTGCAACAGCATTGATTAAGCAAATAACAAGACATTCTTGGTTTTTCTTATAGATAACAACTAATGTCCATAACAAACTATCAAAATTACTACCCCCAAATGTTTCCTCCTTCAAAACTCTTCTGGTTTAAGTTGATGAAGATGCTCCAATCTTCCTGGGTGCATCTTGAGTACCTAAACCAAAATCCCCAAAATTAAACCCTAAATCAGCAAACACAACACTAACAAAAAACCAAAATCATTCAAAAAGTACAAAAACCATAATTTAACGCATCTTATTATCTATTATACCTTCCCTAAATCCATTCTTGAATGTGCGAGGAACATTACGCAAGTACTGCATCCTACCACTTCCAGTAGTCTTGCTCATCAAAGCCTTCTCACTCCAGTTAACTATATGTATAACAGAAAGAAATAATATAAACAAACTTGAATAAATAAAATCAAAGCACAAAATCATCAGAGGATTAAAAAAATATGAATGAGAAGAACTTTACATTTTCTGATACGAGCAGCAGGACAACCACAAGCGGCACATCTACTCTTCTGGAGATGATAACTACGACGACCACACCTTACACAAAGTGTGTGGGTCTTGTTCCTCCTCTTACCGAAACTTCCTATACCTTTTCCCTGTTATCATTAGTTTAAGATCAAAATCCCCAATTATTTTTAATTTTATAAAACCCTAAATTTTCTGTTGGTGTGGTGGTGATTGTTCTTAGCCCTGAACTTTCTATGAGAGAACTCGTTAAACGTGATAGGAAAGAAGAAGAGAAGAAGAAGAAGAAGAAGAAGAAGATGATCAAAGAAAAAATCACTGGTTTTTTCTCCTTTGCCTCTGCCTACAGTTACAAAATCGAAGAAGATGGGAAATGAGGGAGCCAGGGAGAAAGATTAGGTTATGTAAGTTTTTTATTCAGATCATACGCTATGTATTTATTCAGATCTATCGACATATAATAATCGGTTCATTTCAGTTTTGGTTCACTCCTAAAACCGAACCGGGATCAACCGATTTTCTTAAATCTAAAACCATTGATTACCGTTAGATTTTTAGTTCGGCTCGGTTCGGTCTATTAGTGGTACGGTTCGGCCCGATTTACCCAATTTTTCGATTTTCTGTGCACCCCTACACACAGCAAGGTCCTGCAACCATCTAATATATATATATATATATATATATATATATTAAAATATAATTATTTTAATTGTACTAAAATTTCACTTTTCTCTTTAATTGGTCCTCACGCCAATATTATTACCAAATATATGTCAAGATATTTCAAGCGACTATATGATAGGCAAAGCATTGTGTCGCGACTACCAGCACTACACCAAATTTGGACATTAGCTACACATCACAGCTGTAGCTGAACAGGGTTACAATGCTAATCTGCCGTTGCAAAATATCCTTTTATATATTTTAACAACGACTATATCTCTATTGCGAATCTCAGTCAGCAACGACAGCTGCCATTGCTAATTTTTTATTCGTAACATTTATCGCCGTTGATTTTTTAACAACAGAAAAATGAAGGCTTAAAATGAAGTCGTGGCTTATTATAAGGCCATGGCTTTGATTTAAAGCCACAACTTCATTCTTTGCCAGATTCAATAAATACAACATCATAATTACTTTCACAATAATTTTTTACAGCAAAATCTTTTATTAAATAATCGTTCATAAATGCTAACAAAAAGGAGTAGAATTTATTTACAATTGAAGGTAGAATCAAGATTTTCATTTATACCAAGTTGAACATGCTCACACACTGCCAACGTCCTTCCACAAGTTGTCGAGTCACTGTATCCTCTTCCTGAGGTAGTTCCTGCACAAGTTTTCCAAACAACTATTCAAGTGAATATAGCACTTTGTACAAAAAAGAAAGAAAAATGAGTATCTAACTTTAAGAAGAGGAAAAGCAGTATCAACCAGCTCCATTTGACTCCATTCAAAGACTATGTTGTTGGTGGAATGTCAAGCATATGCAAGATAACAGGCTGATCAGCACCTAACATCACTCCCCTAGCAATCATTGGTACGAGAGCATATCCGATTTGTTTTGCAAATTCGACCAATACCAAAATAAGAAGAACAGAGTAAATATCATCCCACGTTCTTTACCACACCCAACTGAATAGCAAGCAATTATATGAAATACTCTTGACATAGGAAAAAAAATATGACAATTTTAGGAAAACATAAATGCACAAATCCATCTTATCCTCTAGGCTTAAACTTGACTACATAAAAAACTTACAGATGGTACTAACTAGAATTTTGTCGGACACTCTTCCTTAAGATAAATGCTTCAAAACAAATGTAGAAAACAAACAAACGACAAAAACTAATACAAGTGTTCAATCAAAGATTTATGTTTACCTCATAGGACATATTATCAACATCAAGTCGCATGTCTCTGTCCCTATCATACTGGTCGGCTACACCAAAAAATACTGACTGATAATGAATAACAATCATAAAAATCATTCTCGAAAAGTAGATTAAGCATTTCAAGGCCAACCGTGTACGATGAATAACAATTCATATAGTGATGTTAGTCATACAAATATAATGATAATACTTGTAAAATATCTCAAATTTTAAGCCATCACTGATAGATATATTTTTATGTCTTAATTGTTCTTATATTTATATTATTATTTTTTAATTATTGTATTAATAATATTATTTTCTATGTTATTAGGTATTTTCGTGGAATAAATGATTATGAAAAATATGGCTCAGAAAGTGTTGAAAACACCTTGAAAAAGTGTTAAAGGTACCCTAAGGAGACTTGGATAAAGGAAACCACCATATTGTTAATGGCACCACTTTATCAAGTTTGAAATTTATTTTTGGCGGGAAAAATCCTTTCTTAATTTTCTGAAGTTGTACGTGAATTAGAAGTGAATTTTTGGAAAGAATTGCAAGAGTTTAAGACAAATTATACTCTTGCCATTTTAAGAGTTTTATTACTACACAAAATCCTACCACAAGATACACAAAATCAAAAAACAATCACAAAATATATATTTCTCGGTCTCATGAAAATCAGGGAGAAAAAGTAATTTCGTGAAGAAACTGATTTCTTTCCTTTTCATCTTAATCATGTCTCTTAACCGTTTTGAGATAATCAAGGAAATATATAATCAAGTTTGGAAGAAAAAATCAGATCAAGTTGATTAAAGGAAAAAAATAAATCTTTCTCATCTGCCGAGATTTGATCAATAGATAGATAAGATTTTGGGTGATTCTGGAGCTTTGGATTGCTATAGCGTAAATAAGAGAGGGATTAAATCGAGTTGGTGGGTGGGGGTGGGTGGGTGGGATGGCTGGTAGCCAGGATTGAGAAAGAGAAGAAAAAAAAATCATCTCAGAGAGTTAGGGTTCTTGGTCGTAGGAAGAAGAAGAAGAAGGCTCTCCAAAAATGTCGTTTTATACCGTGACATATACTTTCAATTTCAATACCATTAGCAATGGATTGGAGAATAGTATCTGCGACATCTGAGTGTTTAAGTCACGCTGAACTGGTCGTTTATTCATAAGGAATTTTTTTCATTCAACGACGCAACTGGTCTATGCTTATTCAACTGTGCCTATCACGAGTCGTAAATTCAATAAAGCATTTTAATCATTCTGCGACCAAGTTGGTCAGTTCCTTCTTGTATTTTTCTTCTTTTCAAGCACTTTGTGAGCCATGTATCAATCTTTTGAGAGTTCTTTGATCATGATGAG
The DNA here is from genome assembly GCA_023531435.1 of Papaver californicum. NCBI lineage: Eukaryota > Viridiplantae > Streptophyta > Magnoliopsida > Ranunculales > Papaveraceae > Papaver > Papaver californicum. The sequence continues at coordinate 1,080,098 of JAJJMC010010584.1, read as the reverse complement.
CTAAACCCTAACATTGGAACAATGGAGGAATCTATTTTTCACAATTGTTTGCGAACTATAATCAATTCTTTATGACTTTTTACACTTATTTTAATTGATTTATGATTTTCATTAATTATTTGCGATTTTGTGTGATTGTGTATGCTTAGTCTAGGGTTTTTGATGCGCCATATTTACGATTTACAATTGATATTTTAGAAATCTACCTTTGACAAATAAATAGAGTCTAGAAAATATCTATAATTGTTAAGAATTGATATTTCCACCACTCATAAGTGATTTCGGTGAAATCCTGAGTCCCAGTTCTCGTAATATTATTATCATTTTTTTGTTTATTTTCTAGTTTAGTGTTAGCATTTAAATCTAAAATCAAATCTTCACAAGTCCGAGTGAATGATACTCTATTTACCACTGTCTATACTCACATCAATTTCTAGCGCCGCTGCCGGGAAAAAGTTGGACTTGCCTACAAAAGTGTATATAATCCAAGATTTTAGTATTTTTTTAATTGTATATTTTGGTTTGCTTGCTTGTTTATTTTAGTATTTAATTTTGTATATATATATATATATATATATATATAAAGAAAAAAAACACTTGCACACACCAATTGCATCTTCCGACACTGATTTTTAGGAAAACTTGTGGGGATAGTACAGTAAACTCTCTGGGTTTTTTATCATCCAAAACACCACAAACCCCAGCCTTGTACCTTTGACCAGTTTTGGCTGTAGGTATATTTTGCTGCGGTAACCCAAACTTACCTATTTTAGTCGAACCTGCATTTGCATTTGCACCACAAAAATAAATAAAAAAAAATAAACAAAATAAAATAAAATAAAATAAAATAAAATAAAATAAAATAAACATGTCGAACTGGTATTACAATAGCCAATACAATGAATATCCGACTGATTTTCAAACCGGGCATTACCCATACTATGACCATAGTGTGAATAATGCTTGGGACCACTACCAACCTTTCGAAGGTTATGACTCATACCATAGTGATCACAATTACTATTCGTACCCGCACCAGTCATATGAACAGGAAAACGAGCAAAATTTGAGTTCTTTTTCTTTAAAGGATGCCATCGAGCAGTTGCAATCTAGTATTATTTCTTTTGAAAATTCCATCAAGAAGACACGATCTAGTACTCCCTATGAACCTATTATGACTCTAGAAGAATTACTCAAGTAGATAATTGAGTCGACACGTAGAAGTGGTATGTTAATGAAGGAATTTTATGAAGAGTCATTAGAACATAATAAAAAACTTACATCTTTAAGTACCGCTCTCAGTGAACTTAAGACACATTTAGATAAAACTGAAGAAGAAGAACGGTTAGCTGCTGATATTGCTCAAAGTGAACTTAACTGCAAAAATAGTGTATCCAATTTTACCCTTGATGACAATGATGAATATTTACCTAATTTAGAGGACGAGGTTAGAATAAAAGACACTATATATTTAGATATGATTCAATCATCTTCATATTATTATGATGATGAGGATACTGTTGATAAAGAAATTGAAATCCGTAGTCATAATGATGAGGAAATTTTTACAACAATTGAGCTTCACGATAATAATGATGTTTCTAGTTCCAATCCCAATAATGTTGATGAATATTTTCCTATTCAAGAGGAAAAAGATTTAACTAGAGATATCATTGTTATAGACGGTGAAATATTTTTTTTGTTATTATGAAGACGATGATGGTTTAGAGGAACGAGTTTATCCCTAGACTAGTATTCTAGAGTCTAACGATTCAAAGACCATAGTCCCTGACGAAGATGATAGACTCGCAGATATTTTAAATATGCGTAAGGATGCATCACCGGATTATAAGCTAGAAGAAGCAATTGACCATTTTCAGGAATCCGACGATCTAGAAATTAGGGAAATTATGGCTATTCTATCCAAGGACACCGAAAACTCTAAGTTTGGGAGTCAATACCATTCTCCCCGTGGTTTACCTATGACTCTTATAAAGGTCCCTCACTTGGGACTTGACATATGTGCCTCTACCATTTTAAAAAACGGCTCTCCAAAAATGTCGTTTTATACCGTGAGTCCGTGACATATACTTTCAATTTCAATACCTTTAGCAATGGATTGGAGAATAGTATCTGCGACATCTGAGTTTTTGAGTCACGCCGAACTGGTCGTTTATTTAGAAGGAATTTTCTTCATTCATTGACGCAACTGGTCTATGCTTATTCAACTGTGCCTATAACGAGTCGTAAATTCAATAAAGCATTTTAATCATTCTGCGACCAAGTTGGTCAGTTCCTTCTTGTATTTTTCTTCTTTTCAAGCACTTTGTGAGCCATGTATCCATATTTTGAGAGTTCTTTGAGCATGATGAGCTAAACCCTAACATTGGAACAATGGAGGAATCTATTTTTCACAATTGTTTGCGAACTATAATCAATTCTTTATGACTTTTTACACTTATTTTAATTGATTTATGATTTTCATTAATTATTTGTGATTTTGTTTGATTGTGTATGCTTAGTCTAGGGTTTTTGATACGCCATATTTACGATTTACAATTGATATTTTATAAATCTACCTTTGACAAATAAATAGAGTCCAGAAAAGAGCTATAATTGTTAAGAATTGATATTTCCACCACTCATAAGTGATTTCGATGGAATCCTGAGTCCCAGTTCTCGTAATATTATTATCATTTTTTGTTTATTTTCTATTTTGGTGTTAGCATTTAAATCTAAAATCAAATCTTCACAAGTCCGATTATACGATACTCTATTTACCACTTTCTATAATCACATCAATCACCACCTCTGCGAACCATATCCAGAACATTTCAGATCCGTATAGAAAGTAACATGAGATCATTATCTACATGGAAAGACCTAAAGGAAAAATCCAAAAAAAAAAAAAAAAAAATCAATTATTTCCAAAACCTAAACTTTATTGAAACCCACTTTTAAAACTTAAATTTCTTTCAACAGACTTTGGCTATAAAAAAAAATACTTATGAATCAAACACAACTGATATATATATAAGACATGATAAAAAATTGGTAAAAAATCGTAAACTAAATAAGTAGTCAGATAAACCTTTGCATCAGCTGGGATTGTTACAATTTGAACCATGACCTATCATGCACCATTTTGTACAAAGAAAAAATTGTTAGACAATTATAAATCCAAACACAATAAAAAAATCCTAATCAAACTTAATGATTCTCTTATTGTAAAATAATAAAAAAACCCTAGATTTAAATGAAAAAGGCATTTACCTTGAAACTTCAATATCAAACCAAAATCTGAAAAAAACAAAACCAATAATTATTCGAAAAGTTTAAATAAAGACTATGGTTAAAAATTTACATAAAATTTAAGAAGAAGTGATAGTGAGAATTACCGATATTTCCTAATGAAAGAATAACATCTAACCAAACATCTTCATTGATTTCTGTTACTCTTCTTAGATATCATAAAAATTCACATCTATTTATCACCTAAGACGATCGGCAATAGCTCACTTCTTGTCTATTCTATCGACAAGAAATTCACCATATTGTTGCTGATCTTTCAAGTCTGACGGTGACCCAATCTTCCGTTCCTTCTCAACTTCAAAAACATTCGAGTACTTCTTCAGTGGTCCTTACCTAGGATTTCAATTTCATGAAATACAACAAAATGAAATCAAAATTAGAAGTAAAGAGGTAGAAATACTCATAAAACAAACCATCAATTTTACCTTATTATTGGTGAATCTTAACTTCTGACTATTAAAAAAATCTATCAAAACCCTAGATCCGTAGTCATAAATAAACTTACAAATCTTGAATCAAACCAAACAACAACCATCCAAAAACGAGTTTTACCCATCAATCACAAAAACAACACATAAATCAGAAAATCTGGAGAAAAAAAATCAAAAACAATATCTGATAGAGAAAGAAATCGTGAGAGTTGATTGAAATGAAATCGTGAGAGTTGAGTAGAGATTCTCCAAAAAGAAGATGATAATGGTGATGGTGGTAGTGATTCTCCAAAGAGAAGATGTTGTTGCTGATCGATAATGGTCTAAAGAGAAACACAAGAAAGTAAAGGGAAGAAAAGGGGTGGTGTTCTATATTGATTAGATTCTATAATCTAGGGTTTTTTATAGGAACCACAAGGTCACATGCGGTATTTGCACATGTGGAAGTCATGGGTGGAAAAATCTTTTCAGTTTTAAAACGATTTCAGTTGACTGGGCGGAAAAATAACACAAAGTGTTACCGGCCAAACATGTGAGTCGCACATGTGAAGCCTCTGTCGTATCTAGTAGCAACAGAATTATGCAGTTGCGAATTTATTTTTGCTAAAATTTAGCAACAATGATTTTTTTTGTTATAATTAGCAACGACTCTATGTCTGTTTCTAATCTAGGTTGCTAAATGTTGAATTTGGTGTAGTGCAAATTCGTGTTCTATCAAATTTGTTCTCTTATTAAAATCGTGCTACATGACCGGTCCCTCTCTCCCATCGATTTTGGTAGGTCTCTGTATCACTCTTCGATTGGTCTTGCTACCAATAATATTTGAATTTCTCTACTGTGTTACTCACAATAAGATGAAATTAAATTATTTCACAATTACTAACGCTAGTGCTCACACGAGTCTAGCGATTACGTAAGCCTAGCGCTTACACAAGTCTAACGCTTACACATTTCTAGAGCTCACACGAGTTTAGCGCTCATACGAGACTGGTGCTCACTTAACGTTGTCATTCACACAACTTCAAAGGTCATACGAGTATCTTTGCTGCCTCAACCGGAACAATGATATGCTTCGACTAATGTTAATATAAAGTAGAGTCTCAAACGTTATGACGTATTAAGCATCACTTCTTGTCTTAGCAATATGCTAGTCTCAGCAACATGTTAGACTCATCAATATGCTAAGACTAACAGTCTAGATAGGTCAACAACTGACCAAATAATACATGTCTATAAAATAGACTCAACCATGTTCGAGATATCAACAGTCATATGTGGGGATAGTCACTAGGGTTTTGGTTTGGTGGCCTACAGCACGTGCGGTGTAACAATACACCCACGACAAGAACATATAAAAATCGTGTCGGCAGTTGAAGGAGTGAATGGAATAGTGGTCGTACAACCGTCAAGTCTCACTAACACGATGGAGTCGGTTTTCACCATTATTTCCACTTCTCTACTCTTCCACTTCTTTGCAACTGTCACCCCTTACGAGATAATATGTTAACTTCCACTTCTATAAATAGGTCAACCTATCGACAAAGGGACAAGAGTTGTATCTCATAAGAATTTGAACGATCATAGTGCTATCATCTAAGAGATTATCAGAAAACTCACTTTCGTCTTCACAACAGTTCAAACACATACCATCATTGACATTCAATTCCAATGATCTCAATACCTTCTCTGCATCCCTCCTTACAGATCAACCCTTCTCCTTTCTTTGTTACCGAAGCGAAATTGGAACAATCATTTTTTTATTTAGGCTCATTTTGTAAAGATTGATCTCTCGAATCTTAAATCCACTTCTACAATACAAATGTTTGGTGTTTAAGCGATTTGATCTTACAAACATTAACTTATTCCATAATCTTTTTTCTTTTACCCTCTAATAATTTTTATCCACAAACAATTATATGTATTTGAGAAATGGTATAAATGGTTTTGTACTATTTCCACTTCCGCCGCAACGTGGTATATTTACTGTATATATTATTATTAACTCGACAACTCTAGATGTTTTTAGGGATCTCTAATAGTTTGAGAAAGTCTTGATTTTAGTTGCCACATAGGATTTAAAACTCAACTTAGAAATTGATCTCTAATGGTTGGGTCTTATTTTCATGATTTGATTTATGGATAAAGAATAAAGGTGATTTCCTTTTTTCTATTGATTTTGAAAATTTTATTTAAAAATAATAATTATAAAAATAGTTAAAAAAAATGACACGGAGGTTATTCCGAAGGTCTAGATAAGACTTTCTCTAAGACCTGTGTATATATTTTGGCACCCCTCCTACTTTGTAGGACCTACTGGTGGAGATGAATTCAATTCAACTGAGGGTCTAAAATCCTACGTGTCATGAAAAAAATAAAATTCTCACCTTCTATTGGAAATGCTCTAAGTTTAGGATTGATGACGGATTAAAAAAGGTCTAAGAGAAAGTCTTATCTAGAATTTTGGTTAGACCTCAATGTCATTTTCCTTATTTTTTATTTAATTATTAAATAAAACAATATAAAACATATAAACAAAGAAAATGTTATAAAGTCAATTCCACCTATGAAAATTTTATAATTAAAATCCTATACCATTGTAGATGGTAAATTAACCAAAAAATTTTATTTTTACCTTGTGTAAAACTTCATAAATTAAGGTTTAAATATATGTGATCTCCACACAAAAAATTTAAAACCATTTGTTGGAGATGCTCTTATTGCTCTTAGATCATTTCTAATAAAGATTGATACCTCTAAGGAAAGTTCCAATGTAATATACTAGATAATGCCCTTAAATGCTTACTTCCTATTCATAATCTAAAATTTTGAGAGGGATAAAACGAATTAGGAGTACAGGTGAAATAGTTTCACGATAGGTGTATATACAGAACACTAATTTCTTTATTTACAGTGCAAATTTTTCATAATTTTCTTTTTAATTGAAAACTAAAATTAGGAAAACTTTTTCAATCTAAATAAGCTACCGATGATGCTTAAAGAAAAGAGAAAACAAAAAATTTGATGTGATTGAATGAGAATTAATTCATCATTATTTATAGGATATTTACATCTGTTTAAGATGCATGTTTATCATCAACAAATACCCCCAAGCAAACATCAATAATGATTATTGGAAAAGAACACATTTCATGAATTCAAACTAAAACTGAATTATATTTTATCGAAAGAATGTACCATACCTAGACCCCCATCATAGCTGCAAATAAATCCGGACGTATTTTGAAAATGTCCAACGTTCTTCTCCCCCTCCTTATTGTATTGTTTCCACTGGCACTCTAATATGGGAAACTTCTGTTTCCGGTTAATTTTGTTTAGTTGTTTGTTTTGTTTTTGGGCTTTTCCTGACGTGTCTTGAAATAATTTAGTGACTTTGTGCTGATTCTAAATATTTTCAATTGAACCAGCTATATTCCTAAAATTAATTTATACATTGGTGGATGACTGGATCAACAATTAAATAACATAATTTATTTTGCCATATAGCGCCATGATACGGCTTAGAGTTGACCTTTCCCCATGGTAGAATTAAATTACTTGTACATCACTGCGCCAGAGTTGTATATCCATCATTTGGAGCAAGAGAGGAGAGGAAAGGGAAACCAAATTAAATTGAGCAAACAATTGAGTAATTGACAGATAACTCACTAAATTTATTTTCAAATTTTCAGGAAAGATTGATCCATATGTTTTGGTTCAGTACAGAAATCATAAACTTAAGAGCTATGTTGCCGAAGGTTGGTACCTAATTATACTCTATATAAAATAGACTCGGTATGCCTGTTCATTGAAAAATTAAGATAAAAAGAGAAAGGGGTGATGGTTATAGAAATAGAATCATGAAAGTTGATTTCGTCAATACCTTTTAAAAGAAAAAAGTACCGCCAATTTTTAATTTTTTTGAAGCATCATTTTGTTAGTATTTGATCAGAAAGATTTACGCTTTTTATGATATAAGGTTATATCATAAAATGCACTAATTTTATTCTCTGTACAGTGTATGAAAAAGTTAGTTTCTATATTATTTATTTTTTTGAAGAAATTTCTAATTTGTATCTAATCAGGCGCTACAGAAAATGATAACATTAAAATGTCACAATATAATCTCAATTTTACTGTATAACAAATTAAATTTTACTCTGTAAACAGTGTTATCAACTTTCATTATACAAAATTAACTGGACTACTGGTGGGTGCCGACCGGAAATTTGAACGAATTTAATCCTAACTGATTTTAATTAAAATCTACTAATTTACGATGTTTATTATCCTAGATCGGATATCCGTGTCAAATTTTTCAAATTAGTATTTATATATAAAACTTTTTAAAATATGTTTTTATACAGCTTTTTTGCATTGTTATTATGATCAAATATAAAAGCATTTTAGAGTTTTCTCTATTTTAATATACTAATTTTATCCTTCTTGAATATCTACCGATTTTTCAATTTATATTTCATTTTTTACAGTTGTTTGAAATTTTCTTTTTACTAGGTAAATGGATTACAATATTTCCAATTATATTGGATCAAACTAACAAATTCAGCCGTATCTAATTTTCATACGTAATTACCGAATGTATAGAAACACACATGCATATCCTAATATTTTTTTTCTGCAAATTATCTTTTGCATTTTTTTTCCTTGTTAGTGGAACTGTCAAGTTCAATAATTTAGGAATGTTGCAAATCCCATTTCCGCATACGACTAATACCAAACCAAATCAAGAAAAATTCTATAATCACCCATAACGAAATGGTATAGATGTAGCTCTAGTATCTATGGATATATAAAGCTTTTCTCTTGCTCATCTGATTATTATTGTATTCCAAGCAAACTCTGACAAAAGAAAAGAGAAAATGGGGACTGCAAGATTTGTTCATCTCGCGTTCATTGATCCAAAGAAACTTCCGAGTCCGACTTTTCCTTTATAACAACAAATCTCACAAAACTTGGGTTCTTAGTTTTGTTCCATGAGGAAAAATCAGATGCTAGCTGCCTTGGTCTTGTCTTTAAATTTATAGATTTTAAATCCGTAGAAGATTAGTATTTGCAATGTATAACATTACTAACCCACACAACATATTATCAGCGAACTTAATCAATACACAATTAAATATTTGAATGCGGACACTCAATTGGAATCTGCCAATTATGAAATCAATTTATAAGAAGAATGATGAAATTGAAAGAAAAAAAAATCACTAACGAGATTATATTTTTTATCCCATAAAAAGACTCCCTTTGTTCATCCAAATAACCACCACGTAGATATAAACTGAACCATGGCAAGCCAGAGTTGGTGTCAAGCTAGCTGATCATTCGGTAGAATGACGTTACAGTACTGGGTTACTACTAACGGAGTCCCTTAGTTCCGAGTTCCTGAATTGATCGATGAGAGAAATTCTTCTTTTGCCGTTCCACTAATGAGTTGAGAAATTTCCTTCGTTGAGGTCTTTGTGACTTCGTGAAGCTCAGAGGAATGCACTATTAGTACCACAAGTGTTAAGAAATTTGTGTCTGACAGTGAAACAAATTACCTTAACTACCGGACGATGCAGTGATGCACCGGTTTGTGTCCCGGTTTAGCGACTGACAGTGAGATACTGAGATGATTAGCTCGGCCAGCTTACAATCTTTTCAAATTTTGTTTAAGGTAATGCTATCCGTACCACTACTCATTGATTTATTATTTATATGATTGAGCAGGACAAGGTAGTAACCCCGTGTTGAATGAAAAACTCACATTATGGGTCGATTATCCCGAGCCAGACGGACACTACAATGTCGGCTTCAAAATCTTCGATACAGACACATTTTCTGCAGACGACTTAATTGGAGAAACTACATAAGAAGATCTAAACCTCTTGAATTAAAACATAACTTTAGTCATGTATGGACATTTTTAAAAAACTGTGGTAATATTTAACATTTTAAAAATAATTATGAATTTCCAATTAATTCTTTCTATTTAAATAGGATATCCGTGAAAGATATAGTGGAATTGGGTGCTGAGAAGGGAGAAGCAATGGTTGAACCTTGCAAATATAGTGTTTCAGAAAGTAACAACGGTAAATTAACTCAAGACCGAGCTGGAGATCTTTACGTTGGATTAACCTTCATCCGAAAGCAGGTATACGTTATTTAGTTTGTGAACATAGCCGGGATAGATAACAGACACATCAAAGTACAGAGTTTTTTATAAACAAATAGTGATTATTATTTTTTTTAGTTTTGTCCCAAAAAAATTTGATCTTCTCCGTTTTCATATATCATTTTTATAAATAAATTCTTACTGATAACTAATGTTATTATCAATAAAATAAAGAAGTTTAGTAATTATATTTATGTTTGTTGGGTAGATCTTTTAAAAATATTTCTATCGGTATAACATTTAAAATTATCTATATTTTAATTTAAGATATATATCAATTTAAAGTTTTAACAACAAAAAACTATTAAAAAACAATTTTTTCTCATATTTTGGGTACAAATACCAACACTTTTATAAGTTAGAAAGAATATTAAACAGATCGATAGATATATGTTGTGAGATACTATGAACGATGGCTATGAGTCCAACTACTAGAGGCAGACTAATTTAAGATATTAAGTGGACACAATCTAAACATTAAATCTAGGTTCCTTTTGGAAATGCTGAGTCCCATAGAACCAAGCGCAGCCGAATGCTTGGATGTCCAATGATGTATGGATATATATCTTATGCGAAGATTTATAAAAAAATATTTAATAACATAAAATACAAATAAAATATATTTTTGATAAATGTAAGTCCAGTGGTAGTTGTATCCATATCTATTATTTGTAGAAAAATTAATTCATAAAATCTAGAAAAAAACATAAAAAAACAAACTGATGACGTGGGTATGGATGAGATTTCCTAAAAACCATACACTCCTCCAAACTCAAATTCGCATGTCAGATTAAATTTTAATTATCCAATAATTATTGAAGAGAGATTTTTGTTGTTGAAAGTTTCTAAAATCCTAGGTGGAATTAATATTTTTACAACCTATATGGAGATGCTTTTAGTATACCACAAATATTTTCCTTCTATCGACTCTTATCTTAAAATAAGACACATAAATACCTATTACGAGAAAATCCGTTGATTTATTACATCATACAGGAACAAACCTGACCAAATAGGGTCTATATTATATAGAAATAAAATATACGAACATTTTAGATCAAATAGGGTCATGATATTCTAAAGATTCTTAATGATTTTAGTTGTGACTGGAGTCAAACCAATTAACTTTGAAAAATCGGGAGCTTTCTATAGCCCAAAAAGTTCTGCCAAGATTATGTCGAGCGCTCATCCGCTTTCTTAGAGTCAAGAAAATTGATCGGATCAATACTTAGGGGCCGTGTAATTCTTTGGAAGACAAAAAGCCCCGAGTTTCTCAAATATGGTAAGTAAAATTCAAAGTTCATCTCAAAGGTTGGAAAAATAATTCTCTTTCTCCTGCTGGCAGAACAACCCTACTCTTGTCTACTCTCAACTCCATCCCTATTTATCTTATGTCTTGTTTTCCGCTACCCATTACTATCATAAATCAATTAACCAAATCACGAGGGATTTCTGGTGGAGAAAGGAAGAAGGAAAAAAGGGTTTTTACCTTATGGTCTGGAAGTCAATCTGCACTTTAAAATCTAGAGGGGGCTTAGGGTTAAAGAAACTAAAAAGGATGAATGAAGCTCTTCTAGCTAAGCTAGCATAGAGACTTATTGCTGAACCACATGCGTTGTGGTCCCGAATAGTTCATTTCAAATATGTCAAACATCATCATCCATTAAAACTAAGGGAAAAACACAAACAAGGTTCAATCATACGGGGAGGAATTCGCAAAGGCCTTGCCAACTTAAAAAATCTTTCTGGAACATATGAGATAGTTTCGATACTCTTATATGGGAAGATCTTTGGGTCCAAACTCTTAAATCTGCTCCACCCCCTAGAAGCCATTAGACTCCAATTTTCTCTAGTGGTCCAATTAATTGATTTTGAGCATAAAACTTGGGATCTGAATCCTGCTAGCTGACTTATTTCCAACTAATATTATTAGCTTAATTGCTCGGATCAAAATAAATTTTGAAAGTACGGAGACCATAAAATGGTCTCTCACCTGTTGATGGTGGATTTTTGACAAGGGAGAAAATTGTAATATTGTCTTTGCTCAGCTGCAGAGACATAAAATAAATGTATATGTATTAAATTTCTGATTCGACATCAGAATTATGAATATGTATTTCTGTCTTATATTCCGCAAGAGAATCGAGAATGCGTATTCAGCTCATAGCTGCATTAGCCTTATAGATCTTTTATATATGTATATGCGCCTTCGAAATTTCAGAGCTTTACCCAGCTAAAACCTCGTTATTTCATGTGTGCCCATGCAAACTATTTGTATCGATCAGAATACGCTGATTATACAAATTGTAAACATTTGGAATGAATACCATATCATATCGGAATGAAAAGGTAAATTTAGATGCATAACATTTAAATGCAAAGTCGCATCGAACATCATGTCAAGTCGCAAACTTTTACGACTGAATTCCTTGAATATGTTCAGTATGCATCTCACAAAGGTCAAACTAGTGCTAACTTTGGCGCAAAATAATACAACAGACGAAAAGTCACAATAGCGCTGCAAACAACAACACTAGCACTAGCGCCAACGTTGGCGCTGCTAGCTACAGCACTAGCGCCTCTAGTCACAGCGCTATCGCTATCCATCCCCATTCCCTTACCTTTTGTGCGTTTCTTCACCCTTACTTGTGCTAGCATTATCCTCACAAGCTCATTCATAGCACTATCTTACAATAAACTTACATGTTTGAGTCCATGACTCCACTAATTCCTACGAGAAATCAAATCTTATTACATGGGGGGATGCTTCATGGGGTTTTGGTATAGTGGTTACAACAATATACGATGTGGCATAACCCCATGATGAGAAAGTTACGAAGTAGTGGTAAGGCTAAAGTAGTTAATGGAGTAATGGTTTCCCAAAAATTCCAAGTCGGTTACACCATCACCCCATAACCTACATCACTCCATCTCCTCACTACTTCCACTACTTTACAACGAAACATGAGTGTTCTCAACTATTATAAATAGGCTACTTAGCCATTCAGAAAGAAAAAACAAGCTCACCATTCTCACAAGCTCTGTTATTTATCCAATAGTTCATCACTTTTACCCACAATTCATCACACTCATTTCTTTCAATTTTCTTTTCTTCCCTCCCCTAAGATCAACCCATTTTTCTCCTTGTGATTGAAGCAGGACGGAATGACAACTTTCGTGGTTTAGGCTTGTCCTGTATGATTTTGATTTCCGAATATAAAGAAAGTACTTCAACAGTACATTGATTTGCCTAGAATTATTTTTTAGGTACTAACATCACAAAAAAATGGAAAGTTCACTACCAAGACTTTTTATAACTACCAACCATCCGGTCAGTCATCTCCCCAGAATCCCTGGTTCAACAAAATCTAGAAGTTAAATGTAATCCCAAGGATCAAAATATTTATATGGACATGTGTTACAAATATCCTCCCAATTAGATCAATCTTAAACACTAGAATTCGGTTAGACACTTTGAACTGTCCCTTATGTAATTCTGCATTTATTTAGAGATTGTCACTTTGTGAGAGCAGTTTGGTTTGGAGTTGACAATACTGGAATCAGAGATCTAGATAGTTCCACCTTTGGGGCTTGTTTTTTTTCTTGGTTCATCAATCCGGTAGGTTGGGAATATTCATATCATCATTTGGAAGATGTATATGCCATAGGCTCATGGAACGTATGGAAGGCTAGATGCAACAAAGTTTTCGACTGTGAAGAACAACATCCAAAAACGACGTTAGTGCTTATTAAACCGGATATGGCCTCTTATGAAGAAGTATACAAAAAGATGGGAAAACCAAATCTGAGTCTAGGATTAGTTACACAGAACCATAGAAAGAAGATTCATTGGGAACATCAAAGACCAGGAACAAACAAGATCAATTATGATGCTTCCTTCCTTGATCCTATCTCTTATGCAGGAATCATCCTAATTTTTCGTGATCATACAGGTTTGATCCGAGGAGGACAGTGCCACCAACTTCTAGTTTACACTCCACAGGAAGCTGAGAGCCAGGAAACGCTCTTAGCACTTCAGTGGGCACGGGACAACAACATCAGTAATCTGGATATGGAAGGAGACAACATCAACGTAGCAAACTACCTAGCATGCAAGAAGGTTGAAGTCGAGTGGAGAATCTAATCTATCCTGGATGAAGCACTAGTAATATCACATTCATTAAGGACTTTTGAAGCAGCTTTACTGGGCGTGATCGAAACAGAATGGCGGACAAAATGGCCAAAAAAGCTTGAAATTCAGGACCAAGTAGTTTTATTTCTACTAATATTCCTATTTATGTTCGAATGTTTCTTTAAAATATATTAGTGATATGGATGCAAATGTAGCTCCCTTAATAGAGTAAAACTATCTTACTTAATTGGAAGCTTGGTTTTCCTAAAAAAAAATGTGCTTGCTTGTAATAAACATGATTTGAAACTGTGAAAGCGTAGAAGACCAGAGATATATTGTTTGAATGTGATAAATTGCAACTGCATTTTTGATGTAAAATAGTTGGCTTGGAGGATTTTATTTTATAAAATATGTGGTTTTATTCCATTTTTGAGATCTTTAATATACCATAACTTGATATTCAAGAAATAAATACTGGTAAATCAAGTCATTCTACCTCAATCTCATGGGGATTGAAAAACCACATGAGATTTCAATCCCCATGAGATTGGCCAATGAAAGTTGTTAAAGAAGTACAAAATTAACACGCTCGAGAGGTATAATAAGCGCATCTCCCATAAAGAAACTATTTATTAGGAGAACCGCCAAAAAATATTAGAAGGAACATAAAAGAGCCACTAATAGGATGATTCACGGAATCGTTGATGGACCTTACAAGAACCATCGATAAAAAACACACTGCAAAATTTGGAAAATTTGACAAAGAACCGAGCAACCGTAGAAAAAAAATTGATTAGGAGAAACATTGATCTATAACTGGATCCACGTAATCATTAAAAGTAACTGACACAACGTATCAGAACCATCAATAAGTAAATAAAAACTTATGAATATGGTCAAATTAGAGGAGTATGCCGCTATCATCTTCAAAAAAATATGATAACTTCAACTACGAGGTTAGATTTAGGATTTGGAATGTATGAATGAAAACCAAAACTAAAAACTACAGCGGAAGGAAGATCCGGTGGATGGTAGCATTGAAGGATATCGCCGCCGATTTGAAAAGAAACAAAGTGGTCACACATGTCAGGATCGAATCTGCTGATACCAAGTTAAAACCAGAAAATATAAATAATAAAATTTTATTACTTGAATAAGATGGTTTACATTGAGAACCCATAGGATATTTATAGTGATACCATTTATTCAGGAAATAAATAATTGTAAATAAATTCATTCTATATATATCAAATACTAAATATTTTCATAATACTAATACTTTCCATAAAATGTGTCATATCCCTTGGTATCCCTTTAGTTAGTTCTAGAAAACCCAAGCTAAATAAAGAGTGTGTCATTAGTAATAGTTAGTTTAATCTAATTAATGAGTTTGTTAGTCGTTATTTCTAGTTAAGTAGTTGTTAGTAGTTAAACAACTAGGATTGAGTATCAGGATCTCGAGGTAGGTTTTGTAAGAGATTCCTATATAAGTAAACTTGTACTCTCTGCTTCGTTCTTTATGAAATGACAAGATAAGAAAGGCTGTCTTCTTTAGTGAAAGAGGCAGGGTGATTCTAGGGTTTCTCGTATCAATTATTGTTATCATAAAAATTGGTATCAGTACAAGTTACGATCCCACCATGGCAGGTCCTTCGGTGAAGGATGTAGACAGTTATGTGAAGAACTTGGAGAAAATTATGGAAGATTTGGTATCTTTTACTTCAAGAGAAGCTAATGCTCGAGCGGTTGCGTAAATAAAGACATATGAAGCTATTGAGACCATACGCACTTGTGATTCTAAATACCAATATTCAAAAGGAAAACTCAGTCAACAAGTATCTCTGAGAAAGCTTATTGTTCGAAAAAAAAATATTATCCTTCATGGTCGGAAAGCAAATACATAATGATACAACATAATATCCTGGTTTTTTAACACCACTAGATGAGAAACGAGTTTTCAGTTCTCTAATAAACCAACCTTTCAAACTCACAGACCTCCCAAGATGGACTTTCCAAAGTTTGATGGAGAAAACCTAAGATCCTTGATCCATAAGTGTGAGAGTTTTTTTTACCATGAATAACATATATGAATCTGAGAAAGTGGGTACATAATCTCTCTACCTAACGGAAAAAATAGATACTTGGTTCTTAGATTATCAGACTAGTAAAGATTCCATCATTTGGTCTCATTTTTCTCTAACAGTTTGTACTCGTTTTGAAGATTTATCAAATGATAACTATGTGGGAATGTTTAATAAGTTGACACAAATATCCATTATGGAAGGTTATTATGAAATATTTGAAACCCCTCAAGGCCATCATGCTTAGCAAAAAACCCCATCTTACTGAGACTTACTTCGTATTAAGTTTCATTAGATGTCTAAAAGATGAACTCAGAAATACACTACAAATGTTCAAACCCTCTACTCTTTCAGAAGCTTTTCACCTGGTAAAGTTACAATAACTTACAGAGGATGGTCAACAGAAGAAGTTCAGATTTATCCCTAAAACCACTACCCACCACCACTCAATATCCATCTTCATCTGCCAACACATTAAAAACCACCTCATCATACTCACCAGCAAAACCTATTTCAACTAAGGATGCATGAGCCATATGTCAACTAAACAACATTCAAGACCCATGAAAGACACTATGGGCTCAAGTTAATACCTTTTGGATTAACCAATGATCCTGCAACCTTCCAAGCACCCATGAATGAAGTGTTCAAGCTATTTCTCAAAAAATTTGTATTGGTATTTTTTGATGACATACTTGTATAAAGATACATGTATTCTGAGAATTTTTAAGACTTGAAATAGGTTCTGAATGTTCTGAGACACCATGAATTATTTGCTAAGAAATCCAAATGTTTCTTTGCACAAGAAGAGTTGGAGTATCTTGGTCACCTAATCAATCATCAAGGAGTAGCAACTGATCCTTCTAAGATATCTAACATGATATCTTGGCCTACACCTAAGTTACTAAAGGAACTAAGAGGATTCTTGGGTTTAACTAGATATTATAGGAAGTCTGTGAAGGGATATGGGGTGATCTGCAAGCC
Organism: Papaver californicum; assembly: GCA_023531435.1. Classification (NCBI taxonomy): domain Eukaryota; kingdom Viridiplantae; phylum Streptophyta; class Magnoliopsida; order Ranunculales; family Papaveraceae; genus Papaver; species Papaver californicum. Next base: position 1,062,986 of record JAJJMC010010584.1, on the reverse strand, counting down.
ACTCACTGATCTCTTGAATAAGAATGCTTTTGTATGGTCAAGTCAGGCTGATAAGGAATTCGAGGAGCTAAAGCAAGCAATGAATAATACCCCTATACTATCCATTCTTGACTTTGTGAGCCATTAATACTACAGACAGAAGCTTTTGCTAAGGGGTTGGTGATATTTTAATGCAAGAAGGGAGGCCAATTGCTTATTTCAGCAAACCATTGGCTCCTAGGTCACTAAATCTCTCCACATATGAGAAGGAATTACTATCCATTGTTATGGAAGTCACCAAATGGAGAAATTACTTGATAATCAATAATTTTATCAACATACAGATCAACATAGCATCAAGTACTTCATGGAGCAAAGGATGACAACTGCTTTACAACAAAGGTGGTTAATAAAGCTTCTTGGTTTGACTATGAGACCGTAAACAAAAAGGGGCTGAAGCATAAAGCTGCTGATGTATTATCCAGGATGCTAGTATCCTCATGTCAGACTATCACCACCACTAGGCCATAATGAACACTAAACTTATCTAGAAGTTATGAACAAGATGAAGTGGCTAAATCTATTATTGCAAAACTTTTGGTTTCTCCAACTTCTGTGGAGCATTACACTTACAACAATGGGGTATTAAAATATAATAATGAATTATATATGGGAACCAGTGGTGATATCAAGCGGTCAATCTTATCATCTTTACACTCCTTATCTATGAGGGTGGACATTCTGGTATTCAGGGTAGTTACCAAAGACCTAAAGCTTACTTCTACTGGTCAGGAATGAGAAAATATTTGCTAGATTTTGTGGTCTCTTGTGATGTATGCCAAAGAAATAAAGGGGAGCTTACTCACCCTGCAGGTCTTCTCCAACCTCTTCATGTTCCAAAATATACATTACAATATATTTCCTTAAACTTTATTGAAGGGTTACCCGAATCAGATAGAAAATATGTCATATTGGTAGTGGTTGATAGACTAACTAAGTACAGTCATTTCATAGTACTTAGTCACCCCTTATCAGCTGCAATGGTAGCTCAAAGTTTCTTTAGCCATGTCTTCAATCTCCATGGCTACCAACTTCTATTATTTCTGACAGAGATAAGATCTTCATCAATAAATTATGTAAAGATTTGTTCAAATCCATTGGTACCAGTCTCCATCTCAACACCTCTTACCATCCCCAGACTGATGGCCAAACTAAAACGGTAAATGCTTGTCTTGAGAACTACTTGAGATATATGACTGGTCATAAGCCCAAGGCTTGGCATAAATGGTTACCATTGGAATAATGATGTATAACTCCAACTACCACACCCTGTTTACATATGACACCATTCAAGGCTTTCTATGGGTATTCACCTCCTCACCTAGCGTTTCTTACTTCAGTTACTACGTCAGTGGCAGATGTAGTAGACTACACCAAGGAGAGAGACAAGATACTCAGTTTGCTCAAAGAATCATTACACAAATGTTAGTACCTAAAAATTGATTCTAGGCAAAACAATGTACTATAAAAGTAATTTTTTTAGATTCGGAAATCAAAATCGTACATGGCAAGCTTAAACCACGATAGTAGCTGTTCCGCCCTACTTCGGTCACAAAGAGAGAAAATGGGTTGATCTTAGGGGAGGGAAGCAAAAAAAATTGAAGAAATTTGTGTGTTGAATTGAGTGTAAAGATGTTGAAAGGTTGAGAAAATAATAGAGCTTGAGGGAATTATAAGCTTGTTGTGTTTTTCTGAATAGGCTAAGGAGCCTATTTATAATAGTTTGGGAACACACGCTTCCTTGTAAAGTACTAGAGGTAGTGAAGAGATGGAGAAGTGGAAGTGTTGGGGATAATGGTATAACCGCCTTGGAACCTTCAGGAAACCATTATTCTATTACTCCATTAATGGCTCCAGCCTTACCACTTCTTTATAACTTCCTAGTCATGGGGTGTTGCCACGCCCATGTTGCTGTAACCACCAGACCAAAACCCCATTTAGAATCCCCCAATGTAATTGTTCTGATTTCTCGTAGGAATTTAGTGGAGTCAAAGCATGTAAGTTGTGTTAGCTCGAACAAGTAAAGAAGGTGCTAGTATAAACCAAAGGTGAAAGAGATGCACAAAGGTAAAGGGAACGGGGAAGGTTAGTTGATAGACACATTTTATTGTCTAATTTGCACCTTAGTTTTTATTAAGTTAGTATTCGATTTTGCAATTATTACGTGTTTTTATGCTTTTGTAGGTACATTAGAAGAATAAAGATTTGTGAAAAAATTGGCTTAAAAAGTGTTAAAGGCACCCGGGACAAGTGTTAAAGGCACCCACACTTTGGATTGGGGGCACCCCTTTCACGTTTCAAAAATTCAGTTTTGGCGGGAACCTATTTGGTTATCAAAATGAAGTTGCTGGTGATTTCTTTTACGTGATTTTTGGGATATTTGGTATTTCAATCTAACCCAAAAGCAAGTAGAGATCAAAACAATATCAAACACGTGAAGAAATAGAGATTGACGCCGAGAAAAGTGCTCCAAATCCGAGTTGTAGCCGGAGAAGAAAATATCACGTCGCTGTTTGTTTGAAACAAGAATTTGAGTTTGATTGGACTCTTATTTGAGTCCTTATCAATTAAGGGAAGTCCCTAGGGTTAGGAGAGCCTATAAATACCAAGAAAAGCCAAGAAAATCAGGGTGGAGAATCGCCGGAAAAGTTAACAGAAAACTATCTTTTCTGCTGTTGCGTATAGGGAAGAAGGAGGTGAAGAACAAAGAGCTCCAGCGAACTGTCGTTCACTAACGCTGGAACTGTCGTTATATTGAGCTGCTTCAACTGTTCCTGTTGCTTATTTTCTTTTGTAACGGCTGAACCATCTTCTGTAACTTTTATATACGTATCTGTTCAGCTGTTACACCATTATTTCACCTTGTAATCAATATTTTGAGCAATGAAGAGATCTTTTGAGCAAGTTTTCTCCACCATGAGCTAAGTATATTTACTGGGATGATGGAGGAGGTTTTTCTCTCAATTGTATGTGGTAAGTCTATTTTTAATTAATTAATTATAATTCTTTACTTGTTAAAATTGCATAGTTTCGAAATAGAAAAACGGTTTTCATTCAGTAGTGGTGTTTTTGTTTGATGGGTCATGCTGGGTTGACAACCTCTGATGTCCCATGCTTATGATTTACCTCTACTTGTTTGCATAAAACCTATTTTGGCAATATTTGAGCTTAATTTATTTAAAAGAATTACCCGATTAATCACATAAATTGTTAGAAATAACTGATTCCTGATTCCTGGTTTTCCCCATATTTTCTAAAAATCATCTCTAGTTTATTTTCCTGATTTTTATTTAATTAGATTAAGTCCAATATTTTCTAAAATCATTACCTTCACAAGTTCGAGAATAGAACACTTTATTTACCACTTTAAAAACTACATCATTAGTATAGCTAGCACTTTTTCCAGTGCTGCCGTTGGCGCATGCTTTGTTAGATTTGTTGGTTTTTGGATTTTTGGCTTTTTGGCTTTTTCCTGGCCTTTTGGCACATGTGTGTGCTAGTCATTGGTGTTGGGAGCATGGCTAGGGTTCACTAAGGCTAGCACTCGCTAGTGCCAGGGTTATTGCTTGTGCACCACTAGCTTTGACATTCGTTAATATCGTAGCCATATTTATGGCCTGTTTAGGGTTTCTCAATTATATGAGATTTAATATTAGAATTTATGCTTAACTTTATGTAGTGCATACAGAACATTTTCAAGAGATTCAGCTGTGAAAGTTTGCAATTTGAGACAATGCTTGATGCGACTCTGCAGTTAGATGGTATGCATCTAATTAGCGTTTTTATTCAGATATGGCGTAGCCTCTATTCTGAATGTTCGTAATTTTGTATGATCAGTAAGTTCTGTTTCATACAAATAGCTTGCATGGATGCACATGAAATAACGAGGATTTCAGTTAAGTAAGGCTCTGAAATTTCTATGGCGCACATATATATGCAAAAGAGTTGCAGAGATAATTTAGCCATGAGCTGAGTATGCATTCTTAATTCTCTTATGAAATGTAATATAGCAATATATATTTATAATTTTGATGTCGGGCAAGGAATTTATACATATTTATTTCATGCTTCAACAACTAGGCAGAAAGTAATATTATAATTTTCTCCCTTGTCAAAAATCCACCCCCAACAACAAATATCAAGAAAGAATGAAGTACGTTGTTGATATGAAGAGGACTGGCAGAAAATTTAGAGTGAATGACATGCTTTACCTCAAGATGCAGCCTTATCGAAAAACTTCATTAGCCTTGAGAAAAAACTTCAAATTTTCTGTAAAATACTATGGACCATTTCCATTGATAGAAAAGATTGGTTTAGTATCCTACAAACTCCACTTGACAACTCACTTTAAAATTCATCCAGTCGTCCATGTGTGTCAACTAAAAAAGAAGATTGGAGCTGCAGTGAAAACCTCCCCTCATCTTCCATTGATAGATCAACAAGGAAAAATTATGGTTAAACCAGTTGCTCTTAGGGGAGAGGATTATTTCTTGCAACAAACTCATTGTTCCCTAGCTTTTTATTCAATAGTCAAACATTTTTATAGAAGAAAACACTAGGGAGGATGCTAGTAACATTCAGGCGCACTTTACAACTTTATATCCTTGAGGAAAATGATCTTTTATTAAGGGGGAGTATTGTCGTATCCCTTGGCATCCCATTAGTTAGTTTTAGACAGCCCAAGCTAAATAAAGAGGGTGTCATTAGTAATAGTTAGTTTAATCTAACTAATGAGTATGTTAGTCGTTATTTAGAGTTAAGTAGTTGTTAGTAATTAAACGGCTAGGATTGAATATCAGCATCTCGAGGTAGGTTTTTTAAGAGATTCCTATATAAGTAAACTTGTACTCTCTGCTTTGTTCTTTATGAAATGACAAGATAAGAAAAGTTGTCTTCTTTAGTGAAAGAGGCAGATTGATTCTAGGGTTTCTCATATCAATTGTTGCTATCATAACAAAACATACCGAGACTAATCCTATACTTTAACACTTGCATAGATAATCCACGTATCCGTAAAACGATACGGTATAAATTACATATGTTATTGCCTGTAAGTAATGCTCAGAATCCTGTTGTTTGCGTTTATAATTTTAGGTGTCTACTAGCTTTTTTTCATATGAAGTATTTTTGTATTCCCCCCTAGGAAGTAAATCTAAAAAAGAGGGAGTTTGGGAAGTTATTTCACAGAAATTACATAAGATATTAAGCATCCTGCAAATAAAGTACCTAATTAAAAAAGGGAGGCTCATGCTTATCAAAAGTGTGCTCCCCAGTCTTCCAATCTACCATCTCTCATTATTTCAGATACTAATATATGTGGAAAAACAAATGGATAAGATTATGATATATTTATTATGGGGTAGTTCAAATCAGAAGCCAAAAAAAAGTTGGGTCGGATGGAGCAAGGTTTGTCTTCCAAAAGAAAGAGAAAGTGTATGCATTAAAAAGTAAAGAATAATGAATAAAGTTCTCCATGCCAAATGGATATGGAGATATAGAAACGAAGAAAAATCCTTAAGTAGACGGGTCATTCATAACAAGTTTGGAGGTAATCATAAATCTTTATATCCTTATCCTTCCAGTAAAACTATTGGCATGAGTTTACGGTCGGGAATTCTTAAGAGTAGCTCTCATGTGCAACAAAATTTAATTATCATTATACACAGTGAAAACAAATGTTTACGGAAAGATATTTGGTTAAATGGACAGGATCATATGTTTATTTTTCCCGTTCTTTTTAGAATTAACAGATCTAAGAATGCTACCATATCAAGAAATGCTTATTGGTAACAGTTGGATTTTTGATTTCACTAAAACACTTTATGAAGACAAAGTAGATGGTAGTTTTCATTTACTTAATATGCTTCCACATATTGATCTTGAAAGTAGTGATAATCATAGAATTTGGTGGGCTGTAACTCTTTCCTTGTTGTTGAATGCTATAAGATACTGGAAGAGGATGGTTTACTCACTTTTCCTCAAGAATCTTTGGAACCCAAAACTACCACAGAAGTTCATATTTATGTCTTGACCCTATGTTATAACACAACACCAACTCTTGATACTTACAAGAACGCCATTATGGTTAATAGGTGTTTATCATGCTAGAAAGCTGCAATGTCTAATCAACATATATTCTTACGTTGTGAATTTACAAGAGCAATGTGGAATTATTTTTTAGATGGTTATAAAATGTTTTGGGTTTTCCAGGATTGTGTTAGAAGAAAAATATGGGAATGGAGAAGAGAAAAAGACTCTTATCATTAACTTAGGAGAAATATTTTGGATATATTACCCTTTGTAATTTGGTGGGAAGTTTGGTATGTGGAAAATGCAAAACGGTTCAGTAGAAAATGCAAGTCTTGTGAAGTTAAAACTCTCATTTATAACTGGTCAGTAGCCGGGATAAAAATAAAATCGATGGCATTTGTTTACAAACAATAATACGTAATTGAAATATAATGATGTTCTTGTAATTTATTTTTAGATGATTTTCTTTTTCATGGACCAGCTATAATTGAGTTCATATTATTATAGATGGTGGATTTTTAACAAATAATAAATAGTAAAATCATCTTTATCCAGCAGTAGAATCAAAGAAATAATATTGTATATGCTACTGACTTAGCACCAAAAGAATAAAATTAATATTTTACATTCCGCAAGAGAATTAAAATATCGAATAAACATAAAATTCATATTTTACATTCCGCAAGAGAATTAAAATATCAAATAAACATATTTTACATTCCGCAAGAGAATTGAAATATCGAGTACGCATATTTTACATTCCGCGAAATATTGAATGCTTACTACGGGAAACCCTTATATGTATTGCACACTAGTATAGAGCAACATTGCCTTCATAATATCATCGATGTGGATAATAGTTCGTCCCCAGATGATTTCTGACTATACAGAATAAACATCCAGAACATCTTTCGTTCCTGAGTTGATGTCAATATTCCTAGATAGATTGTCTACTAGTATATGAAAACTTAATTCCTCTTTATATTCCCTGGTTGAATATTTAGAGTGACTTCGCTTCAACATTCAAACTATAATTGAATAATATTGATTGATCAGAACGCATAACAAGCTATACACGGATGCACTAGGCCGAAACATCACATCTTTGTGTAATCACTAAGTCACCGTCACACCAAATGCAAATCTAAATCTCCAAATCATTATTGGTAAATCTTGAATAGCGTATTCCCTATGTTGGTTGCATTAAAGGTCCCAACATTGGTCGAAATACAACAAAACCCTAATTTTTGTTAATACCCAATTTCTGATACATCATCATGATCACCTTGCAAAAACGTGATAATGGGTATGGAATGAGGAAAAGTGTTCTAAACAATATATGTTCCCCTACGTGTCTACTACAATATTCTAAAAGGGCATCCCATTTCGAATAACGGTCTAAGAAATATGATTTAAACCCTAGATGATTTATAAGATGAAAAAATGTCAGAATTCATCTGGAGGGTTGTTGTTTTCTCTTTTAAACAACCAAAAGAAACTCAAAACCTAATTCCTTCTTCATTACGATGTAGTCAGCCGATTTTTCGATTCCGAATTGGGGCTGATCATCAAAAACGAACATCGTATGGAAAATCTACAGTGTTTTTACTGAAGAACGTCACGTCTGAAAATTTTGGACGTGAAAGGCTAACATGTTGCTTTGAAGAGCATATAGCTGCAAATAACATATAACCGCGAAGAGCAAGTATCTGCAAAGAGTCAACAAGAGAGGAACTAATAATGAACAAAACAAAGAAAAAAGAGGGTTGTGGGACCGGTGCCGGCCGATCAGCCACCCTTGGACGGTCCCCGCTCCCTTTTCTTTTAGGTTTTGTTATTTATTTATTTTATTTTAGGGTTTCCTAATCCTCTTAAAACTTCTTTGCTCTTCTAATAGTTGCACACAACAATGTCCTGGACATAATGAGATCCTGCAACCATATATATATATATTAAAATACCATTATTTTCATATCCCTAAAATTTTTCTTTTCTTTTTAATTAGTCCTTGTATTTATATTATTATTAAATATATGTCAAAATACTGCGAGCGACTGCATGATAGACAAAGCATAAAGTTGCGACTACCAAGTCTATTCTTTCACTAAGCTCGTGCTACCACCTTGGTCGTTCCCCAGTCCTTCCCCACCACCTTAGTCTGTCCCTCGGTCGCTCCTTGGTCCCTCTACCAATAATAAAATTTCTTTACTTTGTCGCTCACAGTAAGACGAAATTAAAATTATTTCACAATTACTAATGCTAGTGTTCGCATGAGCCCAAATTTTACAAAAACTTAGCGCTAACATAAGATTAGCACTCAAATGAGCTCAGCGCTCACAGGACCCTAGCGCTTACACAAGCCTATTAATCACACGAGTCTAACGCTCACGTAACATTACCACGCCCACAACTTCAAAAGTCAAATAAGTACATTGATGTCTCAGCTGACACAATGATACGCTTCAACTACCAATCTTAATATTAATCGGACTCTCAAACACAATAATGTATTAAGCATCATTGCTAGTCTCGACAACATGTTAGACCCATCAATATGCTAGACTCAGTAATATGCTAGTCTCAACAATATTATAGTCTCGGAAACAAGTTAGACTCAACAACATGATAGACTCATCAATATGCTACGACTAACAGTCTAGCTAAGTCCAAATAATACACGTCTATAAAATGGACTCAAATCATGTTCGAGACATCAACAGTCACATGGGGGGATATTCACTAGGGTTTTGGTCTGGAGGCCAACAACATGTGCGGTGTAACAATACACCCACAACGAGAAAGTATAAAAGTCGTGTCGGCAGTTGAAGGAGTGAATAAAATAGTGGTCGTACAACTTTCAGGTTCCACTAGCACGATAAAGTTGGTTATCAACACACAATTTTCATTTCTCTTTTATCCCACTCTTCTGCAACTGCCACCACTTACGAGATCAATGTATTAACTTCCACTTGTATAAATAGGTTCTTCAACCTATCGATAAGGGACAAGAATTTTTCTAGGATAAGAGTTTAATCTCATAAGTACTTGTATGATCACAGAGCTATCATCTTAGAGATTCTCAGAAAAATCATTGTCGTCTGCATAGCATTTCAACATATCTTACATTCAATTCCATTGATCTAAATGCTCTCTTTACTTCCCTCCCTACAGATAAACCTTCTCCTTCCTTCGTGACTGAAGCAAAATCGGAACGGTCATTTCTTGATTTAGGCCAATTTCGTAGAAATTGATCTCTCGAATTATAAAAGTGCTTCTACAATACAAATGTTTGGTGTTTAAGCGATATGATCTCACAAGTATTAACCTACTCGATCACTTTTCCCCTTTTACCCTTCAATCGTTTTTACCCACAAACAATTATATATCTCTGTAGCTTTCTTACCACTTCTTTATGGTGAGACTAACCTCTTTTTCAATAAACTTTTCCCTTTTCGAGTAAAAAAGAATACATAGGATATACAATTTTAGTATACAAGCCATAAAATTTAAATGAAGAAACATTATATATTACACATAGAGTTTCAATCTTATCCAATAAGTATACGCAGGTCCGAAACTCCTAGAGTTAGAAGATGTTTCATAGACCTCTTAACTTTCTAGGCAGTGTTTGAACCTACTAATTCTAGGATGAGTTTCAAACACCGACTAACAAATTTAATTTGCTTGCGATAAGTTTTAAACCCCGTGGTCCATTTAATGTGTATTTTTTAATCACGTGGATTTAGGAACTTTGTCTAGTTGTATTTACCTTACACTAAACTTATATGGTACATATATTTTTTGGGTATACCATACATGGTATTTTTGACTTTTTAATCTTTCTATCGCGACCTTTTGTATGGTATAATACCATTTTGCAATATCGTTTGTGGACGCTCTTATGACATGTATCAATTATCTTTATTAAATATATAAATAACCAACACGGGATTCAAAATAATGACTATGATGTTGAGAATCAGCTGTCTCGTCAACTAAATTATACACTGTTAATTGGCATGTCTAATACTCTTTGTGGATATTATCTTCCATATGTCCTCCTAATCCCAAAAGCTAGTATTTGGTAAGGGTTGCAAGTCTAAGTCCAAGTATAAGAATACTCTAGAATATATGTAACTTAGGTAGTATACTCCCTTGAGGAGAACCGGATCATTCAGGAGGTGCCTCCTCAAGCCAAATATATAGTCTTAGCCTCAAAGTTAAGGATCCCACCTTGAGATCTTCAAGGTCCCAACTTGAATATTTTATCAATGAAGTGCAACTTCTTTATCTAGTGTCTCTTTATGTATGTTTTTATCTTAGTAACGAGTTTATTTCTATTTGGTTGTGGTGGTTAGCTTTTTAGCAACTAAATTTGGGCGCCGCTAAGAGGATTTCTCGACTCAACCGTATGCAATTAGGAAAAAGTTATTTAGTTGTGTTTTTAGTGTGGTTTCTTTTTACTGATATTTACTGTTCTTTAATTTTATGTTTTACTCATTAATTTACAACACTTTTCGCTTTCAGTACTTTGTTCCAAGCTATTTACGTAATTTCAACTCTTTTGATTCATTATATGTACTGTACTTAGGTACGATCACGACAAGAGAAATTATTTTATGAGTTCTCTGTTTGAGGAACACATACATGAAAATTCACCCAAAGATCATAGTCAAAGCTTTTGTAGATAAGCTAGTTAATATTTTCAATAAAAAAAACTACCAACTATTTTGTTAATCTTCAGTTCATGCAAGAAAAACATGTTTTCTAAAATACTCATGTGTTGTGTTCGAAAATAGAGTATAACATTCCAAAAGTGCGTAGGTATGTCTGTAAAGCGTATCTGATTCAGATATTAGCTTGGAGTAACCTTAAAAGGCTAAAATCAAAACATGGTTCGTAAACCGTACGTGGGTAGTTGGTATTAGTCTTTACAATTTCAGTTTGTTTCAGTAAAATTATTTTTAGTTACAATCTATGAACCGGCTAAGTAATAGCTAAGTCAGAATCTAAAAAAGGCTATAAGTCCCTTAAAGAAAGTAATTATAGTGTTCGGACCGGCTCAATAATAGATACAACCAGACACTAGAAAACTTCGACGGAGTCATCATGATCCGCCTAGCGAAAAACCTCGAAGAGTCCAAAAGGGAACCATGTATCCACAGAGACGAAGCTACACGATAAAATGGAGCATAATTCAGAGGATTACCTCTGTCAGAATCTTGATTCGGTAACTTCGTACTGAAAATAGTCTTTAGTTTCTTTGTTACTTAATGTAACTTGAAATAAACTATTCCTTGTTGTAGTATGCAGTTATATTTAGGTTTTAAAGGTTTTCTACAATTATTACCGCATGCAGTAACTCTAAATTGTCATAAAAAAGCAGAAAGGTTATGCAGGTATTTGTCATTTATGGAAAAGTACACTTCTCCGTCTGGCACAAGGACGAACAGATTTTATAGCAGTCTTAATGATAAAGTAAATAAACACCAATAAATGAACAGATTCTGGTTAGAGGAGGATGAAGCGGGATGAACACCGATAAATGTCTATGCAGGAAAGATATGTCATTAAGATTCTGATAACTACTTCGTTCGTGGCTTTGAGTTAATAAACAATTTATTTTCTATGCCAATTATCTACTTTTGAGGAATTTTTTAGTGTTTTGATTTTGAAGTCCACCAACTAATTTCTATAGGAGTATCATGTCCTACAGTCATGTATATATAATGGAAGTAGCTTAAGCCCTTGCCATTCACGTATATTTATATTTTCTTTAGTTTAGATCTTGTTGGAGAAAAATGAGAAAAATGAACTTTAAAATGAATTTTAGTCTTGGTGGGGATGGATCTTAGGACCTTAATGTCACTAAGGGTGACTAGCTCATTTTTTACTATTTGTGAATGAAGAACCTTTAGTCCGACATTGGAGAGACTAGAGATTAGTTCTCCCTTTATTCCCACAAAAAATGCAACTAAGGGAGGGCCCTTAGGGTTTAGAAGATTTTGTGGTTGGGGGAGGACTAAGGCAATAGGCTAGTTGGTGCACACATACCTTTCACACATGTGCGGTGCTTCGCACCGAAGCACGCACGCTAGTATTGCTTGCAGGATTAAGTATGCTTGCGGGTGCGAGCGTAGCTAAGGCTGCGGTCCAACCAAGACTTACGTGTTTAAAATTATTTCCTTAAATTCTAGAGGGTGATTTGTATTGTGCTAATTCAAATCATAACGGGAGTTCTATCCTGGACACATCTTCTCTTTTGGGGTATAGCATCTCTCATTATTGAGGAGTACCCGATAACTATTGTGTTAAGGACAATTTGCTGAGAAGGTGGATCTGTCCTTGTGTTTGCATCAACATCAGAGTGTAGTGATTTCTCTAACATTAACAATTTTCTTTTGTTTAGTGTTTTTCCATTGTTGCAGAACCAATAATCTTAACACAATAGCTATTTCTTCTGTTTCAGTGGCTAAAAGTGATGTTGACAGACCACAAAAATTTAGTGGCAAAGACTTCAAAGATGGCAATCCAAGATGTTATTCTTTCTGAATTTTCACATGTTGGATGAATTAGTTCTGAAACCTTTTGATGAGACTTTGAATGATCCGGGTAATGAAAGAGAATTAGAAAGTTGGGGAAGACAGAATTACATGGCTAAAAATCACATTCTCAACTGTTTAGAAGATGCTTTGTATGATTTCTATAATGCAAAAGAAAACTTTTCTGCATTTGACTTATGGGCTGCATTAGAAGCAAAATATGAAGCGGAAACTGTTGGTAGTAAGAAGTTTTTAGTTGCCCGGTTTCTGGAATACAAGATGACAAATGAAAAATCTGTGGTAGACCAATTTCTTGAACTTCAACGAATTACTAATGAAATTATTGCTGAAGGTATGGTGATTGATGAAACGTTTCAAGTGTCTGCGGTGATTGAGAAATTACCTTCTTCATGGTATGATTACAAACGAAGATTGAGACATGAAACTGGTGAAGTCGGTATGGTTGAATTGGGTAAGAAGATTCAAGTGGAAGAATTGTTGTGTTCAAAAGACAAGAATGTATCTTTCGCAAGGGACATGTCCAACAAAGCTCATGTTAGCGAACACAAGTCTTCCGCAAGCCTGGACCGCAGCAACCGCAAGCCTGGTCCGCACAAGAAAGGTATTTTTCCAAAAACCAAATATGACATTGATAAAATTAAAGGTGCGTGTTAAGTTTGCGGTATTCCTGGCCATATAGAAATGCATAGTAGGAAACGTAAAGACTTTAATAATAAGAATCCCAATGTTAATTTAGTTGAAAGCAACAAGAACGAGTTTTCTGGCACGGTGTCTGAAGTCAATCTGGTAACCAATGTGAGAGACTGGTGGGTAGACTCTGGTGCTACCAAACATGTCTGCGGAAACAAAGATACGTTCACCTCCTATCAGAAGGTAGGGGAAGGAGAAAAACTCTACATGGGAAACTTGTCCCCAGCACAGGTTGCGGGAAAAGGAAAAGTTGGGTTGAAGCTCACTTCTGGAAAAACTCTCACATTGAATGAAGTTCTTCATGTTCCAGACATCTGTAAAAATCTTGTATCTTGTGGTGTGTTAGATGATAAGGGATTGAAACTTGTATTTGAATCTGGGAAAGTCATTGTCACTAAGGGTAAAGATTATGTAGGAATGGGCTATAAGACTGAGGGTCTTTAATTATTAAATGTAACCTCTGTTGAAATGAATAAAAATGATTCTTTTTTTGTTTGTGTGTCATTGAATGTTTGGCATGGTAGACTTGGTCATGTAAACTATAAGTCAATGAACAAACTGACTAGCATAGGCTGCATACCCAAATTTATTTTGGAAAATGAACATAAATGTGAAATTGTGTAGAATCAAAATATGCTAAAAAATCATATAGGAAAAATATTCAGAGAAATTCTAAACCCTTAGAATTAATTCACTCATACCTAGTTGACATAAAATCAGTTCAAACTAAAGGTGGTAAAAAATGGTTTGTCACATTTATAGATGACTTACGAGGTACTTTCACATATATTTACTTAAAGGTAAGGATGATGCCTTAGAAGCCTTTAAGATTTATAAACTAGAAGTTGAAAACCAAATGAGTACTACCATTAAAACTGTTATGTCTGACCGCGGTGGTGAGTATGTAATCCCTACAGGAGATTTTTGTATAGAACACGACATTATACATGAAGTTACCCCTCCATATTCACCACAATCTAATGGTGTGGATGAACGGAAAAACCGAACCCTTAAGGAGATTAGGAATGCCATGTTAATTAGTTCAGGACTACCTGCAAACTTGTGGGGAGAGGCCTTCCTCTCAGCTTGCTATGTCTTGAACAAAGTACCCTTTAAAGGATCAGATAAAACTCCATATGAGTTACGGAAAGGTAGACAACCTTCTTATGCATACCTTAAAGTGTGGGGGTGTTTGGATAAGGTTTTTATCCCTCCACCTAAGAGGACCAAGATAGGACCCACAACTGTTGACCGTGTCTTCATAGGGTATCCTGAACATACTACTGCATATAGATTTATGGTTGTGAGTTCTGAAATATCTGAAATTGGTATGAATACCATTATGGAATCTAGGGATGTTGTGTTCTTTGAAAATGTTTTTCCTTTGAAATCTGAATCTCGCATGATATGTGTTGATCCCCAAGATGTCCCTTCTACTAGTCAGACATCACCTGTAGAGGAAGATGAATTTGAGCCTAAACTTCATAACATGCTTAGCTAGGACTGATCCACAGACTTATAGAGAAGCCATGACTTCTTCTGAATCTCCATGGTGGAAAGAAGCTACCATTGGTGAAATGGATTCCATTATACATAATGATACTTGGGAGATTGTAGATTTACCTCTAGGGTGCAAACCCATAGGTTGTAAATGGATCTTCAAAAGGAAACGTAAAGTAGATGGAACTGTGGAAAAATATAAAGCTAGATTAGTAGCTAAAGGCTATAAACAAATAGAAGGTGTAGATTTCTTTGACACTTATTCACCTGTTAAGAGAATTACTTCCATTAGGATGCTAATCGCTATTGCTGCCATTCATAACTTAGAGATACATCAAATGGATGTAAAAACAACTTTTCTAAATGGCGAATTAGATGAAGAAATTTATATGAACCAACCTGAGGGCTTTGTAGTGAAAGGTTGTAAAAACAAAGTTTGTAAACTAAGAAAATCTTTGTATGGTTTGAAACAAACACCTAAACAATGGCATGAAAAATTTGATCATGTAATGAATTTTAGTGGTTTTAAAATAAATGAATCTGACAAGTGTGTTTATACTAAACTTGTGAATGATGCCTGTGTGATTGTATGCTTGTATGTTGATGATATGCTTATACTTGGTACAAACATAGATATAATTAATTCCACTAAGAACATGCTAAATGAGAACTTTGACATGACAGAATTAGGCCCCGCTGATGTAATCTTAGGGATGAAGATTAGAAGAGATTCTAATGGATATAGTCTTAGTCAATCTCATTATGTTGAATCTGTGCTTAGAAAATTTAACCAGTTTGATTGTAAACCTGCTTGTACTCCTTATGATCCTTGTTGTAGACTCAAGAAGAACAATGGTAATGGAGTTTCACAACTTGAGTATTCACGTGTCATAGGAAGTCTGATATATTTAATGAACTTTACGAGACCAGACATTGCCTATGCTGTGAGTAGGTTAAATAGGTATACATGTAATCCGGGACAAGAGCATTGTGATGTACTTATTAGAGTATTAAGGTAATTAAAGTATACTTTAAACTTTTGTATAAGTTACGAGAGATACCATGCGGTCCTTGAAGGATATTGTGACGCAAACTGGATAGAGGACTCAAAGGAGTCTAAGTCTACGAGTGGATATGTTTTCACTCTAGCTTGCGGGTCTGTATCATGGAAGAGTTCCAAACAGACATGTATATCTCGATCCACTATGAAATTAGAGTTTATTGCGTTAGATAAAGCAGGAGAGGAAGCCGCTTGGCTAAGATGCTTTTTGGAAGACATTCCTCTTTGGCATAGGCCTGTGCTAACTATATCTATACATTGTGATAGTCAAGCTGCTATACCTAATGCTAAAAACAACAACTATAATGGGAAGTCTATACATACTTGTAGAAGACACAATTCCCTAAAACAACTAATCTCAACTGGCGTTATTTCTATTGACTTTGTGAGGTCTAAAGAGAATATCGCGGACCCTTTGACGAAAGGTTTGTCCAAGGAGATAGTTAGTAATACATCGAGGGGGATGGGGCTTAAGCTCATCAAATAAACTTGCCATGAAGGATACTCAACCTTGCTGACTGGAGATCCCAAGATCAAGGTTTTGAATGAGACAACTAATTTGTGGTGGGTTAAAGGAAACACTATCATAGAATTTCATTCTCTGTCCCTTCCCTATGGTGTAGACGTGATAGTGTGACTGCATGTGAGGATGACTTTCTATTAAGTCTTAATGAGTTCTATAGTTTTAATTTAAAATTGAATTGGGGTGTAGCAGTAAGCACTCTTGACAGAACTCACCTATCTGAATGAGGATGTGGGCCGCTTCCTATGAGAACTGAGGTGGTTCTCTAGAGCATTCTGAGAAACGGGATACGTCCAAGGCCAAAACGGACACAACGACACGAATTTAACAGCACCTAGAGAGATATCACGAGTGGAAGTTATTGATGAACTACACCAAACAATGGTAGTTCAAGACATCGCGTTCACTGTCCATCAAGTAGTTCCGGTAATTTCTCATTAAGCAAAGGTTCAAGACCTTATGGACACCTATTGTCTAAGAGGTATTTCTCGCTTTCTGATTTTTATCGGGTTTTCATTCATGTGGGGGATTGTTGGAGAAAAATGAGAAAAATGAACTTTAAAATGAATTTTAGTCTTGGTGGGAATGGACCTTAGGACCTAGTGTCACTAAGGATGACTAGCTCATTTTTCACTATTTGTGAATGAAGAACCTTTAGTCCCACATTAGAGAGACTAGAGATGAGTTCTCCCTTTATTACCACAAAAAATGCAACTAAGGGAGGGCCCTTAGG
Organism: Papaver californicum; assembly: GCA_023531435.1. NCBI lineage: Eukaryota > Viridiplantae > Streptophyta > Magnoliopsida > Ranunculales > Papaveraceae > Papaver > Papaver californicum. The sequence goes on along the minus strand of JAJJMC010010584.1, from coordinate 1,045,848 downwards.
GTTTATAAGCTTTTTTGGTTGGGGGAGGACTAAGGCAATGGGATAGTTGGTGCACCCATACCTTTCACAAATGTGCGGTGCTTCGCACCGAAGCAGGCACGCTTGCGAGCTTTCGGAGCTTGCGGTGCTTGCGTTGCTTGCGGAGTTTGTGGAGCTTGTGGCGCTTATGTGCTGCGGGATTAAGTATGCTTGCGGGTGCGGGCGTAGCTAAGGCTGCGGTCCAACCAAGACTTACGTTTTTGAAATTATTTCCTTAAATTTTGTTTTAAATGTGGGGGCGTCTGACCCGGCTAGAATTAAGGAGTTTTAATGAGAGAATATTGTCTAACCGTTTTACTACCATTTCAAATTAAATTTCACACTTAATTGCCGTGATTAATGCACGTAACTAATTTTAATAAATATAATTAATTCTCTTCTCAAGTTTTGGCTATAAAAGAAAAATATTTTTATTCATTTCAACTTACTCCAGAACAGGCTACTATCCCTAGTTCTTTTTCCCTCTTCTTGCTTTGTTTTGCGCAACATTGCTTGTTTATTTCCCTTCTTATCTTGATGTTAAGTTCTAGAGGGTGTTTGTATTGTTCTAATTCAAATCATAACGGGCAGTTCTATCCTGGATACATCTTCTCTTTTGGGGTATAGCATCTCTCATTATTGAGGAGTACCCGAGAACTATTGTGTTAAGGAAAATTTGCTGAGCAGGTGACTTTGTCCTTGTGTGTGCATCAACATCAGAGTGTAGTGATTTCTCTAACATTAACAGTTTTCTTCTGTTTAGTGTTTTTCCAGTGTTGCAGAACCAACAGATCCATCAGCTAACCATATTGAAGTTGCAATGGTAGAAGAAACTAAAAATTTTGTTAAGGTTTTATCTTCTTGTTGAATCATTTGAAGTTATTGATTGAATGCTTATTGTTCTTGCTTCAAGTTCCTTTCGAAGGAATACAAAGAACTTTGTAAAGTATATCATGCGGGAGAAATTTTCCTTTAATTTTTTCTATTTCATATATATTTTTGTCTTTTTTTTTTTGCCCGAGGTTGCTTACTTTGATATCACTGTCTGAACGATCTTATAGGAACCAGTTTTCCAAATCGTTGCTCATCCATCATCAAATGATATACTCGAGTGGTATGATTTATTTTTATAGGATATGTTTTTGGATATCTGCACATGTTTAAAAGTTGCATTTAGCTCCAGTCATGTCTTACTAAATCATTGTTCCATATCGCCTTCCAATATTAATTTTTCCTCAATTCTTACACAAGCCGTCTATGCTATTTATAAATGCTAAGATGATAATGTGTAGCTCTTATTAGCTGATAAGTTTGCTTAGGTTGCTTGGATTGAATAGGTTATTTTTTTTCTATCGTAGTTATCATTGCGCTTGTCTAATGTGTATCCATGCTGTTGTATTTCAGGCAGAAAAGGATACTCATAGCAAATCTGGATCTACATGATTTTGTTCCTACGTACACTTCAAACCAATGCTTTCATATCCTAGTGCTGCGTGTTTTTTGTAGCTGATAAACATGATTTCCCTATATTCTAGTAATGGCATTCACCTCAGAAGTCGAAAAGATTTGTATTTTATCTTTTTTTTGTCTACTTTCTTGAATGTAATTTCGACAAAGATATATATGAGATCATCTTTTTACAATATACGTCAATTTATTTTTAAGTTAAAAATATTATTAGTTCTTCATATTATTTTTGTTTACAATTTAAGTAATAAAAAACATTATTTATATAATTATTAAAAAGAATATATTGGTTGTCAATTCCATTTTGGAATTAATTGACAAGTAATGCCCGTCAATAATTATTGACAAGTAAATCCCGTAGTTTTAATGATAATTATTGACAGTAGGTGACTATCGTTTAAGGTTTTCGACACCTTAAAATAGACATTGCATTTGGGGGACAGACTCTGTCGATAATCTCTATTAACGACGGTTTTGATCCGTTGAAAAAGTGGTTTCTGGCGTTGTCAATGGTGTTAAAACTGGACCTGTCGTCGGGGATTGACAACAGAAGGCAAAAATACAACCAAACTTGATAGGTAAAAGAGTAGATAATAAGAATATGCTCAATTGATTCTTTATTGTACTCACATACATAACATTTGTTTTCAAAATGATAGACCTAATTTACCAGCCAATCAGATGTTAAAAGCTTAGAATGAGCAACTAACCACGAAGAAATTAGTCTTGGTGGGAATATTCGAACTCCATATGAACTTTAAGCAAAAGTTTTTGATATTGATACCCTAGTATAGCTCCTTATAGAAAGATATTGTGGAGAATTCACCCATTGGAGAAAGAAATCACTTGATATAATCTGGAGCTATTAAGAATCCATACAAGCCTAGTTTTTCTTTTTAGGTTTTTTTTTAGAAAAATTCAGTGCAGAGACTTTAGCTACATATTTTCAGGGAGTAAATAGTTACAATTTTTATTAATAATCTTCATCTACCAATTGGATTAACAAATTTTTTTGAAGCATGTCAACTGAATTAAACTAGTACACAACCACTAATTTGGATAAATCTAAAATTTTAGAAGTTTTTTTTTCTTTTTTTTAAATAATTAAAAGTTTTTTCATTAGATACAAACATGGGCATGTTTTCGATCATGGGATCTAGCATTAATCCCTCGATGGATATGCTTATGGAACATGTGCTTCCACTTCTTGATCATACATAGTACATCAATTTTCCCACTATTTCTTCCTCCTACTAAGGGACATAAATATCTTTTTTTATAAGAAAAAGAAATGCTGCAACAAAGATCAAGTAACAAAGTTTCGTTTTGCAGTGGCAAGAATAGCCTCCTGCAAAAACATTTCCTCCCCATTGATCTCTCTATTGATATTAAAGAGATTCTCAAAAACGAGGGAGTGAAGATGATTTAACAACACATTTTTATCCCAGTCTAAGCTTTTCTTGATGTTGTTCTTAGTAACTAATCTAACTAATTTAAAAGAAAGAGAATTTTCGCTATGCTGGATTTTGTTGAGGTTCCCCAGCACAAAAGAATTCACTTCATAACTTCTTCCAATCATTTGATGGTAACTCAAACTGAATCTGCCTTGAACTTCCTTCCTATAAATATATTCTTGATGGCTTCCAGGGTTGCGTCTTCTTCATAGGAGATATCAACATTTGTAGTCTGCAACTCCTTCATCCACTGCACATCTAGGTCAGCTTCTCTTCTTGTTCCATTGGAGTCTCCTCTCTGGATAGAAAAAGTTTTGGCTCCAATGAAGATACCTGAGAAGGACATAGCAAATATAGCAACATTAGTCCAAGTAAAGGTATGAAATTTAGCATTACTAACTTGCAAGTTATCACTTTCCAGCGTGCAGATGCTAATAATGATGCCAGGTTTTCCCCTATGGTGATTTTTCAATCTGCTTCTTGTTTCTTCATCAAAAATTTAGTAGTAAAGGTTATTTATGATATGATCTTGATTGTGAATTACTCTTTCAAAGTTGATTATGTGTTGTTTGATGTTGAGGGTAGTGGAATCATCAGTATGAGTGACACCTTTGAAGACCAGATCACATCTATCTTTCCATATAAACCATGCAGTAGTAGCATAAGAAGAATTACATGTTGAAGCAAGGTTATCAGAAGAAAAAAACGTAGTTGAGCCAATCATGAAAACTGGTAAATATTTAGAATATATTGTGATTTTCACTAAGCATCTTATTCCAAACAGAGGCCGCATAGAGGAAGAACATGAGACAGTGAGAGGTATCCTCTGGAGCACTTTTATATCTGCTGCAGATATGGTCAATATAATAGAAAATAACAGCAGTTCTAGCATTAGTGGGGAGAATTCCCTAATCATATTTCCAGATAAATATTTTGATAGAAGAAGAAGAATCCATTTCCCAAATGTCCTTCCAAGCAGTGTTGATGGTATCATTAGTATATTTCTCTTCAATCTTCTTGTTGTAAAGAGATTTGACCGAAAAGTCACCTTTTTCACTTAAGCCCTAAGAGATAATATCATCTTCAAGATCATTGATGTGAGTATCAAGAATAACAATTTGATCTTCAGGAGAGAACCATAGAGTAATATAATTCGGATCCCAGTTGCCTTGAGTATTTATAAGATGACTAACATGAGTGAGTTCATGAGAGCAATTTTGAGGCTTTCCCAAGAGGACCTCATTACCATTAACCCATCTATCTGACCAAATCAGAATTTTCTGACCATTTCCCACTTTCCAAATATGGTATTTTTGGACATTTTTCCAGACCCAAGATTCAAAACTTTTTGGAGTGGTGTCCATTCTTATTAAGTCCTGGCTTTCATAATGCTTAACCTTCATGATGGAAGGAAGAAGAGAGTTTGGTTCATGTATAAGCCTCCATCCAATTTTAGTAATCATAGCATCATTAAATATCTCAAGGTTCCTGAAACCAAGGCCACCTATTTCTTTTGGTTTACAAACAGATTCCCATGATATATAGTAGAACTCTTTTGGTTTATCAGGGTATTTGTTCAGAAGAAGTCCCTCTGGATTTTGTTCAGATCCTTACAAGTTTATTTAGGGAGTTTAAAATAATTTATTTGGTAAGTGCAATAATTAGAGACAACATTAGCTACAAGGTAGCTCTCCCAGCAGAAGTGAGGGTTTTACTTTTCCAACCCTTAAGCTTGAATTTGAGGCTGTCAATGCATGGTTGAAAATATTGAATATTGCCCCTTTTGGTAAAAAAGGGAGAGCCAAGGTATTTGTCTTGAGTATTGATCATCTAAACACCCATATAAACACTTATGCTAGCTGCTATGGAAGGACATGTGTTCTTACTAAAGAAAATACCAGATTTAGAAAAATTAATCATTTGGCCAGAAGAAAAGCTGAATTGCCTGAAGATTTCCACCAGGTTTCTACTCTCATTCAGATTAGCTTTGCAGAAGACTATACAATTTTCGTCAAATAGAAGATAACAAATAGAAGGAGCAACAAGACACATTTGTAACCCATGAATTAAGACAATATTCTCATCATGAAGGAGTTTCCTAGAAAGGGCTTCCATGCAAAGGATGAAAAGATAGGGAGACAGGGGGACATGGGGTCTCCTTGTCTTAGGCCTCTAGAAGGTTCTAAGAATTTACCAGGAACATCATTAACCAGAACAACAAGATTGGTAGTAGAGATGCATTGATTGATGGGGTTATGCCATCTTTCACCGAAGCCCATCCCTTACATAATAACTAGAAGAAAATTCCAATGGTTATGTTGTCAGAGATGGATAAGCTCATGAGCAATGGTTATGTAGTCAGAGATTTGCCTACCATGAACAAAAGCAGACTGAAAGGGGGATATAAGCTTAGGAAGAAGGGGTTTCGGTCTCTGCGCAAGAATCTTGGAGATGATTTTATAAGTGGTGTTGCAAAGAGAGATAGGCCTGAAATGGAAAGGGGAAGACTGAGCATCAATTTTGGGGATGATGGATATAAAGGTAGAGTTCATTTCCTTCAAAATAAAACCATAAGTGGAGAAGTGTTGAACCATGTTGACAATGTCATTGCCCACAATGTCCCAAGTAGCCTGGAAGAAATTAGGAGGAAAGCCATTGGGACCAGGTGCCTTGTCTCCTTTCATACTAAAGAGGACATTTTTGATTTCAGAAGTATCCGGAGTAACCATAAGGTGATCATTTTCAGAAGCAGAAATGGAACTAGGAATAAGATCGAATATGTCTTGATCCAGAATAATTGTCTTAGCAGTGGCCACTCGAAATGGTTGGTAAAGTATTCTGAAACCAAGTTCCCATCTGTGATCCAAATACCATTACCATCCGTTGTAGACTCAATCTTGTTTTTTCTCATTCCTTTTTAGCAGAAGTATGGAAAAAATGAGTGTTCCTGTCACCAAGCTTGATAGATTGATCCCTACTTTTAGTTTTCCAGAATTTTTCCTGAATGTTGTACCAATGAGTAATAGTATGATTTGCTTCACTCAGGGCATCATCTCTATGAATATCAAAATTATTTTTGGTAATCCAATCCAACTGTTTAATGCTTTCCTAGAAATTGGATTTGATATTACCATAAAAAACTTTATTCCACACTCTAACTTTGATTTTAACTTTTTTAAGTTTCCTGGCAAGAATAAAAGCAGAGGAACCAGAAAGATCCAAAGACCAGCATTCATCTATAATGTCTTTGCAATCTTGGTTGTCAAGCCAAGGGCCAAAAACTTAAAGGGAAGTCTTCCTGAGTTCCAATTTGGGTTGGAATTCAGGAGGATAAGGTTATGGTCGGAGCCAATAACAGAGAGATTGGAAATAGTAGTATGGGAAAAAAAGTTTAACCAATTTTCATAGGCTAACCCTCTATAAATTATTTGTTCAGTACGAATGTTACCATCCCTTCTATTGGTCCAGGTAAAGGAACAAGCAGTATAACACAAATCCATAAGATTTAACTCATCAATTTTATTACTAAAGATATCTGCTTCAGCAAGGTAAATGGGGTGACTACCAAATTTTTCATAGTCATGGAGGACAAAATTAAAATCTCCCATGATCAACCAGGGGTGGGAGAGAGCATTAGCATTTTCCTCCAGTCTTTTCCAAGTTTGAATTTTGTCATTGGTAGCATAAGGGATGCCATAATAACCAATAAACATCCAGGGGATATTATTAGCTGAGGAAATGATGGCATTGATGTAATTTGGGGAAGAGTCTAGGATGATAACCTGGAGGGAAGATTTCCAAGCTAGACTAAGGCCACGAACAGTGCCAATAGAACCTCTAGGATCAACAGACCAGAAATTAGTAACCCTTATCTTACCCAAGATGGATCTAAGGTTTTGGTATTTTTGTTTGGTTTCAGTTAAGAAGAATATTTCAGGATTATGCTCGTTTAAAACATCATTAAGGTATTTACTAGTTATCTTCCTAACTATCCCTTGACAATTCCAAGCAAGAGATATAAAAAATTGCCAGAAGTAAGAAACGATAGGATAAGTAAAAATGATTATACTGTATCCTAGCATATATCTAGATAAATGGGTGAGCATGTTATAGAGGCAGTTAAAGGACCATATTATGATGAGAACATGAACTCTTATGAGCATGACATTAATGCAAGAGAAGAAGGTAAGTTGGGTTGGCAGCATTACCTCATAGGGATGGTTGCTTAGGGAGTCCATAGATTTTCAAATAGCTAGACCATGAGAAGCACCAAGTTCCTCACTCTGTGGGCAGAGGTTCACATGGCTAGTAGGTTGGGAGGAGTCTTTAGCCTTCTTAAAGTTGACCACAACTACTTCCAAATAATCATTCTTTCTCTTGGCATCATGATGAATCTCAGGTCTAGGGGGATCACCTTTGCCAAGATCCATATCTAGTCTCCTTTTGGCCCAAGCTTCCTTCTTGAGAGCTTTGTGGTTTTCAATTATTTTACGCTGAATTTTAGCAAGGGATTGCACTTCAGGTATATCATCTGAAAAGGTATTAGGTAACTGAAGGAAGGTGTAAACATGATTTGTTGTTTCATTATATGTTTCTTGATCCTTTCCCTTATGTCTGGCATCCCCTTTGATGTTAGACGACTTTTTCTTAAGAGTAAGAGTTTTACTTTTATTCTCAAAGATGATTTTCTTGTGTTTTTTTTGGCAATCAATAACCTCCGGAGTTTTGGATTGGAATGTGCCTTGAATAGAGTCTTGAAGATCGTCTTTAAAAAGGATTTATTCATCAATACCATCAAGCTCATTGTTGCTGTTGTCTAGAACAATCTTACGCTGGGTGTTTCTCATCTTGATGGCAAATTCAGTTGCAATGTCTTTATCCGAGTAGCCTCTCTTCTGAGCCTTAGCTATGATAGCCATATTTTGGTGAGAAGTTTGAGACGAGATACTAGTTTTAGGAATGACCATCTTGTTAGTGGATTCATATCTTTCGGCACATGGAGGACCAGAATGATCGAGGATCCTGCAAACCTTGCAGAATTGAAGACCATGGAGAGCAAATGCAAATTCAATCTAGTGAGTAATAGTTGGGGTTTTATAAACATTTACTCCATATTTCAGATCCCTGGTAATATCAATGTTCAGTAAGACTTCCACTTTCTTTTCTCCACTGTCTCTTCCCAAAGGTTTTTTAGCTTCTTAAAAAATACCAGCTGGCCTCTGATAAGTGCCTAATTTACATATTTTGAATACCATTTTCTTACACTTATTTGCTATATTTCATGTGAATTACATTTTACTATTATTACTTTTGTATATTATATATTTTGTAGGTTACATCTCTAAAAGAAGTGAAAATTGAGTTCTTTAAAGGGAGAAATGCTAAAGACCCATTGGAACTCTGTCAAATCCAATATTTTTATCCACCATGTTGAAGATAACGACGAAACAAAGCCAAGGCGAAAGAATGAAGTCATTCCGACTCCATATGAGAAAGCTATGAACATTTGAAGCGAGTCAAAATTGCGAAATTTCTGAACGCACAAAATTACTGAAGGTACCCTCGTTTTTAGGCAGCCATTTATTTGAATAATGTTAACAGCACTCGTCATTATAATAAGGGACACCTTCCTCTTCTTTCTTATCGAGCAGAAAATTCAGGTTGAGTTTTATCCGGCTGTTTGGGTTACAGATTAATGGCTTTGATTTAATGGGTTCAAACTGATTATGGTTATGATCATGAATGGTGGTGATAGAGCTGTTTCTCATGGAATGTTGGTTGTAGTGAGATGGTGTTTGGCAGAGCCGGTGATTGATTGATCGAGAAAATTCTGTGATGGTAGCAGTGTTAATGGTGATTGTTGGCTGGAGGAGAGTATTTGAGAGAGGACCGATCTTGGCAGGGAGAATGAAGCTGAACTGTAATAATCGTTGATGCAGTTGCATCTTCTATTCATGATGATCACGGTGATGGTATTGGTTGATTGATATGGTGGTATTGTGACTGTTGGTGATGTTCTGTGTTTGAAGATGAAAGAAAGAGGTTGTGGTAGTGATTTAGTTTACATTGGTTAATGACCTGTGTTGGCAGTGAGGTGGTTGATCGTGTTTCATGCTCATCATAATTTGATAATTGTGGTTTTGAAGGTAGCAGTTATAGAAGATGATTGATGGTGATTGATGCTGAGTACGTGAAGGTAGTAATGGAAGGCAGTTAATAGCAGTGAGGCTGTTGGGTTAATATGGAAAGGTCGAGTTTGAGTTTGAAAAGAAAATAAAGTTACGAAGAAGTTTGGAAACTGAGTTTAGGGTGTTTTGAGAGAATGTAGGATATATAGAGAGATTGAAATCACAGAAGATCTTACGTCTAGTTCCAACCTGGCCGTAGAACTGAAGGAAGAAAAGAAGAAAATCTCAGATAAACTTACGTCTAGATTGTACCTGGCCGTATAGAGCAAAGAAATCACTGAGGAAAACTGGTTTTGGTTTTTCCTGTCCGTTTCCCAAAACTGACAGGCCAATTGAAAATGAAAAATTTGATTTTTGGGATGGGATTTATCTTGTTACATGAGCCCATTCGGCTGAGTAATTGTTTCTCACGATTTTGGCTAGTTTGGAAAGTTCTAAGAACCTATTTCTACCGGGGATCCGATGCACGGGCACCTCTATTTTTTGAACCTTATTCAAGAGAGGATTCACTTCTATCTTAGAGTTCTTTTTATCACAAGTTTTACGTATAAGAAGAAAAAAGAAGGAGCTTTGGAGTTGGAGATTTTTCTACAACCTAGGGTTTGATTTTATTTTCTTCTTTATTATTTTTCATGGATTTTAAGAAATCCATTATGAGCTAATTTAATCTCATTGGTTAGAGATGTAGTCCAAAGTCTAGAACATGTTTATTAATCAAAATATTCATTATTAGTATTCAAATCTCTTAATTGTCGTTTATGTTATACCCAGTAATATTATAATTATGATTGATTGTTTGTTTGTTAGGTCGCGAATTAAATGATCTAAGGCTAGCCTAGAGTTTGAGATCCGAAATTGTCGAAAATCTCTAGTCACAAGTAGCATAGCATAATTTCTAATGATGAGCTGTTGCCATGAAATTATGTGTAGGAGTGTAACCTAAGTTAAATTTGAGTGGCTCTTACGCCAAATTGCTTAGATTAACCTAATTCATAGAGATAAACGCTTTTAGTAGGTTAAACTTGAGTGGCTCTTGCGCCAAGTTATCTAGTAAGAAGAATTCAAATTGTGGCTCTTGCACCTTTGATGATAATAAGAATTTTACCGGAGTAAGCCTGCGATGGGATGATTTAGGAATTTTGATATTAAGAAAGATTGAATTTTGATTTTGATTTGGTTGATAACATGTTTGATGATGGAAGATGATCTCTCTAACCAGTATTTTTATACATTGTTTACAATCTTAAATTGTTTTATGTTATTATTTTAGTTTAAATATATTTACAGTAATCAAAACTCCCTCGTTTACATAAGTAATCAAAATAACTTGACAGCCCATATGTCCTTCAGGATCGAACTTGTCTTATTACTATACTCTTATTTATAATTGTGAACTGAAAAGACTTGAAATAATTTTGCTTGGCTGACCGCCGACCAAATTTTGGCGCTGCTGCCGGGGAAGCATAGCGAATTGTTATTTTGTTTTTGATTTCTTATTTTTGTTTTTTAATTTAGTTTTGAGAATTATTTTTCAGGTACTTATATTCTGGCTCATAAATGGAAACCGAAACCGAAGCTTGTCGAGTTTCTACAGATTGGAAACGAAACTCGGAGAGGGACTATACTTAAAGATAAATCGAAATACAAACAAGAAGAAGCAACGAGTGACACAAACAGTACACTCAAGGACTTAGCTTCTCACAAGATGGATACACAACAATGGTGTATTCAAACAACATCTACATTTGAGATCAAACCAGGGTTGATTCGTGAGCTACCAAAGTTTCATGGGATGACTAATGAAGATCCAAACAAACATCAGATGGATTTTCGCAACATAGTCATGGCCATGCTACCAAAGGATACAAATGCAGATAGGGTTATGTTACGAGCTTTTCTATTCTCCTTGATGGACACTGCTAAGGAATGTTTATACTATCGAACTTTTGGCAGTGTCAGAACTTGGAATGGTTTGAAGAAACTCTTCTTAGAGAGATACTTTCCTGGATCAAAGACAACTCAGACTCGAATTCGAATGGTTTCTAAAACGATAAGGTACCTAAAGAAAACTCTAAACCTCATGTTTCAACTTATGTTCCTCCTTTAATTTTTTCTCGCAGGTATCCTAACTCTAAAAAGACGGAAGAAGATAAAGAGATATTAGATATTTTCAAGAAAATTCATGTGAATATTCCACTGATAGATGCAATTAAACAAGTCCCCAAATATGTAAGAATTATGAAGGACTTGTGCACCAATAAACAAGGACTGACCGGTAATGATGTGATGAAAGTGGGGGAGAATGCTTCGTCTATCTTGCAAAAGAAACTCCCACTCAAATGTAAAGACCCCGGAAGTTTTGGCATTCATATTGTTATTGGTAACACAAAGTTTAATAAGGCTATGCTTGATTTAGGATCCTCAATAAATGTTATGCCTACATATATATATGAAGCTCTTAATTTAGGACATTTGAAAGAAATTAGAATTGTTTTACAATTAGCTGACCGTTCTAACGTATACCCTAGAGGTGTTATTGAAGATGTGCTTGTGCAGGTCAATCAACTAGTCTTTCCAGCAGATTTATATATACTGGAGATGACATATGGATCAATTGATTCATCTCTACCTTTTCTACTGAGATTGACGATAACCAAAATTGACGTATTTAGTGAAACTTTGACAATGGAAGTTGATAGAGAAATAATACGCTTCAAAACTTACGAGGCGGTGCGATATCCTAGTGATGTCCATTCTTGTTTTTCTGTTTATGTTATTGACTCTTTAGCTCAACAGATGTTTGATTTGGGGAGTGATGATCCATTGGAAACTATTATCACAAGGAGTGTGGGTTCTAAAGATCTTAAAGATCCAAGATTTGAGATTAAATTATGGGACAAGTTTGAGGAAGCTATTGGTGAACTCAATTCATTACAAAAGTGCCACCAATTCATGATATTTCGTTTATCCCTTTACCATGAACTAATGAAAAACTTTTGCCATCTATCTTGCAGGATCCTAAACTGGAACTTAAGACTTTACCTGATCACCTAAAATATATGTACTTGGGTGATAATGAGGAGTTGTCGGTAATAGTTTTTAAGGAATTAACTGAATTATAAGAAAAAAGAATTCTTCGGGTGTTGAAGGAGTATAATACGGCTATAGGATGTACAATTGCTGATATCAAGGGAATAACCCTTCTAAGTGTACGTATAAAATATTATTTGAGAAAGGAACAAATCCTACAAGGGAAGATCAACGTCGGTTGAATCCTCCGATGATGGAAGTAGTAAAGAAAGAGATAATCAAGCTGTTAGACGTGGGAGTTATCTACCCATTTCTGATAGCAAGTGGGTAAGCCCGGTACAAGTTGTACCAAAAAACTCGGGCGTTACAGTAATGCAGAATGTGAAACTGAACTTGACCCAACTCATGCTCAAACCGGTTGGAGGGTTTGAATAGATTACAGGAAACTGAATGCAACCACTAGAAAAGATCACTTTCCCTTACCTTTTATGGATCAAATTTTGGAAAGGTTGTATGGACACTCTTATTACTATTTTCTTGATGATTATTCAGGTTATAATCATATTGCCTTAGCACCTGAGGACCAAGAGAAGAAAACTTTTACTTGTCCTTTTGGAACATTTGCATACATAAGGATGCCTTTTGGTTTGTGTAACGTACCCTCTACCTTCCAAAGGTGTATGGTAAACATCTTTTCAGATTATGTTGAAAATATTATCGAAGTTTTTATGGATGATTGCAGTGTATACAATGATTCATTTGACTTGTGCTTGGATAACCTTACACTAATTCTTAAACGATGTGTTAAGACTAATCTTGTGCTAAATTGGGAGAAGTACCATTTTATGGTAACTCATGGCATTGTTTTAGGCCATATATATCTTTTAAAGGCCTGGAAGTTGATAAATTTAAGATAGATCTTATTCGTGCTCTTACCCCTCCCACTATGGTGAGGGAATTTCGTTATTTTCTTGGTCATGCAGGACTTTTCCAAGGTCGCATCACCATTATGCCAATTATTGCAAAAGGACGTGGTTTTTAACTTTGATGGGAAGTGTTTGGCGCCATTCAATCGTTTAAAAGTACTTTTGATAACAACCTCTATTATTAGACCACCGGATTGGAGCAATCCTTTTGAACTAATGTGTGATGCGAGTGACTATGTAGTCGGTGTAGTATTGGGCCAGCGTACTGGGAAGCTACCCCATGCCATTTATGATGCTACCAGAACGTTGAACGGTGCTCAACAGAATTACACGACCCTGGAACACGAGTTGTTAGCAATCTTATTTGCATTGGAAAAATTTTGTTCTTATTTGCTTGGTACGAAAGTTGTTGTTTTTACTAATCATGCAGCACTAGGTACTTACTTGAAAGAAGGAGGCGAAACCGATGCTCAATCGATGGATACTACTCCTACATGAGTTTAATCTCAAAATTAAAGACAAGAAAGGCATTGAGAACACTGTTGTAGATCACTTGAGTTGTCTTACTGTAGACGAAGAAGCTATCCCGTTGCCTGAAAGCTTCCCAGATGAGCAGCTTTTCTCAATTACAGCTTCAGAACGGTATCCTGATATTGTGAATTATTTAGTGTCTGAACAAATTCTAAGAAATTTGTCTCGTGCTGAGAGGGAAAAACATAAAAAGATAGCGAATAAATATATTTGGGATGATCCATACCTATGGAAACATTGTTCATACCAAATTATATGAAGCTGCGTACCCAACTCTGAATACAATTATATCTTGTCTTTCTGTTATTCATACGCTTGTGGAGGACACTTTGGAGCAAAAAAAACTTCTTTGAAGGTACTTGAAAGTGGGTTTTATTGGCCAAATTTATTTAAAGATGCGTATGTATTTTGTACAACTTGTGATAGATGCCAAAGAACAGGCAATCTAGGTGCTCGAAATCAAATGCCACAAAGTTTATTCTCTTGTTGAAATTTTTGATGTTCGGGGCATTGATTTTTTGGGTACTTTTGTTAATTCTTTTGGAAAATATTATATCTTACTCGTTGTTGATTATGTCTCAAAATGGGTGGATGCTAAAGCCACCCCTACTAATGATTCTAAAGTGGTCATAGATTTTGTTAAAGATCATATTTTTGGAAGGTTTGGAACTTCAAGGGCCAAAACAAGCTCTTACAAAGCTTGTTGAAAAAGTATAACGTATCTCACAAGATTGCTACAACGTATCATCCACAGACAAACGGGCAAGCAGAAATCTCTAATCGAGAAATAAAATCCATCCTAGAGAAGACTCTGAATCCTTCAAGAAAAGATTGGAGTTTACGTCTTAACGATGCATTGTGGGCATACAGAACCGCATACAAGACTCCTATTGGGATGTTTCCGTATAGGCTTGTGCATGGTAAACCTTGTCATCTCCTTGTTGAAATTGAGCATAAGACATTTTGGGCTATTCAAAAATGCAACATGGAGATGGATCGGGCTGGTAAAGAAAGGAAACTTAAATTAAGTGAACTAGAAGAGATTCATAGTGATGCATATGAAAGTTCACGAATTTACAAGGAGAAAACAAAGGCTTTTCATGATAGTAGGATTTCTAGAAAAAAGTTTATTGTTGGAGAGAATGTTCTCTTATTTAATTCTCGCTTTCATTTATTTCTTGGTAAATTAAAATCTCGCTGGATATGACCCTTTGTTGTGCTTAACGTTTTTTCTCATGGTGCAGTGGAGATTGGTAACTTTTTAATAGGAAAAAGGCTTAAAGTGATGGGAATCGATTGAATCCCTATTATGAACGTTTGAACCTGAGATGGTTGAGATCAACTTAGTAGACGCACTCTCTATGGAGGAGTAGCAGACAAGAAGTCTATAGTCGGGCTGACGACGTTAAACCAAGCGTTGAATGGGAGGAAACTCATTGGTTTTGTATTTCTATCCTTATAGTTATCTTTCTAGTTTTATTTTTCTTATTTTTTCATATCATGTTATAGGATTTACCATCTTGACTTTTACATTGGATAAATCAATTTACACTGAGGACAATGTGAAGTTTAAGTACGGGGTGGGTTGATGAATTAAGGGATTAATAGATGTTTCAGTGTTTGTTAATATGTAAGAGAATGGGTTTGTATAGAATTTGAACGAAATGCAGGGATGTAAAACTAATCAGTAAGAAAATAATATCAACAGAGTTTATCTATCATCAGTTTGAGAGACACACGTCAAGTATTTGATGGAATGTCTAAACACTTAAATCAGTGTAAAACTGATGTTTGTTCTTCGATTCTTTGTTTCCACAATGTTGAGATGACTAGATGCTTCTTTCTACAGCTACAAATACTGACTGATTGATGTGCATTATATTCTGATGCTACTTGCTTCATTGCAAGCTCTTTGTTGATTTGATAGTGGCTAGAGTTATAAAAAGAAAACTTAATGGGAATATCTCTCTGAATTAATTTAATTTATTTAATTTAATGTAAATACATTGTGATTGAATATGATTTAAACGCTTATAAGTTGTTTTATAATTTTATAATCAATTGATTGAATTGGATGAAATTTTATATCAATTTGAGAAAGAAAATGTTGCAGGTTTGGGAAGAAAAAGATAAACGATGATCACCTACGTAGTGTCTCATTATGTTAGTACGGTTTATCCGGTTTGTAGATGGTGGATAATGGTAAAAATATATTTTTGGCCCGGGTTTTAGAAATATTGAACTTTGGTATTCTGCAAGGAATTTTAGGCTCCGCCTACCATAACTGATTTGATGAAGATGCAAGAGCCTCTTGCCCAGACTCAGGCGATCGACTACACTACACCTGTTTTGCTGGAGAGAGCCAGGCCTGCTAAGAATGAAGATACCCGTGAGACTCGTAGTAACAGACGACTCACCAACAAGCAGTACAACATTCAACTGTTTATAAGTGCTGTCACTGAAAGAAACAAAAGGAAATCCTTACCTCCAGAAGTACAACAACCCAAATGCACGACACCAGCACCAATTCCAATTCCAGCACCACAGGCAGTCCGACCTCCTCGAAGGGCCTATCAAATGCAAGCGTATCAGCGACAATTCCAGTATTGTTCAACGTCAACAACAAAAAAAAATTCTGGTCCTTACTGACTTCCTCAACTCTTAGAAGTGTGGATACTGAATAACAACATCAAGTTACCTCTCATCTAATGTCCACCAACATAACAAGAAATGATAAATCTCATGAGAGTTGTACTTGGGGCACTTATCAATCAAACAGTTCAATCTATGATGGAACGCATGTGTGAGCTTCTCTACTGCTCAAAGGCGCAAGCAAAGACATTTCCGCTCTCAACTGTGTTGTGTCTAGCAGACGACTATCTTTTGAAAATGAAACATGTCTTGAACCTTCTCAGGTAGGTGAGGGGAAAGAAAAATGTAGCCGGAGACTGCTCACCATTACTTGTCTCAAGTATACAAAATTTAGTAAGATACTAATTGATGCATGTTGTTGTTAATATCATCCCTGTCAAGACACTCGAAGTCGTAAGAATTTCTTGTCGTGAGGTTGTCCATATTCCAAAAACAATCAAGGATCCTGATGAAAAATTCATAAATACATACGGTTACATCACTCTTGAAGTAAAAATGGATATGCTTATACTGCTACCAGATTTTACATAATCAGAGAAGATCCATGACTTTCAATAATGAGTAAAGTTGTATAGATACTTAAGGGAACAAACGTCTCATCAGCAGACCAACCACCTGTAAAGTGCAGAGTCAGTCACACTCCGTCTCACAATGCTTGACAGCCTGAATGTCATCGCCGACTTTGACTCCAACTTCCATCCAAGTTATTTCTCCAGCCACAACCCGTTAGCAATAACCATTAATACCTGTAAACTCCTGTATTCTATATGAGAGGATCAAGTGGCTAGAAGCATGATATCTCTGTCAAATCATATCTATTCCAGTGGTGGATTCCAAGTGATATACACTTGGGAACTGATCGTTGGCACGAGGCTTGTCTTCCCAAACACATTAGAAGATCCACCATCTTTGGAAGACAATTAGTCGAAGAGCCAGATCATTGATGGGAAGTTTGAATAAAACTCATTCACTCCCTGAAGACCCAACACAATCATCAATTTTAATCAGAATCAACTAGATCACTAAGTTCAACAATATACAAATTTCCAATCCAACTGGGCTACTAGTGTCGGTCAAATATGTTTACTATGTTCGACCAACTTGGACGACCAAGCATGCCTTTAGTGTCTGACTAGCTTGGTCTGACATTTGTTGACTGTTAAAGCTACAAAGTACTACTTGCTTCACCATGAAAAGTAACAAAAAATTGAGAGGCTGAGCAATTTTTGCTTACGACAAATTTAAAAATAAAATAAAAGAATACCAATTTTATATGCTCCAATCCACATCAAGAATATTATCGAGTCCATCACCAACTTCCCTTGACTTTGTCTTCCACCTTGCTACTACCAGCTATAACTCGAGTCATCATCTCATAGTCATTTGTGTTCAATCTTTTGTGTACAACTACATGTCTGTAGTTCCTTATAACATCAAATCCATGAAAAAACTAGTCTACATCGAATTCGAAGTTCTTGGACACCTTCAAGTGGTATTCCCAGTTTTCTAGTATCACTTCAGAAATAGTGACCCTAGTCACAGTACACATCTCGATCACGAACAAAATCACCCTACATCAATACTCTCAGCCAAACGATAAGCTTCTTCTCCATTCTAATTATGTCAAGAGTGGGAACTGCGCCCATGCTGCCTATTCCGCCCTGGTGACACCAGTCTACCGACAAAAACACGTTGTATTGAAGTTGAGGTTCCAGCTTCCACTGGTAACAAGGCAGACACAACTATTCCAGCCTGGATAAATACTTAACAAACAAGGTCACTTAAGATTCGGGATCCTCCTTCTCAACTGTTAGGATGTTGGCTTGCAAGTTGTTGTTATTGATATGGTCATCACATCAATTTTCAAGATAAAAATCTCATGTATTTCCATCTCTCTGTCTTGATATCTTCTAGTTGTGTTACCTTCGCCAACTTCCTGCTAGGCTTTCTTATAGGATTTTTTAACGAATTCCATGCCCAAGCTATTACATACTTCAGTCCCATAACTCCAATAAACATACTTATGTATAAATAATGGGGCAATGCGGCTATCCGTGTCGGATAAACGGTAGGTGGAATATAAACCAAGGAAATTCGTACCATGAACTCATATGTTGAAATCTAATTGGATAAATTATTTGAAATATTATTATTATTGTGAAGTCTTGTTTTTAGATGATTTGTTAGAAACAATATTGGTATTGTGAATTTATGATTGAACAAATGAATTAAATGATTTGTTGAAAATAATACTTGTGTGATAATCTTGTTGGTTGAATATATATCATTGATTGCTCGAAATCATGTTGTATACTCATGTTGTATGTTAATTGACTCATTGATATTGTTATGCATGTTTTGAGATTGGGAATGCATTCTAATGAGCTGTCATCCCACCTTAATTGACATTCTTGCAGATTTCTCAGAAGTTGGAAGTGGAACTAAGAACTTAGCTTAATGTTTGCATTGTTCTTGTATTGCTTAAAATGTAATTTTATTTTAAATATTTGGTTGAAAATATTCTTAAAGATTATTAGTGGACTAATATGCTTAATTTCATGTTATGTAAAGTTTCAATTATATTTGGCATAAAAAGTAAGTTAGGAGAAATATATGCATAAGTCTCTTTCCGACCCTTAACGCCTTGAGTTTGGATCTTCGTATGGATTTGACCCTGATCCGGAACTCGGGGTGTTACAAGTTGGTATCAGAACTTTAGGCTTTAGATCTTACATAGGACCATAAAAAAAAATCGTATGAATTGCTATGCATACTTGTTTGATTTGATTGTTCTATTGCTTGTTGCATCTTATTAGTTATATTATGGCTTTTTCCGAATTCATGTGAATTGCCAGTTGTGTGATGGATTGAATTTTCCAGTTGTTTATTATAGTATTGTTTATATTATGTGTTTTTAGGTTATAAGTGTGTTCTAAATTTTGGGACGAAATTTCTTATAAGGGTGGTAGAATGTAATACCCGGTGTTTTTATATACTGTTTCAGGTCGGATTACACTTAAATTAGATAACCTTATTATTTAAGTTGTTGGTTCATTTTTCTTAGCCTAGGTGAGGTTGCTTAGACTAGGAAAAGCTACAAGTTAGGGTGGAAATATAGTCACCTTATTTGATTTTAATAAGTAAATATAATAAAGAAAAAATGAAAAGATAATTAAATACATTAAATAAATTAAATAAATTATTAATATGAGATTTAGTATTCGTATAAGCTTTATATCAAATTACGGAGAAAACCAAAAAGGTTAGTGAGAAGGAGAAGGAGATGAAGCTAGCGTGTTTAGAGAAGAAGGCAATGGAGAACTAAGAGAAATTTATAGCTAATAAAAAGATAGAATGCTAAACCCCCTTTTCTTTGAGTGTTTTTCTTGATTCCAATTTTGTATGATTTTATATTGTTAGTTATCAGTAATTTATGTAAATAAATATATGTCTCTGATTGATGATCGGCTTTCTTATATTATTAGATTACATGCTTAGGTATCTGCATCAAAGGTATATCTGGGAGGCAAAGCTAAGCAATTGTCCTTCTATTATTAGACTGTCACCATCTAGTGTTTACCACGCAAAATTAATGTCCCGTGCTAATCAGGGGACTTAATGTTGATGGTGGGTTTTTTCAAGGCTAAAATTGTAAAACTATGTTTCTGAACCGGGTCTAAGAAATATTGAACTTCAGTAATCTGCAAGGAATTTCAAGATATTACAGGTGTTCATCGGTGTCGCTCTTTCTTTTTCTGTATGTATATAATCACATGAATGCTTCACCCTGTTGAACTCAGAAGCTTATTACATATACGACCAAATTTACTGAAAGAATCAATATTAATCCATTTACAAAATTACTAGCATAGCGCTGGTGCTTGTTGCAATATTCCACGATTTTTACATAAAAAATCTCAATCTCCTAGATGGATTGCCCACTAGTATAAAGCAATTTGAGTATTCTTTGGTGCAATATTCCGCGGCTAAATTCCCAAAAATTATCTGGTGACAATATTCATGTTCAACTAAATGATATTGATTAATTTTAGTACATGTAAAAACTTGTATAGAAGCATGTAGTAAGTTACATATAAATTTATTTAACGAAAGCACCACAATTGTGCTTAGATATCAAGTTTAAAACTGTGCTAAACATAAAAATATAGCTCTGGCTAGCCAAATCTAACCTTTTGGACGTACTTAGGAGTCACGTCTCCCTTGACTGGTGTTTGTGGGTAAAACGAATTTAGGGACTAAAATGGGAAAATGATGGAGTGGGCTGATGCTAGTAAGATCAAATCATTTAAACCCTAAACATTTATACTTTAGGAGTACTTTTGAGATGCGAGAGATCAATCTGTACAAAATCGGCCTAAACCAAGGAATGGTCGTTCCAATTTTGTTTTGAACACAAAGGAAGGAGAAGGGTTGATCAGTAGGTGATAGACACATTTTAGTGTCTAATTTGCACCTTAATTTCTAGTGAGTTAGTATTCGATTTTGTGTCTATTACGTGTTTTATTGCTTTTGTAGGTACATTAGAAGAATAAAGATTTGTGGAAAAATTGGCTCAAAAAGTGTTCAAAGCACCCGGGAAAATGGATCAAGGCACCCACACTTTGGATTGGGGCACCCTTGGATCGGGCTGAGCTGGATCGGGTCAACCCAGCGAGCCAGCGGGTCAACCCAGCGAGCCAGCGAGTCAACCCAGCGAGCCAGCGAGTTAACCCAGGATCGGCCGATCCAACTCATCGGGAAAGTCCTGTTTCAAACAGGAATGGATTTGGTTGCAATTTTTGGGTTGTTTTCGGCAATTGAAGATGACCCATTGCAATTAGAGTTGGAAGAAATCGAAAGACATCAAGAAATCCCGTGAAATCAGCTCGAGAAACCCATTTCTGGCCGGAATCAGGACTCGGTTCCTGTTTGGATTGGGATTGAAGAATTGGAGTGATTCGAGAGAGTTCTATTAGGTTTAGAACTCTCTCTAGGGTTTGTGAAGTCTATAAATACCAAAAGAATCGAAGAAAAACAGAGACAGAAGCCTAGGGAGCAATTCAGAGAAAATCCGGTGAAGTTCCGGTGCCGCCGGTGACCTGCTGGTGCTCCGGCCGGCGTGTTCTTCATCCACCATCACCGAAGAAGACGACTCAGTAACATTTATAAGTGTTGCTGTTCCACTGTTGCAGCTCTGCTCCTGTTGCGTTAAGTTTTGAACGTTCTGTTGCTTAAAGCTCTTTGTAACAGCTGAACCCTGTTCTGTGACACTTATATACGTATCTGTTCAGCTGTTGCACTATTCTTAAACCTTGTAATCAATATTTTGAGCAATGAAACCAACTTTTGAGCAAGTTTTCTTCACCATGGGGTAAGTTTATTTACTGGGATGATGGATAAGGTATTTTCTCAATTTTATGTGATTTAATTATTTTCTAATAATTATTTATAATTCTTTTATTATTATTTGCATGGATTTAAATTAGAAAAAAATGTTTTTATTAAATAGTTGTGTTCTCTTTTGATGGGTCATGCTTAGTTAATTACTCTTGATGTCTCATGCTTAGGATTTACAATTATTCTTTTAGGAAACATATTTTTGGCAAACTTGAATTAAATTGTTAAAAAGAATTACATGATTAATCACATGAATTGTTAGAAATAACTGATTCCTGATTCCTGGTTTTCCCCATATTTTCTAAAAATCATCTCTAGTTTATTTTCCTGATTTTTATTAGTTTAGATTTAGTATAATATTTTCTAAAATCATTACCTTCACAAGTTCGAGAATCGAACCTCTTTTTACCACTATATAAAATCACATCAGTAGGGAGGGAAGCAAATAAGGTATTTAGAGTAATGGATTGAATGCCAGTAATGGGATGTGACTGCTATGAAGATGAAATCATATTATTTTACGAAAGTTTGAGTTTTCTGGTATGCTTCTCTTGTATTCTGTAATTGTATCCTATTTTTTCAATAGGTTGAAGAACCAATTTATAGCAGTGGAAATTAACATATTGATTCCATAAGTGGTGGAAGTTGCAGAAAAGTGGAAGAGTGTAGAAGTAGAAATCACGGTGAAAACCAGTTATGTCTTTCTAGTGGAACTTGGTGGTTGTACGAACACTATTCCATTCATTCCTTCAACTCCCGACATGACTTTTACTTTCTCACCGTTAGTGTATTACTACAGCGCACAAACTGTATGCTTCCAGACCGAAACCCTAGTGAATATCCCCCCATGTGACATAATTGATGTATCGAGCATGGTTAAATCTATTTTATAGATGTGTATTATCTGGTCGTTGTTGACCTAGCTAGACTTTTAGTCTTAGCATACTGATGAGTCTAGCATGTTTCTCATTTGTGAGTCCATCATGATGACTCATTGGTGGATGAAGCATAAGGTGTATGCTTAGACAAGCAGTGATGCTTAATATATCATAGACGTAAAGAGTCTGATTGGTATTGACATTGCTGGTAGTGGCATATCATTGTGTCATCTAAGGCATCAATGATGTTCAGATGATCTGATAGATATGGGTCTATGGGATTGCTGGATCAAGAAAAAAACAATATATATATATGAAACTTGTGTGATCATCAGTAATAAATTTTAGTGTTAGCAGTAATTGTGAAAATATTTAGTTTCGTCCTACTGTCAAATGGTTTAAACAACAAAGTAGAGAAACTAGAATATAAACTTTGGAAGAAGGACCAATTAAAATATTGATGGTAAGACCATTCAGACATTGGTAGAAAGACCACTTAAAAAATAGCAGGACTACTAATAAGATACATTTTTATGTCTGATTTGTCTTAATTCTAACTATTGTTAGTGCTCATTTTTGTACTAATTTTGGCATTTTATTATGTTTGTAGGTATTTTTGGAAGAATAAATAATCATGGAGAAATCGGCAAAAAAGAGCTAAAACACCCCATCAAAAGTGTTAAAGGAACCCAAGAAATTTTAAAGGAACCCCTTTGGATTTGATAAAGGCACACAGGTTTTTACTAAAGGCACCCACTCATTTCTATTCAAATCAAAAATTAGGCGGGAAGATTTGATTCTCAACTGTGCGAATCTGTGAACGCTTTATTGGGATATTTTGAAGTGTTTAAGGCGAGATTATCCTCTTGCCTAATTTGTAGGAGTATCTACACTTGTTTGGAAGAATCTAATCAACACATAAACTCTCAAAGATTGGTTTTGGTCGAGAACTATTCTCGGCTTGATTTTTATACAATAAAAGATAATCGTGAGTCATTATTACGTGTACGAATATATTCTCGAGTTAATTAAATAAACAAAGCAAGAATATATAGTCGAGATAAAATCAGGACCAAGAACAGCGTGAAGAAAAATTCTCGCAACAAGGAAGATATTTTTGTCGAGAATTTATTCTCATGAATGAAGAGATTTGAGAGAGATGTGGGGTTGGTTTTGTGGTGCTAATATAAATAGAAGAGTCGAGGAGTTCTGGAGGGGGGGATGGAAGAGGCCAGAAGCACGAGAAAATATCCAGAAAAATTTGTTGCTGCTACTGCTGAAGAACACGAAGAACAAATGCTACGACAACGGTTTCTTCAACCTCTCAGCCACGGTTTCTTCATCCATTTGCAATGGATATCTTCTTTTTTGCGACATTTATCTTCAGCTGCAATGGTTTCTTCAACACATCTGCAACGGATATCTTAGCATCTGCAACGTTTATCTTCAAGCTCTATTGCAACAGTTAATCTATAATGTCCATCAAACGTTGCAGATTTACTGTTACATTACTTTCAGCTTCTTTTCATCTTTCAAGCACTTTTTGAGCTTTGTACCAATCTTTTGAGGGTGTTTTGAGCAAGATGACCTAAACCGCATCACTGAGTCAAGGAGGAAGCCATTTTTCCATGATTAATTGGTAACTTCTAATAAATTTTTTTTGACTTTTGAATTTATTTTTAATTGAAATTACGATTTTTCTTAATTGATTGTGATTTTATTTGATGGTTTATGCTGGGACCTAGAGCTTTTTATGAGCCATGCTTGTGATTTACAATTGATATTTTAAAAATCTATCTTTCGGAAAAAAACTAGAGTCACTTATTTGAGCTAGAATTGTGTAGAATTATTATTTTTGGAACCAAATAAAGGAGGTTAACGGTGAAATCCATAACCTTAGTATTTGTGAATATTATTTGTATCTTTTGTGTATATGTTCTAATTTAAAATTAGTTTTTAAATCTAAAATCAGTTGTTAAATCTAAAATCAGTCTTCACAAGTTCGAGAGTTTGAAACCCTTTCTTACCACAACTACAAATACACATCAAGTTTTTGACGCCGCCGACGCGGACTTGTTCTTAGCTTTATTTTTAGGTTAGTTAGTTTAGTTGTATTTTTATTTTTATTTGTTCTATTTTACGTTTTTGGGTATTTTTCTTTGTATTACAGGTCTTGGATCAAAAAGAAATTGGAGCCAAAGATTATATTGATTGATTAAAGACTTGGAGTCAAAGACAAATCGAAAAGAACGGAAAAAGAAGACAAGATTTTTTTTTAGTTAATTTTTTAAAATTTTTTTTAGGATTTTTATTTTTATTTTTAGAAAATTGTATTAGGAAATCCTTATTATTTTTATAATTATTTTAGGTATTTTTCTGTTTTTTCTTAGGTTTGGACTTTGGACTTTGAACTTTTGGACATTATTATTATTTTTAAACCCTACGGAAGGGTAACTAAATATAAAATGCACAGGGAAGGACGACAATTACGATATTGTCTCTTCCCTTCGGGTTCGTACACTGACATAAGAGTCGGTGGCCTGAGTCGACTTCAATGGTTCATCGCCCGTCTGGAACGAGAGGTAAGACTCTAACCACCCACGAATCCCCTGTCAGTGGGTTTTCTGTATTCCTTCGTAATGCATATATGTTGAGGACTTGAATGCGGAATTTACTTTTCTAGTAAAGGACAGAAACTGGCCATATAAGATAAGGGTTCGGATTTCATCACCATATCCTTTCTGCCCGACTTAGGAACACGTTACCTACGCGAATCTAAGCCTAAAATTTGACTATAAAGAGACCTATAAGGTAACGAGCTTAATGGAAAGTCATTCAAAATGACTGTATTGGTTACTCTGTTAGCCTAACTCAAAGTTCATGAATATTATTTTAAGTAGATTCGAGCCGCCTTGTAACCCAAGGAAACGTTGCCAAAGAGTCAGGGTTATCAAAACTCCTTAGAGCTTATCCTGTTTCTAGTCGACTTAATCTAATTCAGATCGCTCTAAAAGATTTGCTAAAACTGTAACTAGTTGCCTTTTGGTAGAATAAAAGCTGGTTTAGTAACATTCTAAGTGGAGCCATCATGATTTTTGTTTGCTAGATTCAATAGATTTGATTTGGTTAAGTCGTCCTTGTTTGTGCATGTTTTGAACTCCCTTCCTGTTAGGATTTATTTTCTTAGATTTTTTGTAAATATATAAGGAAGTTTTTGTTAGATAATGTAGAACTGGTATTATGAAGACCAATACAATAAATATCCGACTGAATTTCAAAATATACATTATCCGTACTATCAACATGGTATGGATAGTAGTCGGGACCACCACCAACCCTTTGGAGGTTATTGCTCATACCAAGGTGATCCCAATTATTGTTTGTACATACACCCGTCTTATGAACATGAAAATGAGCAAAATTCAAGTTCTTTGTCTTGGAGGGATACCCTAAAGGATGGCAATCTAGTACTTATAATGAACCTATTATGTCTCTAGAAGAATCAATGGAGCAGTTGCGATCTAGTACTCCTTATGATCCATTTGTTTATCTAGAGAATTCCATCAAGGAGTTGACTGAGGATAAAAGAAGGTTCAAATTAAGTGTGAGAGGAACAAATAGTAGTCCAACTCCTCCTCTAGAAGAATCACACGAGCAGTTGCGATCTACTACTCCTTATGACCCATCTCTTTCTCTGGACGAATTCCTCAACCAGTTGACTGAGAATACAAATAAATTTGCGTTACGTGTGAATGAAAGTCTTGCAAAGAATAATATTGCTCAAAATGATCTTAATTTCCAATATAGTGCTACCCTTGATAATTATTCACATAGTCAAGAGGACGATGATAGAATAGGTAACACTACTTATTTAGACGAGGTTCAAACATCTTCATATTCTTATGATGATAAGGATAATATTGATGAAGAACTTGAAAATATACAGGCAGAGTGATCAAGAAATTGTCACTCCAATTGTGCTTCATGATGATAGTGTTATTTCTGGTTCAAATCCAAATAATTTTAATAATTATTCAACTATTCAAAAGGAAGAGGATTTGATTAGAGATACCACTGTTTTATACGATATAGAATTTTCTTGTTTTGAAGCCGATAATGGTTTAGAGGAACGAGTTTGTTCTGGGACTAGTGATTTAGATTCTAACGATTCGAAAACAATAGTATCCGATGAAGATGATAGACTCTTAGAGAATTTTAATATGATAGAGGATGATTTGATTCAGTTTGATAGAATAGTTTCCCCAGTGGATTTTGTTGTCCTAGACACCCAACCTTTTCAGGTCCCAGAGGCTCAAATACTAGTGATCTTAGGTCGTCCCTTTTTATCTACATATAATGTCGCCATCAATTATGGAAATGAAATAATTAATTTTTCTTTTGGTAACATAATTATTGAACTGAATCTATTTAGTATGAGTAGACAACCTTCTTGTGAGATCTATGATTTAGAAGAAGTGAACATCATTAGTACTTCAGTTCAGAAATCTTTGCCAAACTTTGTTAGAAGATCCATTAGAGAAATGCCTAGCCCACTTTGGTTTGATGTTGACGATAATAGTTTTATTAATGAGGTGAATACTTTGTTAGATTCTGCACCTTTGATGGATACTTATAATATATGGAAAGCTAAGTTTGAACTTTTACCAGTTTATAAGTTTACCTTATTTCCTTCTATAGAGGAAGTTGAGTGTAGTTCTGACCTTAAGGACCCTAGGATCCAACCAACAATTTTTAGTCCATTTGAGAGTAATGTCCACCCTAAGTTTAGGGGTATCGATGATTCTTGTGATTGTCAAATATCCCTGCTTAAAGTCCCTCACTTGGGGCTTGACATTTGCACCTCTACCATTTTACAAGATTATTTTCAAACTAGATTTGCTGAGCCTGGTGATGCCCAGAAAGAAGTTTCGTTGTTAGAAACCCATCCTCTGGTCGATATGGTTTACCTAACAAATAATAACAAGCTTGACTTTGTTTTTCCACCAAAATATTTTCTTCCATATGTCAGTTATTAAGTTTGAGACTAAGCCTAATTACTTTAAGAAATTAGAATCAACATATTTGCTTAAGAATGACCACTATTTTCATAGTCGTCAAATGCGTGAGTCCAATCTAATTAACTTTGAGGATCCACAATTATTCAGGTTATTATTATGTGTCTTAAATTTATTAGTTGAGTTTTTCCAGACTTTACAACTTGATCCTCCGGATCCTACCTATGAGGAAATTCATCCTAAAGAGATTTATCTAGACCCTTTCATAGAGCCCGAACCTGAACCTCAACTAGATGTAGTTGTCTTAAACAATACACTAGATAGGGATAAGGTTGTACTATGTTTGTTCACTTCCTAGGCCTGCTGCAGTTTCCTTCTATTTTGGATAATATTATTTTATTTAGATGACCCGCAGTTGTTCCGACTATTGATATATGATTTTATGAGGTGACTAATTATTTCTTAGTTTGGATTAAGACTTTAAACTTAGCACTTCTTGGGAGGTAACCCATGCTCATGTGACACAGTAATATTTTTCCTTAACTCCTTTCCTTTTATTGGGAACAGTTTCTCCTTGTTCATGCTTTTAATCATTCATCTTTAGAACATTGAGGACAATGTTAGATTTAAGTTTGGGGGTAAGGGAGAAACTTTTAGTGAAATATGAAACTTCAAAGTCTAGAAACTTGTGAACAATTCAGGATGACACTAATCATTCTAGGTAGATGGAAATTTATCTCTTTTTTATAGGAATTGGCGTACCCAGCTAAATGGTCTATTTATAAAAGGATGCCTAGCTCAGTTGTTAGAAATAACATGATAATTTGTGTTTCTCTAAGTGATTTGGTGGGGCACCAATATCGAATTGTTAACACTGTCAGGATGAAGTAGAGTGTTTGAGATCAAGCCCCATTATTGTATTTTAGACCATTATTCAAAAAAAAAATCGAGTATTGACACTTTGATAGCTGTGTATGTTCTCTCTGTCTCCGTCGCCTAAGCAAGCTGGAACGCAGGATCCATGAGAACTATCATGTAAGATGCTAATAAGGAGCATGCGCTTGGATTCATTTTATCCAATCATGTTGTCAGTATATTTAAAAACAATAAATAATTATTTTATTTTCAATAAATCGACCGATGGGACTCTTGTATATACCAGCTGAGTCTATATTAGGAGCAAGACTAGTGCGAGCGTATCTCAATCCATTAGGATTCCTCCTGGCGGAGACCTTCAGACAGATATGGGAAACACCGTTCACCTTAGTCAACATGTGCAAACTTCATTTTGTCTATATCCATTTTCTAAATCTTTTCATGTGATTTTACTTTGATAGATTCTCAGTATCGTGGTGGAACGACTATCTAAGTAGAGCTTTGTTTTCTTATATATGAATTTTAGTATGCTGAGTGCAAACTTGTGTACAATAACTGGACTCATATAGGGTAATAATTCCCATAGCCGAAGAATTTAGTATGGTAAATAAATATCTTGTTTAGTGTATACCCTCAACCGTTTGCAAGTAGCTAGGGTTTGGAGTAAAGGTTTTGTGGCTATATCTCTTGTAAACCCTCACGAGACAAAACTCGTCCACTAGGGACACCTAGGGGTTTAAAGGCTTATTGCACACGCTAAATGCAATCCCATGCCTTCGAAAGTGAGTTAGGTTTTTTATTTTCTAGTTTAGATTTGCTCGAGGACTAGCAAATAATAAGTTTGGGGGTATTTGATAAGACACATTTTTGTGTCTGATTTTTCTCAATTCTAAATATTGTTAGTGCTCATTTCTATACTAATTTTGGCATTTTATTATGTTTGTAGGTATTTTTGGAAGAATAAATAATCATGGAGAAATCGGATAAAAAGTACTAAAAATACCCCATCAAAATTGTTAAAGGAACCCCCTTGGATTTGATAAAGGCACCTTGTTTTTACTAAAGGCACTCACTCATTTCTTTTCAAATAAAAAATTAGGTGGGAAGACTTGTTTCTCAACTGTGTGAATCTGTAAACGCTTTATTGGGATATTTTGAAGTGTTTAAGGCGAGATTATCCTCTTGCCTAATTTGTAGGAGTATCTACACTTGTTTGGAAGAATCTAATCAAAACATAAACTCTCAAAGATTAGTTTTGGTCGAGAATTATTCTCGGTTTTATTTTGATGCAATAAAAGATAATCGTGAGTCATTATTACGTGTAAGAATATATTCTCGAGATGATTAAGGAAACAAAGCAATAATATCTGGTCGAGATAAATTGAGGACCAAGAACAGCGTGAAGAAAAATTCTCACAGCAAGGAAGATATTTTGGTCGAGAATTTATTCTCATGAATGAAGAGATTTGTGAGAGATATGGGGTTGGTTTTGTGGTGCTAATATAAATAGAAGAGTCGAGGATTTCTGTAGGGGGGATGGAAGAGGCAAAAAGAACGAGAAAACATCCAGAAAAATTTGTTGTTGTTGTTGCTGAAGAACACGAAGAACAAAGGCTACGACAACGGTTTCTTCAACCTCTCAGCCATGGTTTCTTCATCCATTTACAACGAATATCTTCTTTTTTGCGACATTTATCTTCATCTGCAACGATTTCTTCAACACATCTGCAACGGATATCGTAGCATCTGCAACATTTATCTTCAAGCTCTATTGCAACAATTAATCTGTAATGTCCATAAAACGTTGCAGATTTCCTGTTACATTACTTTTAGCTTATTTCATCTTTCAAGCACTTTTTGAGCTATGTGCCAATCTTTTGAGGGTGTTTTGAGCAAGATGACCTAAACCCCATTACTGAGGCAAGAAGGAAGCCATTTTTCCATGATTAATTGGTAACATTTAATAATTGTTTTATGAATTTTGCATTTATTTTTAATTGAAATTATGATTTTTCTTAATTGATTGTGATTTTATTTGATGGTTTATGCTGGGACCTAGATCTTTTGATGAGCCATTCTTGTGATTTACAATTGATATTTTAAAAATCTATCTTTGGGAAAAAAAACTAGAGTCACTTATTTGAGCCAGAATTGTGTAAATTTATTATTTTTGGAACCAATTAAAAGTGGTTAACGGTGAAATCCATAACCTCAGTATTTGTGAATATTATTTTAATCTTTTATGTATATTTTCTAGTTTAAAATTAGTTTTTAAATCTAAAATCAGTCTTCACAAGTTCGAGAGTTTGAAACCTTTTCTTACCACAACTACAACTACAAATACACATCAACTATTTAAATAATATTGGTAGCAAGATCAATTAAATTCTTGGTAGCATGACCAATTAAATTATGGTCCTTAACTGATTATAACAAAACCCTAATATGGCAGATGAACCAACTAAGGAATGGCAGATAAAGGACCAATTGATGGTAGCATGGGTTGGTGGTAGCAGGAGCTAATGGTGTTAAGATTAATTAAAATATTAGGTAGTAAAACCTAATTATGGTAGAAGAGCGAACTGATGAAGGAAGGATTGACCAAGGTGGTAAGAGAGGAACCAACCAAGGTTGTGTGAGGAGGACCAGCCAAAGATGGCACCGACCATGGGTGATGGAGCATAGGATAGTGGTCGTGGGACCTTTCCTGGTTGCTTTGTACATCATATGGTCTCTGTGGTATATTTTGGTAATAAAACTTAAGAGAGACAATTTTGATGTAAAAACCAAATATGATTTTTGATTTGAAGATCAAGATTTAGCAAATATTAAAATAATAATATTTTTATATATTACATGATAGCAGGATCATTCCAGATTGCTTTCAAATCATATGGTCTTTATAGCATTATTTATATAAAACAGATTCTCAGAGAATCTTGGTGGAAAAAGGAAATCCTAGATGAAGGAGTTTTAAATGAAAAAATATATATATAAAATCGATTTTTAAAAATATATAAGGGAGGGGACCGAGCATGGCCGGCCGGCGCCGGTCCCGCCATCCTTCTTTTATTATTATTATCATGAAATTAAATTATCATTATATTATTATTATTATTATTATTATTATGTAAAGAGTTACAAGAAACTAGTTGGAAGCCTAACAAGCTAAGCTCCAACAACGAACTACATTAGTTGAACAGGTTGTCGTGCTAGCCTACCAGCGCGCCTCATGAGGAATCATCCAAGGGAGGCGAAGCGGATAGGGGGATGATTATGTCGCAAGGGGGGAAGCTAACTATACCTTCCATGTTAAATTCTGCAGTTTTGCACCATCGGGAACTCGAACCTGGGACCTTCTGGAGTGCATCAAACCTTTGAGGAACGAGGATGACCAGCTGAGTTAGCTACCCGTTATTATTATTATTATTATTATTATTATTATTATTATTATTATTATTATTATTATTATTATT
>JAJJMC010010584.1:1002845-1013930 GCA_023531435.1 Papaver californicum | reverse complement strand
TTATTATTATTATTATTATTATTATTATTATTATTATTATTATTATTCCATTGCTGTATGGTATGGTGTATGCTGGATGCCTGAAGCTTATTTCTAGTGCCAGACCTCTCTTCCATGGAGTTCATTGGGTTGTACAAACCAAGAGTGCAAATGGGAAACAACAACAGATGCACCCACACGGCCAAGTCTGTAGGGTTGGCTATGACTTTCTCTAGAGTGGAATTGAGGGTCCTAGAAAAGCTTAACCTGCACTGTTGTGGGATGCTGGCAACTGTAGGCACATTCCTAATGAAAAGCTGGTTAAGCACGTCTAAAGGGGAAATAGCAGTCACACCGGGATCAATTGATTGGTTTGTCAATCCCATACACCAAAAACTCAGCATTCAGGCCATTGAGTGTCTTGGGAATAAAATCTGCATGGTTGCGGCATGGTCTCTTCCAGGAATAAGTATGCATACACAAAGAGCACAACCACACTTCTAAACTTGACAACACCTGTTCCAAGCTGAAAAAATCGATGAGCCTGTGCTAATTTTTTCCTTGCATGAAGACATGGCTTCCTCTGTTGCCATATGTCTTTCTTGTAGATGCCTGTGGAAGACAGACCTGTTGAATCCTCTACCACCAACCTTGTCTGTGCACCCATCACTCCCTTTAAATGGACAGTGGAATAAAGATTCACCAAGGAAACCAAATTCTTCACTTCCTGTTAATCCATAAGATTATCTAGTGGTAGGCATTGTAAAAGGGAGTGCCCACAACTTAATCCAGGAATGCACTGAAATGACCCTGCAATATAACTCTGAAAAGGGCACAGGAACCTCACAGCAAGAGCCTGTAACTGATGAGTCAACATGCAACCACATGATAAGCCTGTAGCTAAGAGAGCTGAAAAAAGAAATGGCGCTGAATGGTGGATGTACCTCAGGAAGACTCAAATGCACCAGGAATCAAATGCTAAGAACATGAGGTATAAGCTTGAAGAGAAACTGAGCAGTACAGGGCCCCAAAATGAAAGACCTGGAGTCAAACAAGTTGCGGAATAGAGTTGAATGGGATGAATGTTGTAAATGTATGCTGGAAATGTGAATATAGAAGATGTATGAGACGAGTGATTGTGTCTATGGAGGGAACAAAAACACTAAAACGTTGAAGCTAAAACCAGATGAATGGACACAAGAACTCAAGGTTGAACAATAGCTAATCGGGAAGTGAAAATACCCAGGAAAAGACCGTGAATGTGTCACTGGCAGAAACACAAACTCATAAAGGCTAAAACTTATGCTGGATTTACAATCTTGAAGGAAAATCAAACCTGCTGTACGGAACCAACTCAAGGTAGAACAAGAGCTAATCGGTAAAAGAAAATGGCTAGGAAAAGATAGAGAAAGTGTCTCTGGAAGAAACACAAACTCAGAAAAGCTAAAACGAAAGATGCATTTACTATCTTGAAAGAAAATCAAAACTGAGGTACGGACCCAAAAACCCAATGTTGAACAAGAACTAATCGAAAGGTGAAAATATCCAGGAATAGACAGTAAATGTATCATAGGATGAAACACAACCTCAGGAAAGCTAACACGAAAGCTGGATTACAATCTTGAAAGAAAATCGCAAGAAACCTAGAAAAAGAAAAAGAAACAAATGGAATATCGGTATGTATAATGGAGGATACGGATTTTGGGGAACTAACTAGGAAGAAGGGAAGCAGAACCATACTTGAAGCTTGGCAGTTGCCCATAATCCCAGCTGAAGTTAGGGAGCTCATTGAAGGCGCCATTAAAGTCTTCAAGAATGGAACCAGAGCTTCTCTCTCTGAAATCTATATTATTATTATTATTATTACTATAAAAAGACTTTCATTACATGGAGAAAAACATTTTTTACATAGCGTTGGTAGGGAGCGTAGCCACAAGTTGAGCCCCTACTCCTTTCTGATGCCTAATCTAAAGAAAAGAGAATCCCCAACTTTGTAGTTATAGTCGTGGCTAGCCATGCAGTTTTGTAGTCTTGTCATGAAGCCAACACTTTCTTCTCCCAACTCCCCCAGAGTCGTAAAGGCAAGAACTCCCAAGACGTATCCATGCTCGTTACATTTGTCCAAATATTTATTACGTTTGCGCGTAACAACGTTAGAGATGGCAATCCCAGGCGTAAACGCAACCCTCTCGCCCCCTACGAAAGGGGATACCCCTATGACATCGAAGCAAACGTCTCGACCCTCCTCCCAATTGTATACAAGTATATCCGCGGGCCTAAGGGAGCTTTCATTGTCAGATAAGAAACCCAACTTGACTTCCTTACGGGCTGAGACACCAGCTTTAAAAAAAATATCCACCACCACGTCTCTAACTAGGTCATGCCTAAATTTCAGACCCACTTTACTGGCGCAGTGTAGGGCGTGATCCCCAAAGGCATCCATATCTCTGTCGCAAAAAGAACATAAGCTACCCTCAGCAAACATAGCAACACCCAACCTATAACAAAGTATGGACCTAAATTGGAGAGGCCCAATAGATTGATGTAGCCCAGTGATTGGGATATCTTTAAGGTAGTCTTGAGCATGGCTCAGCCTATTACATTGCCACAAAACGCAATCACATTCAGACTGGTTAAAACTGATGGGGATACTCTTCTTCACTATATCAAAGTACAACACTTCCAGAGAATGCATGGGTCGGGGGACATTTGCTTTGATACTGAGAGAAGAAGGGGGGAGCCCACAGACCTAACTGAAGCTAAGCAAGGCCTGCTAGAAGCTGAGATGGCGCGCGGTGTCTCTGTCCACCCAGAGAATGGTATTCTGCACCTGGGTTATCTGAAGACAAGAGGCCATATAGCAGTAGTGGCTAGAATCCTTCATAGTGTAAACCCCCAAACCCCCGTCCTTCATGGGCAACGACGATATGCACATCTGGTAAGGACCGAAGCCAGCACCATCACTAGTGATTAAGTGTCTTAGGAACTGACATAAATGCTGGTCATACAACTCAGAAGACTGGTGCAAGACAGAGGGGATGGTGTTCCTCATAGTGAAGTATAATCCAGACACACCAGCACAATTTCTGAGGAGAAGCAATTCACTCTGTGGATCCTGCAGAAGCTTCAGGGACTCCATTAACTGAAGAATTTTCTCCACTCTGCGCTGAACCAATTCGTTACAAAATCTACATCCATACTAACAGGGACACCTAGAAGCTTGACACCTCTTACCGGTCTACTAATGTTGACCGGGAACACCCCACTATCCTAGCTTCTGGTCTGTCTTGGGCTAGAATAACTCAGTTTTGCTAATATTGAGGGATAAGCCTCTGCTGCTTCCCTCAGATTGGATAATATGTAAAGATTGAGCCACCTCTAGAGTGTCCCCAACAATAGTCCCGTCATCTAAATACCAGGCATGCATATCCAAGGTATACTTAGAAACAATTTTTTAAATAAGGGGGTGTAGTGTCAAAGCAAACAGAAGAGGGACAAGAGGGTCTCCCTGTTGGACGCCCTGAGATGACAAAAGAACTTTGTCATTGTAATAGAGCATAACCGGATTTGCATAACATAATTCAACCCATATAGAGATACCAGGGCACCTGGACCTGACTTCATTGATGATTGCAGTTTTGTC
Source organism: Papaver californicum (assembly GCA_023531435.1). NCBI lineage: Eukaryota > Viridiplantae > Streptophyta > Magnoliopsida > Ranunculales > Papaveraceae > Papaver > Papaver californicum. The sequence continues at coordinate 1,010,308 of JAJJMC010010584.1, read as the reverse complement.
CACCAAATTAAAAGCATTGTTGAAGTCTATTAAAATCATGCACTTGGTGGAAGAGTCACCTTGAATCTCCAAAATTTTGTTTACTGAATGGAAAATTCCTTCCCACCACATTGGACTCCCACGCCAAATCGGTGATCTCCTAGGTAAGTAGCCATATCCTTGTTAATCCCTGACGCGGCCAATTTTGAGCAAAGTCTCCGCCAGATAGTTACCACTGCAATGGGCCTTATGCCCCCTCCAGGATTGATCAAGGGGGTAAGAGGGGCACTCGCAATGTACGCGCCAAGCACTTCTTTACATTTACCTGCTAGCCACAGGTTAACTACTCCTGTCATAGAACACAAGAGGTCATCCGCTACTGCAGCAGCAGGCCCACTAAGGGCATCCAGAAGATTTTGGGCTCTGAGCCCATCTCTCTCGCATGAGGTACCTTTAGGAAACCCCTTGATGGCTCTTAGAACTGCTGATTTGTCTACACAAAGAGGCTCAACCATAATTGGGTCTAAATGAATGTAAGGAAGCGCCGTTGCAGGGTGTTTATGGCTGAGCTCAGCAAAAGTATCTTGAGTGCACGGGGCTATACCACTGGAGGCTAGCACTTTGATTGCAGTCGTGTACTGGCCTAGGCTCAATTTCCTCCTGCACGCTGCAAGATTGGAACTACTCTTCTTCTGCGTAATGTTCGGCCCACTTCGCTGCTGCCTGGATTGCTCCAAAATGGACTGTACCAAGCCATAACTCTCACTGCCATCATACCATTGAAGTAACGCCTGGTTGATACTAGACATCCTGAAGTTTCTTCCAGGTCCCTGACCTCTCTTCTGCGGTTCCCTTGGGTGTGTACAGACCTAAAGTGCATACTGGCATGAGCAGCAATTGTAACCAAACAGACAAGTCCAAAGGGTTGGCAATAACTCTGTCCAATGAGGCTTTGAGTACCCTAGAGAACTGAAGCCTGCACTGTGATGGAATACTAGCAACAGTAGGGAGTTTCTGTTGGTAAACAAGGTGTAACAGGTCCACATCCAAAGTTCCTGACGCAACAGGCCCCATATCATCCAGGGACACATAATTGGAAGACAAAGGTTTGTTGATGCCGTACACCATACAGGATACTGATGTCATATTGTAAGGGCTGGGTATAATGCCTCTTTGTGTTGCCTACAGGGCCGTCTCCAAGAATATATATGCATGCATTCCGAGCAGAGCCACATTTGCATTTGCGACAAAACAGCTTCCCAGGCACAGAACACCGCCAAATCCTTGATAACCCTCTCCCTATAAACATCCACTGCATCCTTGGTGTGAAGGTGTTTATCTTGCAAATTCATGTAGAAACCGGAACAACTAAGCCCTCTGCCCTCCACCCATTGTTGCAACCATCCATATGTTTATAACGACATTGAAACAAAGCATCATTCAAGACCCCCTCCCCTTTCTCGGCTAAGAACTTAGAATTTGAACCAGACCTTGTTCTGGGCATATTGGAATAGCCACAGGCACATAAAACAGGTGGACAGACAGGCAGCCAGAAGAGACCTGGAACCACACTTAAAGAAAAATAAAAATGTGCTAAGATGTGAGGTTAACACAGGGGTACTCTCTTTACGCCCGTGGGAAGTTGTAAGAGTCCAAAATGTGTTGATGAATGATATCAGACACCACCCAACAGAACCCAACAACCACTGAACGCAGGAAGCCACAAACCCAAAAAAAAAAAAAAACTGAAGCTAAACGAGGTGCAAACTGGAACTGAGTCGACTTGTGGGTGTGTCTAAAGTTGAATCACAACCCAAGGAAACTGATGCTAAGAGAGAAAAGTGCTGGAAAGGGGGTTTTAGGACACCACTACAGGAAAACAGGAACCAACCAAAAGAGTGAAACCACCTGAAATTCACACAACAATCCTAACGCAAAGCAAGACCTGAAGCTAAACGAAATGAAGACTGAAAAAGAGTGGACCTGTTGGGGTGTCTAAGGTTGAATCAAAAACCAAAGAAAGCTGGGGGTTCAGGACTAGCCACAGAAAAACAAGCCTCAACCAAAAGAGTAAACAACCTGGAATTCACACAGCAACCTACCGCATAACAAATTTGTGGGATGGAAATGCCAAGAAAAATGATTGTGTCACTGAAGAAGACACAAACACCGAATTCCCAAAACAAGAACCAGATGAAAGAAAGCTAAAATGAAGGTAAAATCTGTAAACCACAAGATAGGCCTGCCTTTTTGAAGGTAAAATCTGTAAACAAAATTATTATTATTATTATTATTTATTTTTATTATAAAACGAAGATTTTAATGGATGAAAATAGCATTTTGACACTGAAATGGTAGGGAGCCGAGCAACAAGTTGGGCCCCTACCCCTTTTTGAATGGAAATGCCTAGTATGAAGAAAAGAGAGATACCAATTTTGTAGTTGTAATCGAGGCTAGCAATACAATTTTGTAGCCTTGTCACAAAGGCTATAATGTATTCCCCTAATTCGCCTAGGGTGGTAAAAGCGAGAAAACCTAATCCATATTCGTGGTCTTCGCATTTGGTTAGGTATTTGTTGCGCTTGCGGGTTATGGCATTCGCAACAGCTTGGCCTGGTGTAAAGGCCACTCTCCCACCTCCTGTGAACGGAGACACCACGGTGACATCCAGGCACATATCACGGCTGTTCTCCCAATTATACACGAGGACATCGGATGGCCGTAGGGAAGTTTCGGAATCCGAGAGGAAGCCCAGTTTTGTTTTTTTGCGAGCCGGAACACCAGCTTTGTAGCACATGTCCACGAGAACATCTCGGAATAATTCATGCCTAAATTTAAGGCCTACCTCGCTGGCGCAATACAGAGCATGATCCCCGAACACGTCCATGTCCCTCCCGCAGCTGGTACAACATCCATCTCCATCAAACAAAGGTATTCCAAGCCTATAGCTAAGGACTTCCCTAAACTGTCTGGTCCCAACTAATTGGTTAAGCCCATCTATTGGGACAGCCTTAAGATAATCTTAGGCATGGCCCATTTTGTTACTTTGCCATAGGGCAATGTCTCGCTCAGTCAGCTGGAATCTACTAGTTATGTTCTTCTTAACTACATCAAAGTATATGGCTGTCAGGGATTGCATTGGGCATAACGCGTCAGTTTTGATGTTAAAACAATAGGTGGACAATTCACAAATCTTAATGAAGTTGTACTAGGCTTATTGGAAGCTATGGTGTTGATCTGTAGAGTGGTGGGATTTGAGAATGGAGTTTTGTACCTGTTGAGTCTGTATATATGATGACAGGAAGCAGTATTGGCTGGTGTCTCCCATAGAGTATACCCCTAGGTCTCTATCCTTCATAGGTAAGGTATCTATACGCTGTTGAACAGGTCCAAAGACTGCTCCATCCCCTGTTATGATATTCCTAAGGAACTGAAAAAGATGCTTGTCATAGTGTGTTGCTGGGGACTGGATGGCTTGTGGGTTGGTGGTCCTGAGTTTGAAGTACAGTCTTGAAACACCAGCACAATTCCTCATGAGAAAGAGCTCACTTTGCGGATCCTGCAATGTCTTTAATGACTCCATTAAGTGGATTGTTTTCTCCACTCTGCTTTGTACCAATGCACTGCAAAACTCCAGGTCTAGGCTGACAGGTCCCCTAATAGATTCACTCCCATGTCAGGTCTGCTAATACTAGCTGGGAAGGTACCATCCACCAGGCTCCTTGGGTCTGTATAGGGCCAGAACAGTTCAGTCTTGGTGATGTTGAGGAGTAACCCCCTCCCATTTCCTTCCTGCTGGACGATGGTCAGAGTTCTGGCTACCTCAAGTGTGTCCCTTGCCATAGTACCATCATCCAAGTACCAAGCATGCAGGACCAGTGAGCACTCTGTAGCAATCTTGGTGATGAGTGGATGTAAAATTAGTGGAAAAAGTAGGGGACAAAGAGGGTCACCTTGATGGACACCTTGTGCAGACAACATAATATGGTCATTGTAGTACAACTTAAACGGCTTGGCATAGCAGAATTCCACCCACCTGGAGATGCTAGGGCATTTTCTTCTGACTTCTTGGAGCATAACAGACCTATCAACCAAATTAAAAGCATTACTGAAGTTTATTAAAAGCATGCTCTTAGTCTGTAGGGTACCTTGCAACTCAAGAAGTTTGTTGGTTGAGTATAGGATAGCCTCACCACCATACTGGACCCCAACACCAAATTGGTAGTCACCAAGGTAAGATGCCAGATCCTTGGTTACTGTAACAGCTGCCAATTTGAAGCATATTCTTCTCCAAATGGTTCCAACTGCAATAGGCCTCACCCCCTCCCCTGGTTTAAGAAGAGGTGTCAGGGGAGCACTAGCCACAAATTCCCCCAGCATAGAAGGGCAGTCCCCTGCAAGCCATAGATTAATCACTCATGTGAGAGAGTTAAGTAGATCCTCTGCAACAGCTGAAGCTGGGACACTTAGTGCATCAAGGAGATGCTCAGCTCTGAGGCCATCCCTACCACAGGAAGTACCCTTAGGGAAACCTTTTAGATCCCTCAGCACTGCATCCTTATCCACACATAAAGTATTTGTGGTGATGGGTCCAGCTGGAATGACAGGTAGGGGGGAAGGTGGATGTTTTAAGCTCATATCCATGAGGGTTGTTGTGGAGTTGGGAGCGATCCCATTTGAAGAAATAACTTTGATGGCATTTCTATACTGACCATAGCTCAATTTCCTCTTGCAGGCCATGAGGTTGGAGCCACTATTTCTCTTTTTACTGGACCTACCCCTTTGGAGTGTGGCTTGTTCCACGGAGGTGTGCACCATATTGGAGCACCCCACCTCATACCACTGCTGCAAGGCATTGTTGATGCTAGCAACCTGCAACCTTTTTCTTGTACCTGATATCTCTTCCATAGAGCATCTAGGAATATACAAGTTCAAGGCGCAGACCGACAACAACATAAGGTGAATTCAGGCAGCTAGGTTAGAGGGGCTAGCTATGACTTTATCCAGAGTGTCCTTGAGGGCCCTGGAGAAGTTGAGCCTGCTTTGTGGTGGGATACTTGCCACAGTGGGTAAGTTATTCTGAAATGCTAAGTTGAGAAGGTCAAGTGGGTTTCCATCACTTGCTTCTAGGTCAGCAGGTGCTTCTGGATCAGAGAGGGATGGTTGAGGTTTGGCCACACCATGAACCAGGAAATCAGCAGCTGAGCCATTATAAGGCTTAGGCATGAACTCATCATGTTGGCGGTAGGGTCTTCTCCAGGAGTAAATGTGCATGCATTGAGTGCACAACCACATTTGCAAATCAGAAAGAACAAGTTCCCATGCTCTAAACACTGATGACTCACCGCTGACTCTTTCTCTGCAGATGTTTCTGGCCTCCACAATTGGCAGGTGCTTGTTCTGGAGATGTCTGTAGAATCCTGTTCTACTCTGGCCCCTACCACTAACTCCATTGGAGCACCCATCATAGTCCCTGTAGGGGCATTGGAATACCCCATCATGGGAAGTGCCACAATCATCAATGTTTGATGACCCCTGAACCCCATTTGAAGATCTTGTGTTTGGCATTGCAGGAAGGGAAAACCTAATGTAGACTAATGGGTGATGATGAATGTGGCGGTGCAGTGAAGATGCCTCTGAAGTGATAAATTTATATAGCCTAGAAATGTGACCTAAAGGTTTGTCTGAAGCTTCCCTAAAACCCCATTTGAAGATTGAAGGGGGGGAAACCTTAATGTAGACTAATGGGTGATGATGAATGTGATGGTGCAGTTGAAATGCCTCTGAATTTATACAACCTAGAATTGTGAAATTAAGGTTTGTATGAAGATGCCCTAAAAAACAAATCCCCTAAATTTTTCGTATATATAAGAGGTACCCCTATTCGGGAAAGCTTAACAGAAAGAGAAGGAGGTGGAAATGTGTTTTTCATACCTGGATCGCAAGAAGATTTGGCCTGGAACCCTCCTGCAACAAAGTTCACCACCATTACCATCTTCTTCCTGAGCTTCACCCGAAGCTTCTCTCTCCTCCATTATTATTATTATTATTATTATTATTATTATAAAAAGGCTTTCATTAAACTGAGAAAAGTATTTTTTTTTACATAGCATTGGTAGGGAGCCTAGCCACAAGCTGAGCCCCTACCCCTTTCTGAATGGAAATGCCTAATCAAAAGAAGAGGGAATCCCCAACTTTGTAGTTATAGTCGTCGCTAGCCATGCAGTTCTGCAGTCTCGTCATGAAGCCAATCGTGTCATCTCCCAACTCCCCCAGGGTCGTAAAGGCAAGAACACCCAATCCATAACCGTGCTCGTTACACTTGTCCAAATATTTATTACGTTTGCGCGTAACAACGTTGGAGATGGCAATCCCAGGTGTAAACGCAACCCACTGACCTCCTGCAAAAGGGGACACCCCTATGACGTTGAAGCACACGTCACCACCCTCCTCCCAATTGTATACGAGTATATCCGCGGGCCTAAGGGCGCTTGCGTTGTCAGACAAGAAACCCAACTTGACTTCCTTACGGGCAGTGACACTAGCTTTAAAACACATATTCGCCACCACGTTTCTAACTAGGTCGTGCCTAAATTTTGAGACCCACTTTACTGGCACAGTATAATAATAATAATAATAATAATAATAATAATAATAATTATTATTATTATTATTATTATTATTATTATTATAAAAAGGGATTTGATTACATGAAAAGAGTGATTTACAGAGAGACGGTAGAAGCCTAGCTACAAGCTGAGCATCCACCCCTTTTTGAATGGAGATGCCTAATATGAAAAACAGAGAGTTGCCAATTTTATAATTTAATCGAAACTAGCTACACAATTCTGCAACCTCTTTACAAAAGCTACCGTATCCTCTCCTAGTTCCCCTAGGGTAATGAAGGCTAGCACGCCGAGGCCATAACCGTGTGCGACATATTTTTCTAGGTATTTATTTCGTTTACGGGTAATGGTGCTCGAAATGGCTTGCCCTGGCGTGTAAGATGATTTCCCGCCACCAGTGAACGGGGACACCCCGGTAACATCGAGACAGACGTCATGACCATTCTCCCAATTTTACATGAGGATGTCCGCTGGCCATAAAGAATTCTCGTTGTCCGATAAGAAGCCTAATTTCACCTCTTTACGCGCGGAAACTCTAGTACGGAAGTACATGTCTGCAAGCAAGTCTCGGGCCAAGTCGTGCCTGAACTTTAGGCCCACCTCGCTGGCACAAGGTAAGGTGTAGTCTCCGAAGACGTCCATGCCTTTACCGCAGATCAGACATAAGCTTCTATCTTCAAACATGGGTATGCGAGTCTGTAGCTAAGAACAACCCGGAACTGCCGAGGCCTAATTGAATAATTAAGCCCAGCTATGGGGACTGTTTTGAGGAAGTCTTGGGTGTGAATGAGTTTGGTGCATTGCTATAAGATACTATCGCGTTCAGACATGGTGAATCTACTGGAGATATTCTTCTTA
>JAJJMC010010584.1:951868-1002835 GCA_023531435.1 Papaver californicum | reverse complement strand
TACTTTGATGAAACTGGACAGAGCGTGCTGGTAGCTGGGGTGTGTGCCTGATGTCATTTGAGCTCTGAGGATGACGTTCTGCACCTGTTTGTTCTAAACATAAGAAGCAAGATAACTATAGTGGTTGGTGTCCTCCATTGTATAGACATCCAGACCACCATCCTTTATGGGTAGGGTTGCCAGGCGATGTTGGAGTGGAACAAACCCAAAATCATCTCCTATGACCAAGTGCATGAGGAACTGCTGGAGATGCTGATCATACAGGGATGCAGGGAGCTGGAGAGCCAAGGGCCTGGTACTCCTTATTGTGAAATAGAGCCTGGAGACTCCAACATAATTGCGCAAGAGGAGTAACTCACAATGTGGGCCCTGCAACTTCTTCAGAGTCTCCATGAGCTGGAGTGTCTTTACTACACTTCCTTGCACAAATTCATTGCAGAACTTTAAGTCCATACTGACTGGACCACCAAACAACTTCACTCCCATCACAGGCCTGCTAATGTCAGATGGGAAGACCCCCTCCTTCAGACTTCTGGGGTCAACATTGGGCCAAAAGATATCTGTTTTGGTGATGTTAAGGAGCATCCCCTCTTGCACCCTTCTGCCTGGATGATGTTCAGTTCTTTGGAAACCTCCATGTGTCACCAGCAATAGTACCATCATCAAGGTACCAGGCATTTGTAAGTCTAATGTACATTCTGAAGCTATTCTGATGATGAGGGGGTGCAGGGTCAGAGAAAAAAGTAAGGGGCCTAGGGGGTCCCCTTGTTGGAATCCTTGTGCAGACATAAGGATATTTTCATGGTAGTAGAGTTTAGCTGGTTTGGGATAACAAAACTCCACCCACCTAGAGATGCATGGACACTTATCTCTGACTTCTTTAATCATGGCAGATCTATCCACCATGTTGAAGGCATTTCTGAAATCCACAAGGAGCATACACTTGTTAAGGGAATTACCTTGTAGCTCAAGAAGCATGTTGGCAGAATGCAGTATGGCTTCCCCACCACATTGGACCCCCACACCAAACTGAAAGTCTTCAAGGTAGGCAGACATTTCTTTGTAGACAGCTGAGGCAGCAAGCTTTGACCACAGCTTCCTCCAGATTGTTCCAACTGCTATTGGCCTCAGCCCACCATCAGGTTTTAGTAGGGGTGTCAAGGGGGCACTGGAAATGAACTCCCCTAACACTGATGGGCACTTCCCTGCTATCCATAAGTTACCACCCTAGTAATGAAAGTTAATAGTTCATCTGACACTGCTGAAGCAGGACCACACATGGCATCAAGGAGATGTTGGGCCTTAAGACCATTCCTCCAACACGAAGTCCATTTGGGGAAGCCTTTAATAGCATTCAGGACTGCATTTTTGTCTACACCAAAGGCTTCATTATCGATTGGTTCAGCTGGGATAGAAGGTGGAGGATCTCTAGGGTGTTTCTGGCTCAGGTCCAATAGGGTGGCTGAGGAATTGGGAGGAATACCATTAGATTCCATGGTAGCTGTGTATTGTCCATAACTCAGCTTCTTCTTGCAAGCAGAAAGGTTAGAACCCCCAAACTTCTTTTTGTAGGTCCTGCCCCTTTGAAGTTGCTTGGCCTGATCAAGGAGGGTGTCCACCATGCTGAGGCAACCCTTGTCATTCCACTGAAGCAAAGCTTGATTTATGCTGCTTGACTGGAGCCTTCTTCTTGTGCCTGATTTATCTCTCTCTCATCGCTTGATGTTCGCATACTAACATGTAATCAATTTAATTTCAGGTCGAACAATTTTATAGCCTATGGTGAATTCGAAACGGAGAATTTTTTTTCATGCATGCGCAGGGAATACACATATTAGGTCATTAACGATGTATTAATGTGCGAGCTTCAAGAATACGCATACTAGGTCATGTAATGAAATGTGCTAATATCCTTAACTATGTAATGCAATGTGCTAGTTTCCTAAACTATGAATAAAATTTGTCTTTTATGAAAGTGTCCTAAAATCGTTTCCTAAAAACACCCACATCCACCGATTTTGAGAATCATGCATTTGTTAATGGTCATATCCATCGATTCTGGTGTTCTTCATGAATGAAGAACATCAACCCAGAATCGGCATACGTTGTCCATCGTATCCACTGATTCTGGGTTGATTAATTTAAAAAAAAATCAAAATTTATGAGTTTTTTGCAAGGTTTGATGATTACTTAACACTAGTTGAATTCACAACTAATACGATTAAACAACTACTAATTGACCTAATTAACACTAATTCATGGGGTAAATTAGACATTGACATAAATAGTTGGATAATGGGTTTTGGTATTTACTTCATAATGACACTATTTTTTTTAGTGGTAGGATCAAAATAATTTTTATAGGCCCTAAACTATCATTTAATACTCTCTCTCTTTTAATATCAAAAAGAAAAGAAAAATAAAAAAGTTGTTCCACTGTTGTTGTCGAGTATTCATTTGATTAACAAAATTAAATAAAAGGAGTATAAAATAAACGTTTTTTCAGTTAAACGGTTAAACCACGTCAATTACACTATTAAATAATACTTCCTTCGTCCTCTATATATAGGTGGAATTTGTCAATTTTCTTAGAATAAAAAAAAAATAGATTTCATAAATATTCACCGTTTTTTGTTTTACTCTTTACTTGTTTTCAAGACAAAAAACATTAACATATTTATAATAATATCAATATATAATAAATAAAGATATAAATAAAAAAAATTATTTTAAAATTAGAGTTTCATCTATCTGACAGAACAATTAAAATTCAAACTCCGATTTTATTTATAGGACAGGAGAGTAAACAAATTTGTGAGTTCCAGACTTCCCCTTTCGGGTAATTAAATTGATTAAACGCACTGCATGTCTACACACAGTAGCAAACTAAAAATATAATCAGAAGGACAGCAAGAAACAGTAAAGTTAAATTTGAAGTCAATGACCTCAAATTGTTATTTTTCTACTGAATACATGATTGACGTGACCAGGACCCAGTTGGTATTGAATATTTTTGAAAGCGCCACCTCTTTTTAAAATGTTTTTGAATCTTGAATCCTTCGCCGTCTTCTTAATCTGTGCTTCGTAGAAAGAGAGAGAGGTAGAATGGTGAATGGGTTATTGGAGGTGGTGCTGGTGGATGCTGCAGGATTCGGAGATACCGAATGTTTTCTCGGTAATCAGATCCATCATTCCTTCGTTTTTGCCAACTTTTCCTGCACTTTTCTTTTCCCTGTGTATATATATATATGTTTCAATCTTAAATGAAGTTTAATTATAAATTCACATAGTTACGGGCATAAGGTACAATTAGATATACATTAGCAGTTGATCCATGATTCAGTATAATATTTGTTACACACGGTACGTTATTTTCTATAATCAGCGATAGACCTGATATATGTATATCTGGTGAATTATGAAACTAGATAGGGAATATCATTTTAAGGTCTATCAACTGTTCTTTTTTATCACTTTTTTTTTTTGTTGGAGTTATTTAAATTCTAACTAACTCGTGAATTTGTATTGCAGGAGGGATAGATCCGTATGTGTTGATTAAATATAAAAGTCATGAGCGAGAGAGCAGTGTCGCCAGAGGTATGTTACCTTTAAGTTTTCTAGCTTTATGCTTACTTTGAGCCTTACCCATAGGCGTCACTGTTTGAAAATCTCTGATGGCCGTTTTTGTTAAGTAAATGTCTAAATTGATTTTGCTGAGACATACTACTAATCTAGAAAATGCGGACGGCTTCGATGTCTAAAACTAGATGACTGCTTGATGGGGGGCCCACCGAAGATCCGATTAAATTTGATCCGATTTAGTTTTAACTAAAATATCCTATTTGGGTCAAAAAAATAAATTATGAACATATATATTCGTTACTAATTACAGTTTTTATTCGTCACACTTTTTAAATTTTTTGTTTTAATTTGAAGTAATTGAAGGTGAAACTGATGGAATTCGATCTATTTGATGTAGCTAAAGTATTATTGGGGACCCCAAATCTCTGATTATCACATCAACTTTATAAAAAGATAATAAATTTTGATCCAATTTGATCGATTTGAATAAAGCTGATGTAAATTAGAGGGTTTTTTTTTTAGGTTGAAATAATTGACGACCAATTCGAATTTTGATCGATTTGATGATGGTTAATGACTGTTGGTGATTATAACTCTTCAACTATCAAACCAATTTTTAAAAAAATAATCGACTCATATCCAATTGAATCGATTAAAAACTAAAAAAAACGTTGTGTACATTTATATTTTAGCTCCCATAGTTACGGTATATAAAAACCCCTTCGGTCATCCAACTAAAATGATGGTTGCAAAACGGCTTGTACAGGAGAAGGTTCCAAACCAGTGTGGAACGAAAAGTTCAATTTCAGGGTGCAGTATCCAGATGATTCTGGGGGAAGTGATCCATACAAGCTCTTCTTCAAAGTCATGGACAAAGACACTTTCTCCGCTGACGATTTGATTGGTCAGACAGTGTAAGCAACTGAACCATCTTCTCAACCAATATATGCAAATGCAACCCATTAGTAGACTACCACACTACAATTGCATCCAAGACACAGTTTAAAACATCAATACTCATGAAACTTACGCTAAAAACAATTACATTAGTTGACTACTACTTAGTGGGTGGGACTAAATGTATACAGGATCTATGTGGAGGATCTGTTGGCACTAGGTGTGGAGAAGGGAAGGGCTGAAATACACCCTCGCAAGTACAGCGTTGTTGGCTCTAATCAATCATATAACGGAGGGATTCGAGTCGGCCTCATTTTCACCCCCAATAAGGTATGGACTATATACTTTTTGATTAGCATTTGTGAAATCCCGCGAAAGAAAAGGGTATTTGAAACTATGAATTGGACCACAGTAAAGCAAGCTCTTATATATTCAAGAAGCTATGTGCCTGATACTGCCCCTTAATGTGAACAGGTAATTGAAGACGAAAACGAGGAAGACTTTGGAGGATGGAAAGAAGCCTTTCACCTCCATCACAGGGATGATGATGAGAAGGAATAGTTAGATGCACTCCTTGTATTCATGTAAAAATTTGAAAAGTTTTATGTTCAACTCTAGTTTTCTGTTGTATAATTAATGAACAATATTTTAAAGGATTAATTGATGTTTGGTATTTAGGTTTTGACTAGTTTTAGTTTTTGGTCTGATATTTGTCTAACGTTAGGTTTGGTACCTGGACAGGACGTTGACCTACATTGACTAGGTCAAGTCTAACTTCTGTTTAAAAATTATTAAAAAAATAAATAAAATATAATTATTGGATGAGTTTATAGTTATACCCTTCCCTCAAACTAAGCCTAAAAATCTCATATAGTCTTCTCATACGTTCCCTGCCTCAGCCTTTCTTCTTCTCCACCTCTTCATGTTCTTCATCTGATAGTAAAATTGAGAAGAGAAAATAGAGATTTGAGAGCGTAAGATGAAGGGGAAAGTTTAAGAAAGTGTTGCTAACGATGATGTTGGTGTTGATTAACCAAAAGAAGATGTAAAAATACTAAATTAAAGAAGATAAGTAGTTAGGGTTTTCTGTGTTGAAGATTGAAGATGAAATCGATTAGTCAAAGATAGATTTTAGAAGAAGATGAAGATTGTCATGCTAATAGAAGGGTTAATTATAGTGAAGAAGAAGAATTGAGTGATATTAAGAAGTTGGGGTTTCTGAGATGGATATGAAGGATCGATTAATGATAGATAAGTAAAATATGAAGGGTGGGTTTGATTGAATTGAGAGTTTAAATGGATATTTTGAAGTTGAATTGAAGAGAAGAAGATTGAGGGAATTTTATTAGGGTTTCTAGAATTAAATCTTAGTTTGTGAGAAAATGAAGATGAGATTAAATGATTGTGAATGGGTATTTGGTGTAGAAGAACAAGGAAGGATCGGTGAAGATGATGAGGTTGATTAATCTCTAGAAAAGTGACATAAAAAAAATTAGGTTTATGTGTTCTTCCCCAAATTCAAAATTGAACCTTTTGTTAGGGTTTTAAGGTTGATGATGACGTTTCAAAATTAAAAATTGATGTTTGGGAAACTGATAGAGAAAGAGGTTGATGTTGCTTCCACTGACTCACGGTGTTGATTCGATGGATTAGAACAAGATTTAGCGACTAAGAAGAACAAGGAACCAGTGGTGCAGAGATTGTTGAAGACTGAGTTGTTTTCTGTGATTTCTGAAATGGGTAAAGCAGTGATTTCAGTGAGCAGTCGAAGATGGGATGGCCATGAAATAGGATTGTGAAATGAGTTTGTGAAAGATTTAATAACTGAAATTTGTTGTTGTTGTTGTAGAAATGAGAAAGGAATGATTTTGCTATGCAAGAGAAAAATAGAGAACGATTAGGATTTGTTATGGGTTTGCGTTTGGAATGAATGAATGAATTGTGTTGAATGATTGATGAAATCGATGGGAAAGACCCATTAGAATGGCCTGGATTTGGCCAGGAAATTGCCAGAAATAAACGAAACTCTGCCGGATTTTCAGTCCAGTCGAGTTGACTCACTGACCGATCCAATACACTTGACAAAGACCTAGTCAGCCGAGTCAGCTGGCCTGTGTAGTAAAGGGTATAATTTTAATCTTATTAATAATTATATTTTATATAAATTTATTAATTATTATTAAACAGAAGTTAGGACTTAACCTAATTAACGCGGGTCAACGTCCAGTCCAGGTACCAAGTCCTAACACTAGACAAATGTTAGTTCAAATCCTAAACCTGGACAAAACCTGAGTACCAAAGTCCAATTAACCCTATTTTAAATGATTATCGTGATTTTTTATTTTTTCGAATAAAGTATGTGGGTTGTCTTTGTAATGTCTCTAATTCTCAATTTTTCTACAATCAAGAAGACATGAACCAGGAATTACTGTTTATCCATTTTAAAAGACCTATTTAGTGTGTAGTCCATCCATTTAATGTGTTTAATCGCTAGTCAAAAGACTTGTTTTTAGACCAAATTCCTTAATCGATGGTCCAATTTACGTGTGAATGATGAAATGTATATTTTAAATATTCCATATTTACCCTTTCTATAACGAACATATAAATCAAGTTCAAATCAAATATAACCGAGATTTTCTTTCCATTTTCTCTTCAGCTCAGATCAGAATTTCTCTCTCTCTCCTTCTGCTGGTGTTCTTCAATTTTAGGTTTTCGCTGTCAAATCTCCAAGTAATTTTCTATAATCATCTTCTCTGTTCTTTGATTTTTGTTATGCTTTGTTCTGTTTTTGTTTTTTTTTCAACTGAAATCATGACAATCAGTTAGATTTCATGATTTGTTGGTTTTCTTACACTGAAATCGTGATTATCGTTTTCTATGATCTACATTTTGTTCGATTGTATGATTGATCTCGTTTTTGTTCGTGTTTTAGTTTTTCTTTTGATTTTTGAAACTGATTTTTGTAATCGTTGTATCTTGTTTATTAGATCGTCGTATTAAGTTTGTTTCCATGTAGTTTCATAATAGGTTTGATTTGTTTTTTTTTTCAGGAACGGATAAAAAAAAATCTGGATTTTTTCGTACAATACATATTAATATGTGCTGTTTTTTTAAGCTTTTTGATATTTATTGTTTTTATAGTATGCTATTTTTATTATATATGTTGTATACTATGCAATTTTTTAATCGGTACATATTTGTTTGCAATGCATATAATATGATTTTCTTTGTTTGTTTTGTGATACTTCTAATTAGTACATATTATGTTGTACTGTAGATTTCGGTGTTCATATTATCTGAAAATATATGTTTGATTGTTGTGTTTGTGTTTTTTTATTTTGATAAAATTTCTATAGGTTCAACATGTCTGGTGTTGGTTCCAATACAAACACCTTTTGCTACTCTCATGTATACCACAAGAACCACCATATTGCATATTTGGTTATGGTATCTTCGACTTTGGAAGATTTGAAGTTTACTATCTGTAATGAATGGAGATGGTTGACTCCATCAACTATTGTTGTTAATTATGTTGAAAATGGAGTGAAAGTACTTGTCCTTGTTGATGTATCGCTTCAAGGGCTTGCTGTATTAAGTTTTACGAAGAATTCAGATTTGTTTGAGATGCATGTGGATGTTGTTTCATCTGGTGCATCTAGTTCTTCGAGAAGTGCTGACGTGACAACAATGCTGAGTTGGTTGTGAGTGCTAGAAACAATTATTTGAAAGATGGGTAAAGAGGTTCCAAGTAATCTTTTTTCCGATAGTTGGGAGAATGTTTTTGAAGATAAAAATCAGCTCTTCCATGGTGGTGTTGAAGCCGTTCGGTTAGCATGTGAGAAATATTATTTGAGGACTGGATATAAGGTTACAAAATTTAAGAATGACCTCGAGAGATTCACGGTGAAATCCAACAGTGATGGGTGCTCTTGGATGCTTCATGCGACTGCCATTAATGGGTCTTTAGATGTTTTAAAGATAAAAGATTACGTGGGGAGGCACACTCGTGGTGCTGGGTGTAGGTTGAGGAGTCCAATTGTTTCGAGGAAGCTTGTAAATCATGTAGTTCATGAGTGTGTCAAGCATAACCATCTCATAAAGCCGCAAGAGATTATGGATTATATTAAAGGTTGGGGAGGGATCAACATCAAGTATCACCACGCATATCATGCATTAAACTTATTGCATCAAATGATTTTTGGTGACAATATAAAGTCATACATTGATATTTCTTGGTGGGTCACTCCTATTAGGGAAACCAACCTTGGGTCTTATATTGATTTTGACTTCAACGATGCAACAAAGAGATTCAACAGACTTTTTATTTTCTTTGGAGCGTGTATAGAGGGTTATAAACTTTATATTCCGATGTTGTAATGCGATATTTCTTGCTGGGAGGTTTGAAAGAGGTCTAATGGCTGCGACATGTCTTAATGGCAATTAAGGTAACTTTTTTTATATAATACATATTTGATATGTACTGTTTTTTATGTACAAGCAGAAAGAGAAATGGAATCTATTTTGAGTACATATAAATATATACTGTAGGATCATACACATCATACATGCAGTACATATTGATAAGCACTGTAGGTATCAACACAATATGAAGTAGCAAACATTCCATACATATTGACATTGCCTTTTCATTTTTTTCCAGGGTTTTATCCTTTTGCATACGCAATAGTTCCTGGAGAAGATAATTATAATTGGCATTGGTTTATGGTCAATCTTAAAAATGTTATGGACCATCGACGCATCACTTTTTTGACTGACAGATATGAAGGGTTGTTGAATGCAATTCCTTAAGTTTTCCCGATTCTTATCATAGTTATTTTTTCTTCCACTTGAAAAAAGTAACATATGCGCTTTCTCCAGCAAGATACGAAGAAAGTCTTCAATAAATGTTTTATCTAGGAAGGTCTTAGGTTGTTGAATACTGTCGTAACATTCCTAGGGAAAAATTGGTCTAGTGCATACTTCTCAGGTTGTAGGTATGGTCAGATTCTTCAAGCATTTCCGAGTCTTTTATTAACTGGATTCCCCGCGAGAATAAGTTACCTCCTTGCGCTCTCTCTGACACAATCAGATTTTTTATAAGTTTCTTATAACAGTACAAGTATATATGTACTACAATATGTACTAAAAGTACTTAATTTTTTTTGTTTTTGCACTGTATATAATTTGTTTTGTTGTTTTTAAAAAAAATTGTCGTGTAGGCTACGGGTAATGGAGTTGATTTCAGAACGCCGTGAAGAAAGTCTTTTGATGGATCCGGAACTTGATCCGGAACTCTCAACCCTGTGTATCAAGCCTTGCTTGAATTACATATTCAAATTGGTCATCCTTGGAAAGTTAGTCAGTCATATGCACATGTCTTTGAAGTGCATTCCCCAAGGTTAGCATTGATCCGTAATCTCTATCAATGGAATTAGTTTTGTTTTTGTTTTTGTTTTAGATAACATGCTCTTTTAATGTGTAATATCCAATAAACTAGTTTCTTAGGGGTACTGCAGGAAACATATCAATATGTACTCTGTAAATTATATGCTTTGTTTTGTTTGTGTGCAAGTATCATATGGTAGACAAAAAAATGCCAAAGATGGCGCGTGTATGGTTTCCCATGCTCGCATGTTACTAAGTCTATACTGCATCTGGGGGAAAGTTCCTTGATTATATTGACGAGTACTTCAAAGTTAGATGTTATCGCCATCTATATGCAATAACTATTAGACTTGTTCCTAATTACCACATGTAAGTGTTTAAGCAGTACATATCAAGCATAAACTAGGGTTTTTTATGCAGTACATATTGATATTTTATGGTAGTATCAGACATGAATATGGTTTTAAGCATAAAACTAGCATAGTATATATTGATATGTAGTGTAACATACATCAACAAAAAGTGCACAAGTATAATATTTTTTTTATATTTATATTTCTAAATATACCACAGACCTGATGAGTATATCGTAGAAGATACTATTGTACCACCAATTGGAGTTAGGACTCCTCTAGGAAGTAGAAAGAAGAATCGCATCAAGAGTGCATGGGAGAAGAGCAAAAATCTTGTTACATGTTCAAATTTTAAATTGAAATATCAACACAACAAGGCTACATGCAATTTTATCCGTCAGTACCAATATATGGATGAGAATTAATTTCATTACAGTTTTTTTAGTACATTTTGGATTTAGTTTCTCTTAGAAGATATATATAACAATTTATCAGTTAGTACCAATATACGTTTGTCATTTACCATATACGGGGTTCGAGGGGGCAGCACCCCCTCGTTATTGATGATTTTTATTGTCAATATATTTTTCTTTTATTTACTAATATGTGGTTGTTATAAAAAAACAAAAAAATGAACATAAACAAAGTAAATTATTTTTAATTCATATCAATATGTACTTATAATACATGTCAATATTTACTTTTTAGAATATGAATCTATTGGTTCTGAGTTTTAGGTTTTCAGAATAACAGATATCAATATGTACTTCCTAACACCTATCAGAATACTTTGAATAAATAAATCGAAACCTAACAATTTAATAACGATCATCACATATATACATACATATATATATATAATAAGATCCTGATACAAATAAATAAATCCTTATCAACTCAATAACTAAAAACCAAGTTCAATAACTAAAAAGGAAGTTACTGCAGTACATATCTATATCTACTCTGCATGTAAAAATTCATCATTGGTTGGGTTCCAACTGATTTCAGGCGCAGTGGCTGTCAACAACCTGCATGCTAACTTGATTCTTCTGTTATGAATCTTTTTTATCAATTGTTCGTCATCTCCCAAACTTTTTCCATCACGATCAATCTTCGATCTCCTCTTGATAAAATGCATTACATATAAAAGGAAGTCTGGCCATATTCCTTGTTGCGGACATCCATAGTCAGTCACCCTTGAATGCTTCAATGTCTCTTTCTGATTCTCAACCAAGAATATATTGACTAGCTTGAACAAGAAATTTGTCATTGTTTTGGCATTATCATAACACATATCCTTGAACGCCACAGAGGAGTTGTAATGGATCAATTTATGGGTTTCAAACTCATACTCGAGCAGTGTCTAATGATGGTTGCCATGGCACATGGGTACAAGGATCTTCCCGATGTCTTTGCTTATTTGCATAATAGGATGAATAATACCAGTCTCTTGTGCTCCCTCGAAACTCTCTGTCTTCTCGACATGACGTTGGAAAGTGGAAATATTTAATATGTTATTTTCACACAGTACATATTGATATTTTCCAATGTAGGTAATAGAGCTGTGTTTTAACAACAACATCCAATCTTGTGTTTCTTTTTCATTAATATATATCAATATGTAATATTTTCATATCCAATGTTCAAAAGTATAAATGAAGAAAACAAAACATACCTAAGCAGCTGGATCTAGGTGCAATATTTTTAAGTATTTACTTTCTGCCTAAGGTTTTGCTTGGTCCTTTTGAGACACCTCTTGAATCTTATACTGCGCGTAGTTGAGAATATCTTGCTATAATGCTCTCTTGAAGATCAAATCTTCCATTGTAGCCCCACTGACACAGATACCACCTCCATCTTCTATTCTCCAAGCAACCGAGCTGCATATTTTTTGAACAACAATTGAAAAAAAAAATTATATGTACTGCAAAACTGACTTGATATAAAAGTAAAAAGGAAATTTTTAAAGTACTTATATTCTCTTTCCTTTCTCAAATTATGGAAGTAGGATCCCTTTTTGTTCATCTGTCATCTTCTTATAGAGTGGTGAGTGCTCAAGTTTCTTGAACTCCATACGAGGTTTCTGAGGTTTACGAGCTTTATTTTTTGCCTTTCCTCCCTTTATTGTCTTTGTTCGTTTGGCAATTTTTTACTTTTTCTTTTTATAAAACTTGGTTCCACTATCAAATTCTGGATCTACCTTCTTTGCTAGATTCGCACGAGTCACTGGCCTGCTAACTTGTTCTCCAATTGCTACAAACTTCTTGACAATAGTCTTTCCTTTTGCTTTCGCTTTGGCAGCAGTCATGTTGGCAAGTTTGGTTGCCAATCGCATGTCGCTCGACGTTTGAGTGGTGGTAACTTCTTCTACCTGCATTTTTTTTGGTCAGTATAACAAAACATGTACTTTAAATTACACAATTTAAATGAAATTTTCGCAATCAAATACCCAGCACAACCAAATATGTACTTTGCTTAAACAGTCTATATTGATATCTACTGGTTTTGAACATACATATTGATATGTATTGTGTGTTTTTGAATACCCACCGACAGGCTTAATGGAACATCCTGCTCAACATTATCTTTCATCTGATCATCCTGGATTACAGTATCATGCAATTTAAAAAAAATGTTTTTAGTACTACATGTGAATCATATTTTTTCAAATGAAAACAAAAAAGGTAAATTACCACAAGTAGAAGATAGACCTTTGGGTCATTTTGATCCTCAGGTGTGACTTCACTTGCATGTTTCTCAGGAGTAAGTTGGTTGGGTCTAGGGTGCTCATCTCTAATTTATTGCAAATTATTTCCAAACAAATTATCAATATGTTTGCGAATGTCAATGCCAAATAGAGCAAGACTTGAAACACTACCATTTCAAAAATATAGGGGCCATGGCGTACCCTGTAAAGTCTTTGCTTTGGGACAAGAGTTGACCAAGTGAAGTAGCAAATATTATGCCTAGAAGGCCAAAATCTTCCAACAGTTATTGATCCGTCAAGAGTGAGGCGGTTAGTCGCCCAGATAAAAGTGGAAGTAATATCTTGGCTGAGAGACGTATATTTTTCAGCATAAACTCCTTTGTTGGCAATTGCAAATTCCAAAACTTCTTCAAATATGAACTTTTTATTGTCTTCCACCTTCGCCATCGCAGTAAGCAAAGGTATATTCATGCCTCCAAAGATTTCGACCAAGGTTTCAATGTCTTTTTTATCAGGGTTCTACAATATGCCTTTAACAGTTCAAATACTTTGGTCTATAACATCAATCTCCTTTTTCACTACTTCTTCTTGAATTCCAGGTAAATCATCCTACAACCATAGAGTTTTTTCCATGTTTTTTTAAGTATATATTGATATGTTTAGTTATATGATAATAAAAATAAAGATTGTAATAAAGTAAAACTAGCCAGCATTACTTACATGTGTGTTACTTTCCACTTGCATGTCTTTGACCTGTTTCTCCAAATCAGATTTAGCCCATGTTTTAATATGAGAAACATCAACACCATAAAAATTGTACACCGAAGGTGGTGTTGACAATAAAACATTAAATGAAACCTTTTTTACGGTGGTGTCACTCAAAACATTTTGTTCATTTGTTGGAGTAGTCGGAGATGACACTTCTATTGTTGGATCATTACCTAAAGGAGTTGGAATATGAAAAAATGGATTTCCCAAATTTACTTCATTTTCTGTGATGTTTTGCAAATGAGGATCACCCAAAGTAGTTGTATGATCTGTTGGAGTAGTAGAAGATGCTACTTCTTTTGATAGTTCAGTACCCAAATGAATGGGACTCCCATCAATTGAATCTCGAAACTCTTCTTTATTTTCAAGATGCAAGGGAGAAGCTTTCAATGTCATTCAATATTTTCAGAAGCTTTGATACATCAAGTGGTCCATCTTTTTGCTGCATGGTGTTCACTGCACCCCATTTCTCAAAGATTGTCTTCATCAAATCTTCATATCTAGCTTTCCAATTATCTTCCTCCACTGCAGTTTCTTCTTTCTCTTCTCCTATTGTACTTTCATTAA
The DNA here is from genome assembly GCA_023531435.1 of Papaver californicum. NCBI lineage: Eukaryota > Viridiplantae > Streptophyta > Magnoliopsida > Ranunculales > Papaveraceae > Papaver > Papaver californicum. The sequence goes on along the minus strand of JAJJMC010010584.1, from coordinate 988,573 downwards.
CTTTTTTACCTTTTCAGCTTCACTCTTTTTTTCTGCAAGTCTTCTTCTGATTCTATTCAGAATTTGCTTTTCTTGATGGTTGTACGGAACCTTGAAATTTTCATGAGACTGTACCAAAACAACAAAATATGTACTAAAAAATATGTACTATAAAAACTATATTTTTGAATCAATATCTATTTACTTTCCTATAAACTTTCTACCATTGTTCTTAAACCACTACATATTGATGTATACTCTTGTTTTGATATGTATTCAAGCATTACATATATACAGTATATATAAACCATATAATAGGGTTTTTAGAAAGTACATATCAATATATACTATAGGATCACAATACATGCAGTGCATATCAATATACACTACAGGATCACACACATTATAATATACTATTGTGTTAATTAAAGTACATATTCCTTACCTCATATTCAGTTGTATCAATGTATTTTTGGAGTTCAACACATAAGTTTGTCAGATTCCATTTGGAAGCTCTTGGCACATACTTTTCTTTTGGATTTGTCGTTATTTCCTTCGGTTTCAGCAAATAGGTATGCTCTGCATACCGAATATGTATTGAAAAAAAATACACCAAAAAAAGTCAAAGGTAAATCAAGATTGTCATTGACCAAACTACTAAATAGATTTTTACTATGTATTCTTACCAATAAATAGTTCAGACACCCAGTAGTATTCTCAACTGCTTTTACATTGTCATTTAGTGACTTTTCTAGGTAAGAATGTATCAAGTCTGCCCATGATAATTCTTTGCATCCTCAAGATCCTCTACAACACAATTGTATTTTTCAGTCAAGGCATGTGCATCTTTTGTTGTGAAAAACAAAGTGATACATAGGAAGAGGCATATAAGCCTTACAAGGTCTTCGTCATCTCTCACTTCTTCACTTACTTATTTACTTTGTTCCTCACTCTCTTCTTAACTTTCTTCTTCATGTTCTTTATTGCATGTACTCTCTTCATCACTCTCACTTCCTTCAATCTTCATTACTTTCATTTTCTTCAAATTCATCATTGGTTTTTTTCTCAGTTCCTGGTTTTTTCTAAGCAATTTCAAGATTTCTTCTTGTATCATAACCTTGTTTACCTTTTCACCCTTTTATATATTACCAAAGAATCTTTAAAAGAAAGCATTGTTGCAATATCCACCCCTTGATGCCAGCACCATATCGTCGTGTTATTTTTTCCATGTTCTTGGCATTCCAAAGATAACATCCATTTCTTCTGGGGTGGATGTTAGAATATGTGATTCTTCATGCCTTTTGAACTCAAATGTGAGCTCACTCTCAACTTTGCTTCTCTTATAGCATTGTATCAGATTAGTCACCGCAGTTTCATTCTTCATCAAACGATCTTCACCAAGATCTGTGTACCAGAACATCAAAAAAAAAGGTTCCCATATGATTGCTCACCAATGATCCTCAACTGAGTTTCACTCAACTCAAGATTTTCAGCCCTTCTTGCTTTGACAAGTGAGAAAATCCCCCTGAAACCACTTCTGTAGATCTTCATCGCAGTTGCATGTACTTTTGTTTTCTTTATGGTTTTCTTCACACTACCTTTGATATGTACTATTTCATCTCTAAGACCAAAGTAAGATGTATGGTATCTATCAGCTATAAGATGAAGAAAGTATATATTGATATGTAATGATCCAATTTAAGAATTACAACAAAGTACATATTGATATATACTTATGCTTTCAACTCTAAGACCAAAGTAAGTTGTATGGCATCTATATGTACGCTATAACATGAACAAAGTACATATTGATACGTATTGATCCAATTTAAGAACTAGAACAAAGCACATACTCATATGGGATCTATCAGCTATGACAACAACAAAGTACTTTCAAACTAATATATATCAAAGAAAAACAAGGGTTTTATAGTACATAAGAATATGTGATTTTTGAAAATCACTCAGTGCATTCAGTATAGTGGGTTCAAGAAGTACTTATTGATATGTAATTGTTTATGGGTAAAAATGATTTGAGGGTAGAAATGGAAATGGTGAAGAAGGGGTAATGCTAGTCAGATCAATAAGAGATCAAGTTATGCCAGTCGAAGCAAATCACTTGAATAGAAAGTCGATTAAACACCAAGTCTCTTAAACATCAAACATTTGTATTTTATAAGTACTTTTAAGATTCGAGAGATCAATCTGTACGAAATCAGCCTAAATCAAGAAATGATCGTTCCAATTTCATTTTAGTCACAAAGGAAGGAGAAGGGTTGACCTGTAGGGAGGGAAACAAAGAAGGTATTGAGATCAATGAGGTTGAATGTCAATGGTTGTATGTTTTTGAACTGTTGTAAAGACGAATGATAACTTTGTGATCCTTTGAGTTCTCATGAGATGGAACTCTTGTCTTTTGTAGGTTGAAGAACCTATTTATAGCTTTGGAAGTTAACACATTTATCCCGTAAGGGCAGTTGAAAAGGAGTGGGAAAATAGAGAAGTGGAGATCGTGTATTGATAACCAACTCTATCGTGTTAGTGGGACATGATGGTTGTGCGACCAGTATTCCCTTCACTCCTTCAACTGCTGATACAACTTTATATTTTCTTGTCGTGGGTGTATTGTTACACCACACGTGTTGTAGGCCTTCAGACCAAAACCCTTGTGAATATCCCTCCATGTAACATAATTGATGTCTCGAGCATGGTTGAGTCTACTTTGTAGACGTGTACTAAACGGTCAGTCGTTTACCTAGCTAGACTGCTATTCTTAGCATATGGATGAGTCTAGCATGTTGATTCATTGATAGATAAAGCATAAGTTGTATGCTGAAACAAGCAGTGATGCTTGATGGATCATAGACATAGAGAATCTAATTAATGTTACACTGGTAGTTGTGTCGTATCATCATGACAGCTGAGGAGCAATGATACTTGAATGATGCTTGTCATTCGAGATTTAAGTCGCACGAGCGCTAGGTCGGAAAGCACCAAGACGATTGAGTGCTAGCAATTGTAAAATATTTAGTTTCTTCAGAGTAAGACAAACTCGAGGTTATTTTAAATATTGGTAGCAAGACCAATTAAATTAAACCTTAATATGGAAAATGAATCATGGCATATGAACCAATGCCAGTAAACCAATAGCAGACAAACCAATAGTAAATTAGTGACTAGTGGAGAGACCAAATAGAAAAGAGGGAGAATCTCAGAGAAGGAGAAAGGACCAAGGTGGTGGGACCGGTCAAAGGTAGGACAAATTATCGATTAAACACGAATTTGGTAGTCATTAACACTATACTTTGCGTACCATGTGGTCTCTATATAGCTCTGAGAGCTACGGTCTTTCAAGCAAGAGTATTTAGGCTTTGGTAAATAGAGCATAAGAGTTCTAAAGGAAAAAGGAAACCCTAAAATAAAATAAGATAATAAAGTTTTGGAGAAAATATGAGACTGGGGATCGGCCAAGGGAGACAGGTCGGACGGTTGGCGTCGGTCCCATAATATCCCTATTTTTCTTATTATTTTATTTATTTTTCTTATTTGTTCTTTAGCTATACTCTTCGAGGCTATTCTTTGAAGAGCATTATTGTTATTTACACCCATGGGTGTTAGCTTTTTATGAAAATTTCACACATGACGTCCTTTAGTAAACACGCTATAGCTTCTTCATACGATGTCCGTTTTAGATGATCAGCCCCAATTCGGAATGGAAAATCGCTAGCTACATCTGTATAAGGAAGGATTTAGGTTTTGTGCTCATTTCGGTAGCCAAAACAGATCAAACAGTAACTCTCCAGATGAAATTTTGTCAGCTTTTAGCTTGTAATTCATCTAGGTTTTAAATTGTATCTCTTAGACCGTTACTTGGAATAAGATTCTCTTTTAGTATGTTGTAGTGGACAGATAGGGGAACATATGTTGTTTAGAACATTTTGCCCCATTCCACACCCATTGTCACGTTTTTACAAGGTGATATGGCGATGTGTTAGAAACCAATAGGGTTTCGTTGTATTTCAACCAATATTATGCGACCAATATTTAAATTGTGTATTGTTTAAGCTTGAAAAGTCATTATTGGAGCTTTAGATTTGCATTTGAAGCAACGACGACTTATTTCCTACACGAAGATATGATGTTTCGACTTAGTGCATCCGTGAGCAGCTTGTTATGCTTTATGATCAATCAATGTTATTCACTTAGAGTTTGAATATTGATGTAAAGTCACTCTAAATATTAAACCAGTGAATATAAAGAGGAATTAAGTTCTCTATACTAGTAGGCAATCTATCTAGGAGCATTAACTTCCACTCAAGAACAAAGAGGTGTTCTGGATGCTTATTGTATAGTAAGAGATCATCTGGGAAAAAATTGTAATCACCACCAGTGATACTTTGAGGAAAATAATGCTCTATACTAGTGATTAATTCATCTAGGAGAGGCCCTATCATTGTAGAGGAGTAAGAACTGAGTTGCACAATACTAGTGTTGTATGAAGAATATTGAGAGCTCAGTCGGGTGAGGTTCTAATATCATATGTATATTTTTAGAGAGAGTACAGATGGCTTTAGTGAGCGTTCGATATTTTAATTATCTTGCAGAATATAAAGTATGAATTTTATGCTTTTGATGCCGGGTCAATAGCATAGACAAAATTATATTATTTATTTGATTCTATTGCTGGGTAGAGATGATTTTACTATTTTATCATTTGTTAAAAATCCACCATATACAGTATTGTAGTATCATACAGTGCTTGCACTTGAAGGGGTTTAAGCCGTACATATCAAGGGTTTGATAAGTTTACATCAATAAGTATTTAGGATCATATGAGGAAGCATAAGCAGTACAAATAGAAAGAAAAAGCAATATAATACATGGAGATTTATTAAAATATTAGAATCAATACCTTTTTTTTGAGAAACAACAACAACTTTCTTCTTCTTCTTTGATGCTGCTGGAGAATGAACAATAAGAGTTTTTTATTCTTCTTACTATATTGTGGTGGAGAATCAACTGCAGCAGTTTGCTTCTTCGATGGTGTTGGAGAATCAACAACATCAGGTTTCTTATTTTTTATTGATTTTGTTGGTGGAGAATCTGCAGGAACAACTTTCTTCTTCTTCTTCGACGGTGCTGGAGAATCAACAACATCAGGTTTCTTCTTCTTTTTTGATTTTGGTGGTGGAGATTCAGGAGTATCTTGCTCTTCTATTACTCTCTCTGTGATTATTTTATCAATTTTTCTTTGTAGTTTCTTTTTTTTAGTTATTACTCTCTCTGTGATTGTTCTTTTTTGTTCTCTCTTCAGATCTACATTCTACTTTGATGATTTTGGATTTGTTTTCGCTGGGTTTTTTATTTCAGTTACGATTGTTTATGTAGAGAAGATTTCAGTTTTGATTTTCCCTTTTGAAATCCCTAATTTTTCAGTTTCAAGTGGTTTTAAAAACTGAAATGGATGCAACGGGTGTTTTTTTAGTTATTACTCTCTATGTGATTGTTCTATCGATTCAGGAGTATCTTTTTCTTCTAAGAGCTTCCCTATAATTGTAGAAGAGTAAGCACTGAATTTCACAATACTAGTGTTGTATGAAGAATATTGAGAGCTCAGTCGAGTTAGGCTCTAATATCATATGTATATTTTTAGAGCGAGTACAGGATCAGTGTGAGATGCCTGTAGTGAGCGTCCGATATTTTAATTCTCTTGCGGAATATAAAGTATGAATTTTATGCTTTTGATGCCGGGTCAATAATATAGACAAAATTATATTATTTCTTTGATTTTTTTGCTGGGTAGAGACGATTTTACTATTTTATCCTTTGTTAAAAATCCACCATCTATATTAAGTCCCCTGCTTAATGAGGTACAGTAATGTGCCGCAGTAAGCATTGAATGATTATTTTTTAACATAAGTGAAAAAATACAAATAGACATTAGTCGTTAGATATTACCAGAGATTCTGATTTGGTGATGCTCTAATGATTTCGAATCGATCGTTGAAGGAGCTATAATTGATGTAGTAATGCTCGTAGAATGACGAGGCATCGTCTGGAGATCATAAATTAATGAAGTGTGGCTGATTTGCATGATAAAGAGACCAAACTTATCCCGTGTGCATCACAGGCGCATTACTCCAAAGAGGAAACCCTTGTTGGACCAGATTTGGAAACTAGTTGCTATAAAAGGGAGTAAACCCTATTTTTTTTATTTTCTCTTCATCCACCACCGACCAGGCAAAAACCTTCTCTCTCTCTTTTCTATCACCGAGCATCAGCATAGAGAGGGGGAAAAATCGCCGGAGCACTTACCGGCTGATCAACTGCCGACGTACTTCCGGCCAAATTCCGGTAACTTTTTTTTTGTGTGAATAGTTGTTCACGACTTTACATGATAAGAAGATTTTAATCACTTGATAATTTATTTATTTTTAGTAAGCTATAGCGCGTCCAGGTTATGGTTGTTATTCTGATTCGGATTCTTCAGAAGAAGAAAGGAAAAACAGATATAAGAGATTGAAGTTAACCTCTTCGGAGGATAAGAAGTTTGCTAAGTACCAGGAGAAACGACGTCGGCTGGAGCGCAAGAGACTCGCACATGATAATCAAAAGAAATCTAATGCTTATGTTGATGGTGTAGCTTTTTATTCCGATGCAGATGAACAATCTTCTGATTTGGAGCCTATTGGTTAAGAACCCGAACCTTATCCTCATAATGAAGCATTAGAGAAGCGTTATCGATCTGATCTTCGACTTGAACGTAATAAAGAAGAATATTTAGATATGATTGAAGGAGATCATGAAGAAATCCTGGAAGAAGCTATGGTCGGAGAGCTTGAAAAGAATTTTGAACAAGAATCTGAGGAACTTTCTGAGGGAGACTCTGAAGGACATGAATGCAATGATTTGTGTCATGACTATCATGTCTTTTTTTTTACTGCATAAAAAGTTTTATTTTTATAATTTATGATTACTTCTTTAAGATTAAGCATCTTTATTCAGTTGTTAGTTAAGCCGAAATTTATTTAGATAAATATTTATTCTGTTTAGATGTTCTTATAGCATCTTTGTCCTCTCGAGATGATTTACTGAATGGAATTTATGTGTATGAATGAAGAATCTCGTCATCATAAATTTCAGTTTTAGGGTCTTCACTCAAAACATTATGAAATCTTCATATGAAGTCCTTTCTCGATGATCTACCCCAAAAAGGAGATGATCCTAGCGTGGAAGAATTTGAGTTTTGATCTCATTCAGGGTCTCAAAAAGGCGAAACAGAGAGAAGTTAGAAAGAATTCAGGAATTTTTCATCTCTGACTTAGTTTACCTTTTCGAGCATATCTATTAGATCACTTATCCGATTGACGTGAAATTTTGATATGTTGTAGAGGACATCCATACGAAGAGCTTGGTATATAAATCACCCCTTAATCCATCAACAATTTTTCCCATATTGGAACTTTGTACAGGGAAGCACATAATTGCGTCTGACGGGCTTGGTGCAAAAACACCTTTATGTGTTTTAGGCTATTTTCTTGTGTCTTGGATGCTTGATGACAAATCTTTATGTCTTTAATACCTAATGTTGTTTTTGGTGATGTATTGACACGTGTTTAGAAGGATGGTGAGATGATTATGAGTTGAGACACTGTGGTCCATGCGTCTGTGAATCAAGACTAAGATTTTTCCTTTCTTCTGCTGACATTAGTCGATGGAATACCAGTCCCTTGTGTTGTTCCAATATTGTTGAAAGTATCTAGAGTTTCAGTAATAATCAACACTGATTTTACTAGTCATATTAGATAATCGTTTATCTTCTTACGCATGTCAATCTTCAACATTTAGAGTTTTGCCTTCGTATAAGTAAACATATCATCTTCATCTATTATGTCTTCAAACTTCATCGCGCAGCCGTCTTGGTCATCATAGTACCTATGTCTGATAACAGTGCATCATCTGATGGATCTCTTTCCAGGCACAAAGTTGGGCCATCAAACTTGGTAAAAGATATTTTTATTTTTATTTTTATTTCCTTTACGACTGATAATTTAATCAAAAGATTTGTTGTAGATGGATCAAGTTGAATAGCCTTCTTCATCTCCGTAAAACTTAAGACCCAATCAGATCGTTAAGTTTTGTGTTCGTCGCTCTTCTGTTGATTCTGTCCAGGCAGTTGCAGATGAAGCAACAGTAAGTCCACCTTTTAAGAATTTAAGTTTCTTTCTGAATTTTATACTGAGTTCATGCCAATATCTTGATGGTATTAGCAGGTTGATATCCATGTGGACGCTTCTGGTAGTAGAGAAAAGACTAGGGAAACTGTGGTAGGTGACAGTGATGGTGATGATCCTCTAGTTGTTTCTTCGATGGACATTGCAGAAACCAATCTCGATATTGACACACATGAGTATCCTACTGCTGGTCTTCCTTTCGATGGACAAATGAAAAACCTATCCCGCGGTAGTCAACATATTGGTGGACTCAACGTGCCTAAACGCCATGTAGCTTCTTACACCAAAATATGGAAGAAGTATGGTCAAGTTGCTACCACAGAGGTTTGGAAGAGTTTCTCACCTACTCTCGTGACTACTATTGCTGGATTGTTTCCCATGATTGAAGAGATGGAAAAGAAGAACTTGCTTGAAGTTAATAATAGGGAGTTAAGAAAGTGGGGTGGCATGATATCTAACTGTGAAACTCTCAAGTTTAATGTAGGTTGGCTTCGTCATCGCTTTGAAATCATAAAGATTGATATAGAAGTCATTGTTGCCAACATGATTTCTTCTGCAAACTCCATTATGGAAGAAGAAAATGCATTGTATGAAGAATCAGCGAGAGTGGAGGTACTGATCTAGGATTCAAAGTTACAGACCGAAGAGTTCCAGAAACGAATCGAGATGATATACAAGAGGAATTATTTATTTTTAGAAGGTTTTTTTTAGTATAAGGGTTTGGGATTGTCGTTTTTGTTTTTTATAATATTTGGTTTGAGCATGTAGGTAATTGAATTTGGATGATTGTACCCTTATGTAAGGGAATCTTCCTCTAGGTCAACAAAATCTAATTTGAATTTTGAGTAAATAATGATATATTCCGCATAAAATTGCTTAATAAAGAAATCACATAGTTATATCAAGGAAAAGAGAAGCCAATCCCAGTTCAGGCATAGTATTCTTTGAGCTATTTTTCGTTGGCTATAATCCCTCGCGTACCTCCACTGACAACAACGATGTTGTAGTATCCACTAGCTACTGCTTTAGTAACTACATAAGGGCCTTCCTATTTATGGGAGAATTTTAATGCATACATATCTTGTTGTGTATGCTTGGATTTCTTTAGTACCAGGTCTCCCACTTGGAATAAGTTTTACCGGTTTGTTGTATTCCTTGGAAATTCTCTGACGTGAGACTTTGCATACTTTTCTGCTTTAGTTCGTCTAGATTCGATGGTGTCTAGATCTGCTATCCTGGAATTGGATATTTAGGCTTCATCCCATTGTACTCCACTCGCCATAGCAATCCTGGATGATGGGATCTTGATTTCAGCCAGAAGAATGTCACCCGCGCCATAAACGAGTGAATAGGGTGAAGTTCCAATAGAGCTCCTCGGTGAAATCCGATATGCTCATAATGCCATGATTAGTTGGTCGTGCCAAGTTCTAGGATTATCATGTACTGTTCGACTAAGAATCTGGATCAGAGTCTTGTTGGTACTTTCGGCTTGTCCATTCCCTTGGGGATAATAAGGAGTGGAGAAGACATGTCTGATACCATATCCCTGAAGAAGGTCTCTAAATTGCTCATTATCGAAAGGCGTTCCATTTTATGTGATGATATGCATGGGAACGCCAAATCTACGAATAATATATTATTTGATGAATGCTGCAACCATTTATCCGGTTGTGGTTTTGAGAGGAATCGCTTCAACCCACTTGGTAAAATTGATAGGATTTTGGAATACCCTATTTCTAATAACCGCAATCGCACAGTGTCTTCAATGCAGACAACGACAAGTACAGGTCGAACCCACTGGGAGCGAGAAAATACTGCAATCAATATCTGAATTAAACTAATCAGAAACAATATCTTTCGGATTTTTTAGAAATACGGAACAAAATAAAATAATAAATAATAATAATAAACAAAATGGGGAGTAAGATACTAGGGTTTTCGATTTCCACCAATTCAATCATATAAACTCTACTAATTTCTGAAATATATTCTTTGTATCACTCGAGACAAATACTCATGTCTCGGAAAATGGTATGTTAAATTCTTAAATATTGTGTCCCCGCTGTAATTTCCTTCGCTTCGTAGGTAGTGATTCTAAAGCATTACATATCAATTCTAAAGCATAACACGTCAAAGAACTTAACCAAAGCACGCAATATTAATTGAAAAGCATAAATAATCAAGAAAATCACATGAATGATTAAATACCAAGCTATATAAGGTGAAATCACTAGTCAATCAGATCATCATTAGAAATATCATTGTAGAGTTTATACAATTAAATTGGTTTCTATCTAAACCCTAACAAGTGATTTAGCAAACCATGGAGATGGATTTCTTAAAACCCATAAAAAGATATAACAAAAAGAGAGAAAGGATTAAACCCTTGTTGAATAGTAGGTGTCCTCTTGTTCTGATCCTGATTGAAAACTCCAAAAGAAGTCTGCGTTTTCATTGCCTCTTTATCCCTTGTATGCTCACTTTTAGTCACCAAACACCTCGGTCCTCTCTCCCCCTTTTTTTTTTCTTCTCTCTCACAACCGCTCTTTTTCTCTTTCTTAACTCGGTACTCTCCCCCTCAATCAATCACACCTTCCACCTCTCTCCACTGTCTCCTCTCTCCCTCAATCCGTCCTTTTCCTCTCACCTCTCTCTCTTTCACGTCCTTTACCTCTCACCTCTCTCCTCCAATCAGTCTGTCTCTAACATATGCCTGTCCCCTCATACCTAGCTGCCAGAACCCCCCTCTCTCCTCTGTCTCACTTTCTCCATGTACGGTAGCCACCTCATACTCCTTTATCTCATCCCTTTTATACTCGGTCACTACACCTATCTTCTTTCTAACTAGCCAACGTACGACCCAATCAAAAGAGAGTATGCCCTCTCTTTTCAATTGTACGTCCCACCAAACCATCCATCACAATTCCAAAAATAATGAATCTAAGTACTGCCTTATTTTTCGTGTAGCAATCTTATGCCCTTGTCCAGACTTTTCATTCACTTCAACAACCACACAGCTAAGAGGAAATGATATAATAAGACTAATGAGAGCTATTAGCCATGTTTTGTTTATAACTTAGATTTTTATACGAACCACATATAAAAACAATAATCTGCTAAAAAAATTAGTACAATTGTAAACACTATCAAATGTAAATTAAGTGGTAAATATGTATAAATTATGTATGTATCAAACTACTCTGTTGCTGTGATGATGTATCATGTTGCTTTGATGATGGTGGGTTGATCTTGCCAATAATGTCTAGTCCCCATCTATAGAAGGGCCAAGACTACTGATTGAGTGAAGATGGATGCATGGCGTGTGAATGAGATTCCCGTGAATCTGGCATTTGTGACATCTTTGAACAAACGTGGCTGCATCATCTTCCATAGTTGGCTAATAACATCTTTCGTGAATTTGAAGAAATAACTTTCTTTCCCCTGATGTTCACCCTCATGTGCTTCTTTCAACATCGTGGTGGTTTCAGAGTTGGCCAAAACATCGCAATAAGTTTCCTCCAAAACTTTTCTGATACAAAATTCCTTCATGAAAGATAAATCTCTTAGTCTTCTGTCTTATCTTGGTTGTTTCTCGTTTCCCTAAGGGGAGGATATTATCTCGAATGTACTTGTTAAGTTGCTTTATACTAGTAGGGAATATATTTAGGAGCATTAGCATCCACTCAGGAATAAATAGGTGTTCTAGATTCTTATTTTATAGTAAGAGATCATCTGGGAAAGAATTATAATCAGCACCAGTGATACTTTGAGGACAATGATGCTCTATAGTGGTGATTAATTCATCTAAGAGCCTCCCTATCATTGTAGAGGAGTAAGAACTGAGTTGCATAGTACTAGTGTTGTATGAAGAATATTGAGAGCTCAATCGGGTGAGGTTCTAATATCATATGTATACTTTCAGAGAGAGTGCATGATTAGTGTGAGATGCATGTAGTGAGTGTTCGATATTTTAATTCTCTTGCGGAATATAAAGTATGAATTTTATTCGTCGGGTCAATAGAATATAAAAAATTATATTATTTCTTTGATTCTACTGTTGGGTAGAGACGATTTTACTATTTTATCATTTGTTAAAAATCCACCATCTACAGTACTGTAGTATCATACAGTGCTTGCACTTGAAGGGGTTTAAGCAGTACATATCAAGGGTTTTATAAGTATCTTGTTCTTCTATTACTCTTTCTGTGATTGTTTTATCAATTTTTCTCTGCATTTTCTTTGTTTTAGTTATTTCTCTCTTTGTGATTGTTCTTCTTTGTTCTCTCTTCAGATCTACTTTCTACTTTGATGATTTTCAATTTGTTTTCACTGGGTTTTTTATTTCAGTTACGATTGTTTATGTAGAGAAGATTTCAGTTTCGATTTTCCCTTTTGAAATCCCTAATTTTCAGTTTCAACTGGTTTTAAAAACTGAAAGGGATGTAACGGGTATTTTTTTAGTTATTACTCTCTATGTGATTATTCTATCGATTCAGGAGTATCTTTTTCTTCTATTACTCTCTCTGTAATTTTCTATCGATTTTTCTCTTCATTTTCTTTGTTTTAGTTATTACTTTCTTTGTGATTGTTCTTCTTTGTTCTCTCTTCAAATCTACTTTCTATTTTGATAATTTTGAATTTGTTTTCGCTGGATTTTTTATTTCAGTTACGATTGTTTGTGTAGAGAAGATTATAGTTTTTTTTTTCATTTCGAAATCCGTAATTTTCAAGTGGTATTAGAAACTGAAAGGGATGTAACATGTGTTTTCTTAAAGACGTGTGTTTTTGTATGTCATTCACACGTGAGTTGTGAAGGGAGGAAGGTAATCTTATCTAGTTATAAAGATATTGGACCTCCCGGTTAAAAGAAATTTCTAGCTAGACCCTAGATTAAATGGATCATGGGTCTTTGGACCATTCAACAAATTTACCGAAACCCTCTTGTCCTTTGGTCCTTTGGAGAAGGTTAAGGGTCGACCCAATTAATTTAGTATAGTTGTTTTGTTAGGTCCATTATATATGAAGGGATTTTTGATTTATCGCTAAAACATTGGATTTCTTTTCTATTCAAAACCTATATAATGTTGTACTGTTACTTTTTCTATCTCAAGAAACATCACTTTCACTTTCTAAGAATATTTGTATGGTATCAGAGCTATAAAAATCCCGATATTCATCTTCTTTTTACTTCCGCAATTAAAATTGTGAATAAAATCTGATTTTCATGATTCAAAATGAAACCGAACATCTCAAAAGTTTCCCTGGGTAAAATTCAGAATATAGTTTCAGTGAAACTCCAATATCACAATTACGTACTCAACTTGAAAAGCTCTTCTTTGTCCATTATTAAAAAAAAGACTATAGAGAACATTACACTGGTTAGCTTCGCGAACTCGAATGAAAAAAAGCTACTATACGAACTCACCCTTTTAGGTTCGTGAACTCAAATGCTCTAAAAGCTTCAGGAGAATTTTCTTGTTTTAGGTTCACGAACACAAATGATATCAAAGCTCAGGAGAAGTATTTCTTTTATAGGTTCGCGAACTCAAAAGACACAAGTTGATCTCAGAGAAAGTTCTCTACAATAGGTTTGTAAACTCACCTTAATAGATTCTTAAACTTAAAAACTTTATTTGCCTTGAATTTTGAGTTCTAAAAGCTTGTAGATTCACAAACACAATTCTTTAGGGTTATGGACTCAAGTAATTGAAAATCACTAGTAGTAAACTACCGAAACAAAACCTCACAAACTCAAGAATAAATTTGCAAGCCTTGTTATTTTCATTAACACTTGTACGTTTTTCTCAAGCTTAGTTTCGAGTTTTAGACAAGCATGTGCTTGAAAGTCGAAACATCACTAAGCTTAGCAACAAATTAATCATTTATACGATCTTCTTTGAATTATAAACATTTGATAAAGTCCTCAATATTTGCTATATATAGGTAGATAGATGGATGAAAAGAGTTCGAAATTAAAGACCAATCTTCGTTACTTGCCTCGATGAAGATTCTTCAAATTGATGTCTTCGTGTAATCTTCAATTCTTCATTAGTAACTCGGAAAATCTTAAGACTATTCTACATGATATATTCCAAACTGAAGATAACTTTAGTAGGCTAAATCAAGAAATAGTTTTAGCAACTAAAATATGACAACATACTTGACATTCCAAGATATGTAGGTTCAACCAAGCATTCGCTCTAATTTATAGGGGAATTGCATCCATTGGAGATGCATATGTTGAGCTCCAAATAGGCATCCATGGTTTCGAATGAAAAAAAATGTCTATACGAATTCTAATTAATATTTGAATTGGTTCTTTTAGCGATCCCTTTACTCCTCTCAAAACCTGGGATACCATTAAGATGAATACTTGCTTTCATAATAAAAATATGTTGGAGAATAATCCTGTAAAAGTGAACAAACCAAACAGAAGCTTGAAAATAGTTAAGGGTTAGAACAGATAGCACACTTCAGACAATCACACAAGCACAGAGAGATGGAGTCGCTTGTTCAACCGACTGCCCTTAACTCGATATTTGTCAGGTACACCTTCAGAAAGGTGTTGCTATACCTTTAGAGATGACAAATCGAATCCAGGGTAAAACCACCTGATACCAACCCAGTTAGCAAAACTCGTTGGCCCGTTGTGAACTTAACAGTCGAAGAAGATAGAAAAATAAACTAGTGCGCATACAAAGCAAAAAGAGGGGAAAAGTCGTCAGGTCAGTGGCTGTGACTGGGTTACTGAAAATCTGATTTTAGTTTTTCTTTTAAAGAAGAAGAAGACTGTTGATTTTTCAAACGGTCAGAATTCATTTAATTCAACATATTAAATTCGAGATATTTAATTAAAAGATTTTGTTTATTAAATATGATTTAATTTTATAAATACAAAACGGTTAAATATTTAATGTATATAATTAAAATATAAAACCGTTGGATTTTTCATGGGTACACGTATGCACTCGCAGGCACACGCAAGGTACACGCCAAGGATCACGCCAATGGTCACGCCAAGGCTCGCGCCAATGGTCACGCCAAGGCTCGCATCAATGGTCGCACCAAGGCTCGCACCAAGGCTCGCACCAATGGTCGCACCAAGGGTCGCGCCAAGGCTCACGCAAAAGCACACGCAAGCTCTGCAAGATTCGCAAGCCCGCGTCCCGTGGTGCTTCGGTGCGAAGCACCGCACATGTGTGCATTTGCCCACTAGTCCATTTCCTAAGTCCATATCCAATCCACTAGTTCTTTTTCCTTATATAGAACGTTTGTGGTAATAAGGATAAACTTCCTCCTTGGTTTTCCCAATATGGGACAAACCAAAGGTTTCTCATTCACTAAGAAGTGAAAATGGATGGCTTTAATTTTTCCACCCCAAGTTTGGACTAGTGACCCTGGGTCCCTTTAAGATATATTAAGTAACAAAATTAATTTTAAGTAAGAAATCCATTTTTAATTCTAACAATCCCCCACATGAATGAAGAAAGCGATAAATCAGAAAATCGGAAAACGAGAAATACCTCTTAAGCAATAGGTGTCCATAAGGAATTGAACCTATGCTTAGTGAGAAGTATCAGAACTACTTTATGGACAGTGAACGCGATGTCTTGAACTGCCATGGTTTGGTGTAATTCATCAATAGCTCCTTATACGAGATATCTCTCAAGAGTGCTGTTAAGTTCACGCCGTTGTGTCCGTTTTGGCCCTGGACATATCCCGTTTCTCAGAATGCTCTAGAGAATCAACTCAATTCTCATAGGAAGCGACCCACTTCCTCATTCAGATAGGTGAGCTCTATCAAGAGTGTTAACTGCTACAGCATATTTCAATCTTAAATTGAAACTATAGAACTAATTAAGACTTTATTCTAAGTCATCCTCACATGCAGTCACACTATCACGTCTACACCATAGGGAAGGGACAAAAAAAATAATCCCCTGATAGTGTTTAATTTTTACCCGCCACAAATTAGTTGTCTCATTCAAAACCTTGATCTTGGGACTCCAGTCAACAAGGTTGAGTATCCTTCATGGCAAGTTTTAATTTATGAGCTTAAGTCCCATCCCCCTCGATGCATTACTAACTATCTCCTTGGACAAGCCTTTCGTCAAAGGGTACACGATATTCTCCTTAGACCTCACAAAGTCAACAGAAATAATGCCAGTTGAGATTAGTTGTTTTAGAGAATTGTGTCTTCTCCTAATATGAATAGATTTTCCGTTATAGTTGCTGTTTTTAGCATTAGCTATTGCAGCTTGACTGTCACAATGTATAGATATTGTTGGGAAAGGTCTATGCCAGAGAGAAATGTCTTCTAAAAAACATCTTATCCAAGCGGCTTCCTCTCCTGCTTTATCTAACGCAATAAACTTGGATTCCATAGTGGATCGAGCGATACAGGTCTGTTCGGAACTCTTCCAAGACATTGATCCACATCCTAGAGTGAATACGTATCCACTCGTAGACTTAGACTCCTCTGAGTCTGCTATCCAGTTTGCATTACAGTATCCTTCAAGAACAGCGGAATGTCTTTCATAACTCAAACGGTAGTTTAAAGTGTATTTAAGATACCTCAACACTCTGAAAAGTGCATCCCATTGCTCATGCCCTGGATTACAGGTATACCTACTTAGTCTACTCACAGCATATGCAATGTCTGGTCTTGTGCAGTTCATTAAATACATCAGACTTCCTATGACACGTGAATATTCAAGTTGCGAGACTCCATTGCCTTTGTTTTTCTTGAGTTTGCAAGAAGGGTCAAATGGAGTACTTGCTGGTTTACTATCAAACTGGTTAAATTTCTTAAGAACTGATTCAACATAATGATATTAACTAAGACTGAATCCATTAGACTCCTTTCTAATTTTCATCCCTAGGATTACATCAGCAGGACCTAAGTCTTTCATGTCAAAGTTCTCACTCAACATGTTCTTAGTGGAATTAATAATTTCTAAGGTTGTACCTAGTATAAGCATATCATCAACATACAAGCATACAATCACACATGCATCATTTATAGATTTATTGTACACATATTTGTCAGCTTCATTTATTTTAAATCCACTAGAGAACATTACATGATCAAATTTTTCATGCCATTGTTTCGGTTCTTGTTTCAAGCCATATAAAGACTTTTTAAGTCTACACACTTTGTTTTCATAACCCTTCACTACAAAGCCTTCGGGTTAGTCCATATAAATTTCTTCATCTAATTCACCATTTAGGAACGCAGTTTTTACATCCATTTGATGTATTTCTAGGTTATGAATTGCAGCGATTGCAATTAGCATCCTAATGGAAGTAATTCTAGTGACAGGTGAATAAGTGTCAAAGAAATCTACACCTTTTATTTGTTTATAGCCCTTAACTACTAGTCTAGCTTTATACTTTCCCACAGTTCCATCTACCTTACGTTTTCTCTTGAAGATCCATTTACAGCCTATGGGTTTGCACCCTGGAGGTAAATCTACTATCTCCCAGGTTTCATTCTGAACAATAGAATCCATCTCACTAATAGTGGATTCTTTCCACCATGGAGCTTCAGACGAAGTCATTGCCTCTTTATAGGTTTGTGGATCAGTTTCAACTAAACAGGTTATGAAGTCTGGCCCAAAAGATTTTTCTATTCTAAGTCTTTTGCCTCTTTTAGGTTCATAAACAGGTTCATCTTCTTCTATTGGTAAAATATGGCTAGAAGAAGGGACATCTAGAGGATCATCACATAACATGCGAGATTCAGATTTCAACGGAAACACATTTTCAAAAAATGTAGCATCCCTAGATTCCATAATGGTGTTCACACTAATTTCTGAGTTTTCAGAACTCACAACCATAAACATATAAGAAGTGGTGTGTTCGGGATATCCTATGAAGACACAATGAACTGTTTTAGGTCCTATTTTAGTCCTCTTAGGTGGAGGAATAGAGACCTTGGCTAAACACCCCCACACTTTGAGGTATCCATAAGAAGTTTGTTTGCCTTTCCATAATTCATACGGTGATTTGACTGATCCTTTAAGAGGCACTCTGTTCAGGATATAGCAAGCTGAGAGGACGACTCCCCCCCACAAGTTCGCCGGTAGTCCTGAATTGATTAACATGGCATTCATCATCTCCTTAAGGGTTCGGTTTTTCCGTTCAGCCACTCCATTAGATTGTGGTGAATAAGGAGGAGTTACCTCATGAATAATTCCATGTTGTACACAAAAGTCTCCTATAGGGATTACATATTCACCTCCACGGTCAGATCTGATGGTTTTAATTGTGGTGTTCAATTGGTTTTCTACTTCTAATTTATATAATTTAAATGCTTTTAAAGCATCATCTTTTCCTTTAAGCAAGTAAATATGACAATATCTAGTACAATCATCTATGAAAGTGACAAACCATTTTTTACCACCTCTGGTTTGGATTGATTTCATATCAACTAAGTCTGAGTGAATTAACTCTAACGGATTAGAATTTCTGTGGACATTTTTCTTAAAGGGCTTCTTTGCATATTTTGATTCTATACAAACTTCACATTTATGTTCATATTCCAAATTTAATTTTGGAATGCAGCCATAGTTTGCTAATTTGTTCATTGAATTATAATTTACATGACCAAGTCTACCATGCCAGATATTCAATGATACAATAACATAAGAAGAATCAACTTTATCAACTTCAACAGAGGTTAAAAATAATTTGTATAGGCCTTATGCCTTATAGCCCTTTCCCACAAAATCATTTCCCTTAGTGATAATCACTTTCCCAGACTCAAATACAATCTTAAAGCCCTTAGCACACCACTTGAAACGAGATTCTTGCAGATGTCTGGTACGTGTAAAACTTCATTCAATGTGAGGATTTTCCCAGAAGAGAGCTTCAGCGAAATTTTTCCTTTTCCTGCAACCTGTGCTGCAGATGAATTACCCATATAGAGTTTTTCTCCTTCTCCTACCGTCTGATAGGAGGTGAACATGTCTTTACTTCCGGAGACATGTTTGGTAGCTTCAGAGTCTACCCACCAGTCTCTCACATTGGTAACTAAGTTAACCTCAGACATCGTGTTAGAAAACTCATTTTTACTACTTTCAACTAAATTTACATTTGTTTTCTTAAAATTTGCATCTTTGCTTTTTCTACAATGAATTGCCATATGGACAGACACACCACAAACATAACATGCTCCCTTAATTTTACCAATAGAAGATTTTGGTTTTTGAAAGGTACCTTTTTTTTGCGGGCCAGGCTTGCGCTTGTTGTGGTCCAGACTTAGATTAGCAAATTTTTGTTCGATTAACGTGAGCTTTGTTTGACATGTCTCTTGCAGAAGAAACATTCTTGTCCTTTCAACACAGCAATTCTTCAACTTTGATTTTCTTTCCCAATTCTACCATGGAAATTTCACCAGTTTCATGCCTTAGTCTTCTCTTGTATTCATCCCAGGAATTTGGCAATTTTTCAATAACAGCAGAAACTTGAAATGTTTCGTCAATAACCATTCCTTCAGCAACTATTTCATTAATAATTTTTTGCAGCTCCAGAAACTGATCAACCACTGATTTATCATTCAACATTTTATATTCCAGAAAACGTGCAACCAGAAATTTTTTACTTCCTGCTGTTTCTGCTTCATATTTATCATGTAGTGCAGTCCATAAATTGTAAGCATTGAAATTATCCTTAGCATTGTAAAAATCATATAAAGCATCTTCTAGGCAGTTTAAGATATGATTTTTGGCCATATAATTACTTCTCTTCCAACTTTGTAAGTCCTGTAATTTTTCAGGTTCATTTAGAGACTCATCAAACGGCTTCAGAACCATATCATCTAGCATGTGGAAACTCAGGAAAAATAACATTTTTGACTGCCATCTCTTGAAGTCTTTTCCAGAAAATTTATGAGGTCAGTCAACATCAGTATTCACCATTGTCACAGAAGTAAACTTTTGAAATTAAGCAAACTATCGAGTTAAGAATGTTGGAGAATATTCCTGTAACAGTGAACAAACCAAACAGAAGCTTGAAAATAGTTAAATGTTAGAACAGATAGCACACTTCAGACAATCACACAAGCACAGAGAGATGGAGTCACCTGTTCAACAGACTGCCCTTAACTCGATATTTGTCAGGTACACCTTCAGAAAGGTGTTGCTATACCTTTAGAGATGACAAATCGAATCCAGGATAAAACCACCTGATACCAACCCAGTTAGCAAAACTCGTTGGCCCGTTGTGAACTTAACAGTAGAAGAAATTGGAAAAATAAACTAGTGCGCATACAAAGCAAGAAGAGGGGAAAAGTCGTCAGGTCAGTGGCTACGACTGGGGTAAGTGAAAATCTGATTTTTGTTTTTCTTTTAAAGAAGAAGAAGACTGTTGATTTTTCAAACGGTCAAAATTCATTTAATTCAACATATTAAATTCGAGATATTTAATTAAAATATTTTGTTTATTAAATCTGATTTAATTTTATAAATACAAAACGGTCAAATATTTAATGTATATGATTAAAATATAAAACCGTTGGATCTTTGATGGGTACACGTATGCACTCCAAGGCTCGCGCTATGAGCATTTGCCCACTAGTCTATTTCCTAAGTCCATATCCAATCCACTAGTTCTTTTTCCTTATATAGAATGCTTGTGGTAATAAGGATAAACTTCCTCCTTGGTTTGCCCAATATGGGATAAACCAAAGGTTTCTCATTCACTAAGAAGTGAAATTGGATGGCTTTAATTTTTCCACCCCAAGTTTGGACTAGTGACCCTAGGTCCCTTTAAGATATATTAAGTAATAAAATTAATTTTAAATAAGAAATCCATTTTTAATTCTAATAAAACGTAAATATCATTTTGAATATGCATATAACTAGTAATAACTGTGATGATAAGGCAAACTGGTCTCTCGTTGGAGATGGTAAGTTTAATGTCACATTTTTGTATAGCAATCTTAACAATACTAACACTACGAACCAAAACTGAGGACCTAAAGGTATCATATCCATAAAACTGTAGGTGCCCAGTCCATCTGATTCTTGAATATAATTTTTAAAAGCAGGTATGGACCATCTTAATTAAAATCTAAATTATGTTTAAGATACCATTAATGCTTGTCATGAATGAATTAATTCTTGATTCACATCAAGATAAATAGATGGTTTTGAGATGAAATGGATTGAAATGTAAAGAATTTTTCTTTGGCACATATAGAAAAATAGGTGTAATAAAATGATTCTTGATACTTGTGACCTGGATAAGGTCTGACACTTATTGATGATGCAAAAAACCGTAGTTAAGAAAGGGGAAATCCTTTGGATGAACTCAATAAAGCAACTAGACCTTCATGAAACTAAAATAACTTTTCAATGGTCAACTAGGATGAATAGACACAATTTGGATTCTAAACCCACTCATCGGCTGCTAATTGGATCGTATCCGAAAGCTGGAGAAGATTGGTTCGAGAATAACAAAGAAATAAATATTATG
Source organism: Papaver californicum (assembly GCA_023531435.1). Taxonomy (NCBI): domain Eukaryota; kingdom Viridiplantae; phylum Streptophyta; class Magnoliopsida; order Ranunculales; family Papaveraceae; genus Papaver; species Papaver californicum. The sequence continues at coordinate 966,881 of JAJJMC010010584.1, read as the reverse complement.
TATTTACTTTCTATATTTAAAGCACAACTCATTAAATATATTTGAACTTATTAATGTAACATAAATATCCCAAACGATAAATAAGTGAATGAGGTTTCAAAAATGCTCCTTATCCCCCACCTTTTATCATGTTCCTTTCCCCTAATACGTATCACAAAGGTAATAATGCATTACTTTCAGTTTTGAGCTCATCACGAGTCTAAATAGCTCACCATTTTCTCATGAAGGGTTTAGATGAGTATATATAATTTTGGGGCAAATGGGGAAGGTTTTGGAGATATGTAGCACTTTCTATGATGGTCTGCCTGGTCTGATCTAATATCTCCCTCCCAGACATGATCATAGTAGAATAAGAGAAGGTACCTTTTCATTACAAATTAAGAATTATTACACTATCTATTTTTATATCTCCCAGAGATAAGAAACGCAAAGTAGAAGGTGGATGACAAGAGGGAGGACTTTCAGTTTTCCTTTAAGAAAATCAAATCTAGGACCATCAAGACCCTTCGTAAAAATGTCAGCAACTTGCTGAATAGTAGAAATGTAGGATATCTTGAGATAATTAGATTATTTTAGCTCCCTTATAAAGTAATAATCAATATAAAGTAATAATCAATATCAAGATGCTCCATTCTTATATACAAGACATGATTAGAAGCAAGAGAGATTGAGCTCTTGTTATCACATACTAGGTGAGGAAATGAAGGAAGAAAAACATGTAGGTCTTTAAGGAGATTACAAACCCATAAAACATTTGTAGCTGCAGATGCCAGACATTTGTACTCATCTTCAGTTGAACTTCTAGATATAGTTTGTTGCTTTTTAGCAGACCATGAGATGTGGTTATTTCCAAAGAATAAGCAAAAATCACTTGTTGATCTTCCAGTATTAGGATCCCCACCCCACTCAGAATCAGTAAAACCAGATATAACTGTAAGACCCTTTGTAAATAGAATGCCATGACGAAGAATGCCTTTGATGTACCTGAGGATTCTCTTAGCAATAGTGAGATGAGTTGTTATAGATGAATGCATGAACTAACAAACCTAGCTGCATAAGTTATTTCAGGTCTGGACCAAGTCAGATACTGCAAAGCTCCAGCATGTGACATATATTCAGTTGGATTAGAGAGTGGGACGCCATCTTTAGAACTTAGTTTAATACCAGGTGGACATGGAGAGCTACAAGTCTTGGAACCAAGCATATTGCATTTTTGAAGTAGGTCTAAAGTACTTAGTTTGATGAAAATATCTTGATCTATTCTTGGCCTCTCAGTTACATCTAATATACCGTAGGGCTCATAGAAAGGTGGATGTCAACATGGAAGCAAGCCATGATGACAACCATTTTCCCATAGGTAACATAGCGAGTAAGGTAGTCTCAACAATGGCCCAGTAAGGTATCTCAGAATCGATATTGGTGTCAATCTATCTCGTAATCTGGGTGTTGAGTCAAGAACCCTGTATTAATTATATTATATGATTTGGGGTATATATATATATATATATATATAACGTGGAATGCCTTTCATTGGGAGAGACAACAGTTGGAATAGAGTGAACCAAAATAAAGTATTCAATCCTACGCGCCGAAGCATATTCGATTCTGTAGCTTTTGCTTTATCTTAATAATATAAAATTTAATTAATCATGAAAAGGAAGGAACCGAATTAGGTAAACTGTCTATAAAGTGATTCTCTCAAAAGACAGGGAAAATGTTTGTCCGTAATGGATCCCTCAAAAGTAGAAAAATACTTTTTTTAATTTCTTTGAACTTCCATTACTAAGAAGTAGTGTAAACTCCCAAAATCCTTGAGTGGAAAATACTTGTTAAGATGAGATACAACAAAATCACAATAGGAATTAGAAGTTCCTGTGATGATGATATCATCAATATAAACCAGGACAACAATGATTCTAGAACCATCTTTCTGAAAAAAAAAAAAAAGAATATGATAGAGAAAGCTGAAAACTTAACTCAACAAGCATATCATTTGGTTTCTCATTCCAGGCCCTAGGTGCATGTTTTAGCCCATATAAAGACATATGTAGCTTGCATACATAGTTTGGATGGTCTTTTTTTTTTTGAATCCTGGAGGTTCAACCATGTAAATTGTTTCCTGCAAATTACCATGCAAGAAGGCATTACTCACATCAAGCTGCTTAAGAAACCAATTTTGATTTACTGCTTGAGATGTGACAATTCTAATGGTTATTGGCTTCACCATCGGACCGAATGTCTCAGTGTTATCCAATCGTTTTAATTTATGAAACCCTTTAGCTACTAACCTAGCTTTGTAGATAACAATGGAACCATTAGGGTTGATTTTGAGTCTAAAGACCAATTTACAACCAACTATGTTTTGTGATGGATGAAGTGCAAAAGTGACCAAGTACCAGCATCTGTAAAGCTGTGTACTCTTGTACCGTAGAATTTTTCCATTTAGGATGCTTGTTAGCTTGTGTAAAAGAAGTAGGAACAAAGGGAGGAATAAATGTTAAGAAAAGTGTGGGAATAGTATGTTTAGTTGCAAAATAATCTTTTGTTTAAAAATTCCAACTTTACCTCTTTTAGTCATAGAATGAGTAGAACTACCTGATATTATAATTAAAATATGAGATCCATTGTTTGAAGTAGTGGAATTATCAGCATCAGAAGTGAGTAAAGTAGGAGAAGTAGTTGTAGAAGTGATTTTCACAGTTGGGAATAACTGAAATATCTGTTGAAGCAGATGGCAAAGCAGCATTTGGTGTGACAGAAGAAGTAGTCACAATGGTGTCAGGTAGTGCAGGTAAACAAAACTTATAAGGAGAATTCTGACTTAGTGGAAAGTATTGCTCATGAAACATCACATGTCTAGATATGTACACTCTACCATTAGAGTAGTCTAGACATATGTACCCTTTTTGATTGGTACTATAACCCAGAAAAATACAAAGCCTAGCCATAGGAAGTATAAACATCCAAAACACTTGAAGTATTGATAGTCAGGAAATTTGTTAAACAAAACTTGATAAGGTGAAGCAGATTGAAGAATTTTAGTAGGTATCCTATTGATGATATAGTTTGTTATTTGTAAAACATCAACCCAATAGTGATCTGACAATCCATATTGTAGAAGAAAAACTCTAGTAACATCCAAGAAATGTTTGTGTTTAGATTCAGTTACCCCGTTTTGTTCAGGGGTGTTTGGACAAGTTAGTTCAGACTAATACCATCCTGCGATAGGAAATCTCTTGGTTCATTGTTGACAAACTCTCCTCCACCGTCTGTTCTAATAGTTGAAATATGTGTACATAGGAGTTTTTCAGCATAAGATTTAAGTATTGAAAAATGACTTTAAAATCACTTTTGCACTTGAGAGGATATAAACCAACAAAATATGGAGAAATCATCTACTATATTAACATAAAACTTGTAGCCTGTTACAGAATTAACAGGGGAAGGGCCCCAAACATCCATATGCAACAATTGCAGAGGATATGAAGAAACAGAAAAAGACATAAAAAATGGCTTCTTATGATTTCTAGCAAGTTTGCAGTCATTACCAAACAAACGTTTATTGGCTACATTATTCAAGTGTAAAGACCTACATATTTTGACAAGGACTAATAAGAAGGATGGATAAGCCTTTTATGCCAAATTTCAGCTGAAGTTATGACCTTAGAATAAGCACAAGGAGTTGATGGTGGGGAAGGATTGATGTGAACAAAGTTATTGCAGTATAATAGATATAACCCATTTTTAAGTTGGACCTTGAAAAATAATCTTCCCCAGTTTGATATCCTTAACAAAATAACCATTTGAATCAAAAGTTAGTGAACAAGCATATTCACTAGTGAATTTGTGCACAAAAATTAAATTTTTGGTTGATTGTGGAACATGAAGTATGTTTTTCAACTTAAAATCATGATTAAGAATAATAATTTCATATTTTCCACATTTAGAGATAATCATTCCTTCACCAGATGCAGTTGATATCTTCTCAGGACCATTGTAAGTAGATGAAGTACCCACATTGTTAATATTAGAGGTTAGGTGGTTGGTTGTGATAAGTGCATAATTTACATATTTTAAGTATCATTTCCTTATACTTATTTGCTAGATTTATGTGAATTATTGTATGTTATTATTACTTTTGTAGTTTATGTGTTTTATTAGGTTATTATTTGGTGAAGTACCCACATTGAATTACGAAGCCAACGGCGAAAGAACGAGGTCATTCTGACTTTGTATGAGAAAGTTATGAGCAAAACGAGTACTTAGGGGAAAATGGTCATTTTAGGAGCAACCACTATTGGCACTCCATGGTGCTTTAAGGGACATATGAGAATCAAGTATTAAAGGCACCAGAGTTACTGATAAGGGATGCCAACTATTTAAATTCTTATAAAGGCACCATCTAGTTCTCTATGGGCCACCATCTTCTTCCCCTATTGATTTTCGACTAAAACTGAAATTTCAGTTAGGGTTAAAAAGATGCCATTAATGGGGGTTTTGAGTTAATCCATTGATGGAGCAAAGTTGAGGTTAGTGGCAGAGACCCAGTCGAAGTTGATGAATCTATGGTTGTAGTTGAGTTAATAATGAAGCTTCCATTGAGTCTGCAGTGCCGAGCAATGACTGATGATTTGATGGTTCGTGTCCTGATTGTGATGATTTGAGCAGTGAATTTGTCGATGGACAAGAAGATGAGTTTGATGTTAAGAAACGGAAGAAGGGACGAACTCGATCCTGGCATAGAGAAGCTTCTGATGATCATAGATGTTGATAGAGATGATCATGGGTCGTGATGGTGACTCTTTTGATGGAGTTTGAGGTGAAGAATTATTAGCTGCAGTGTTTGTTTGAAGGAGTAGGAGCAATGGCTTGATTCTGTGTTTATATGAACTAGTTCGAGAATTAATGGTGGTAGAGGTTGATGTTGTGATCTGTGATGATCATGATTGTGATGATGATTTATGGTAAATGGATTTGAAGATCGAGAATGGTGCAATATGATTAGTGAGTCTGTTGGGGAGATTGGGTATTGGAGTAGTGATGGCAGTTGAGAATTAATGGAGGCTTTGTTGGCTTGTGAATGAGGTAGTGATGATGTTACCATGAGTCTTGCTCTGATGGGTGAATGAAAAGTTTATGGGAAGCAGATTTCGTCTCCAGGATGGATATGCAGATAAAATCGATAATGCTGCTGCTAATTTAGTTCGATACTGAGATGGTATTGAACTTGAAGGAAAGAAGAACAGGTCTGAGTTGATGACGGAAGATGCGAGCAGTAATGGCTCGAGCTAGTGGAGGTCGTTGTTGGTTCAGAAAGGGTTGGGAGAGAAGTCTGGGAATGAGAGAATTTGATTGGGATACAAAGACCTAACTTTTTAATGGAGAACAGATAGGAATTGAGCGTGTGATGTATTTTAGGAAAGAATAAGGTGGAGAGGCGGTTGTAAACCGTGTTTGTTTCGTAAGTATTGTGGTCGGTGCTAATACCTATAGAGAGTCTTAATCAGCTACAAACTCTAATAGAGTCGGTGCCTAGAATTCGATAAATAGTGTCGTGGAAGGGCTGCATAAACCCGACCCAACCCGACCCGTACCCGTCCATTTTTACCCGACCCGTACCCGGCCCTCCAATGAACGGGTCGGGCACGAGTGATATTTTCTTTTACCCGTCTTCTAGCGGGTCGGGTGCAGGTGATATCTCTTCTCACCCGACCCACCCGCCCAACCCGCCAGATCTGCATTTATACCTTTGACTCCCAACTATCTTCCTGCTTCACTTTCTTTTGCTCTAGAACGCCTCCCGACTACAATTTCACTTTCTATTTTGATCTTGGAGAAACTCAGAATTTATCTCTCTTTTTCCGTTTCATTCAAAACAGAGAATTCATCTTTAGTTCATCTTCATTAGGATTTTGATTATTGATTTAGTATAAATAAAGGGTTTTGATTTTCACTCTTTAACTTTCTCCTATTTCTGCTTTCTTTGTCAACTGAAAACCCTAACTTCATTTTTTCATATCTTTCTGTAAATCAATTCAGAAAACCCTACTAATATCATCAGATCGAGAAACTAAAATCCATCTCAAAGAGTTGAAGGAGGTACATAGACTCAGTTGAAGATTTGTCACAATAAATCGTCTAGGGAGAACACCTCCACCAAAGCTAAGTCTCCTTTACCTTTCTCGTTTAATTAATTTTGATGGTTTAATATAACTAATTTTTTTGGTTTTAATTTTCTTATTCACCAGATTCAGTAATATTTGTTCATAGTTATGAGACTAGTTTTTTTCATCTTACGGCAATTCATACTAATCCTGAAAGAATTTTGAATGCATGTTGCGGAAAACTTGCATCTGAGATATTGATGAAAAATTGGGATGAGATGCGCTTAATCGGTTGACAGAGATTACTGTATCAAAGTTTTATGATGATTCTTTTTTGTTTTTTTGTTTGAAGTTTGTTGTTATTGTCTTCTATTTTGTTTGGAATGTTAATTGTTGTTTGAAAATGTTTGTCTTTTAATCTTTGAGGCTTACTGCAGAATCCACTAACGCATTGATATAGTTGAATGTTGAATGTTGTCTCTTTCTCATGTCATACACAACACATTGATATAGTTGACCCGCACCCGACCCTTTTACGGCGGATTGGGTGCGGGTGAATATTTCAATCACCCGCCAACTGGCGTGTCGGGTGCGGGTGGGGCCAAACCCGACCCACCCGACCTGATGTGCAGCCCTAGTTGTGAGTTCTACTTCTAGGGGAGACATGGACGTACAGAGAATACCTTCACGTACAAAAAAAAACAGAAAACTTTTTTGGCGAGAACACCTTTGACGCTGAAGTTGGAGAAGCCGTGAACAGTAAAGAAGGGTTTAGCTATTTCTTTCTCGTTTTCGATTTCAATTATATTCATTATTTTCTTAATCAATTTTTAATGGTTTTTAAAAAAGCCACGTCTAGCTAAATCTCTTTGTTAGGACGAAAGGATGAACTTGTAGAGATAGATTTTCTTGTGTTTCAAAACTAGGGTTTTCAACTATAAAAGCTTAATGTCAATGTTTTGTCTCTCTTTCAATGTTTTAATTTCTCGATGATTTTTCATGTTCTATGTCATGCATAGTTCATCGTTTGATTAGCTGAAGAACTCGTTGACCCTTTCTGATAGTCGTTTTATGAATATCCTTTGACTATTTATGCCACGTATACTTAATACTTAGAAATTCTACCTTAGGCTGAGAACAAACAATTATTTTTGAAATTTTTTTTCTTCGATTCTAAAACGAAATATCTTCTATGTATTAATAGCTAGATTTGCTATTATGCACGATTAAAATCGATACCCTTTGTGATGAACGCAAGTAAACCTAATCTACAACAAATTCCCGAAACCTTAACGCTTTTCTATTATTGATTTCAATCTTCGTTAAATAGTTTTAATTCATTCATTATTTTAATTCTTTATAAAAATCGAGAAAATATCTTTAGACTCGAAATTTACTTAAATTAATTATTATAAGTGATACACACTCCTCTTGGGAACCGTATTTGCTCTTGTCAACATCTTTCGACACTGTGCGCTTGCGGTAAACAAAGTCGGTTTTACCTCGATGACGATATTCTGCATCAAAAATTCCATAAGTAGCCATCATTGCAACATTAGGAGAAGAATGTTCTTGATAAGAAAAATTACCTCGATGACGATATTCTGCATCTGAATTGATGCATATCTGACAAGTTGGATTCTCATACAACATTCTTGATGATGAATTAGAATTAACACCACCAAAGAACTGATTATTAAATCGACCACCACCTCTACCAAAGTATTGATTTCTACCACGACCATGATAGTTATTATTTCTAAAATTCATACTATTATGATATTGATAGTTAATATTTGAGTTTTGATTATGATTGAAACTAGAGGTTTGAGTAGCATCCACAAAGGTTTTTGAATTAACATCAGAAACAACACTTTGAGTAGATTCATAAATGATGATTTCTTTATTTAACAAGAGGTTACGAAGATTTCGAAAAGAAACTGGTGGATCTCTGATTCTAATGGATCTGCAGAATGAAGAATATTCAGAAGGTAAACCAGGGAGAAGAGATACAAGTAATTCACTATCAGAGATGGTAGGTCCAAGGTCCACAAGCAATAAGTGAATTACGAATCTTGCCAATTTCATAAATATAAGTAGTAACAGAGGAAGTATCGAGTTTAATATTCTGCAATTTGGTCCTGAGTTGAAAAACATAAGTTGAGGATGAAGATCCACACCTTTCTTTCAGATTATCCCAAAGTTCTTTTGAAGTTATAGATCCAACAACATACGAAATCACTGATGGAGATATAGAGTTGTTCAGAAAAAAAAAACTTAGTATCCTCATCTTGCAAAGCTGTATAAAGAGGATCCACTGTTTGTATTTTACGAGTTTGCATAGATGCAAATTGATCTGGACATGGATTTCTACTAGTAACATATTCAAGAACATGAAAATTCTTCAATACAAGAGCGATTAAAATTTTCCAAGTAATATAATTGCCTTCTTGAAGTTTAACATGGATGATGTTTGATAAAGTATGAAGAGAGATTGAAAAAAATGAAGATGAATCTTGAGGCATTTTGATAAGAAATTGCAGAGGAAAGATTGAAGAATTTTAAGGACGGAACAAGATCGAAATGAGGGTGAATAACCTTAAAAAGGTGTCTAATACCATAGTGGAATCAGAGAAGGTACCTTTTCGTTTCAAATCAATAATCATTACACTATCTGTTTTTATATCTCTCAGAGACAAGAAATACAAAATAGAAGGTGGATGACAGCTCACAACAGATTGTCCAATCCAAAACAATTATTAAAGACCAATGATAGACAAACACGTCACTAAGACGTTGTAACAGAAAACTAACAGTATGCTAACGAGAGTTATGTCTATTGGATCATCCCTTAATATTATGTCCTTTCTCTTAACCCTAGTTTGGGTATTGAGAAGATAATCTTTGTAATTCCTATTCTTATAAAAACTAAAATGAAAACGTTGGTGGTGAAGCGAAATGTATAAATGCATGGACATGGACCACATGGTTGAGAACTTTAGAAGTGATTGAATTATTTCAAAATTATTGGCTTTATTTTGGTCAAGATGTGAGTGAGTTAATTCATACTCCCCCGTCTCTATTTAGATAAAGGGAAATGTGTTTTTACACAAATTAAGAAAAAAAAGAAAGAGATTAAAAACTTTCCAGAAATACCTTCAATTATATTTCATATTGCTCGTAAAATTATTTTAGTTGTGAAGAAAAAATTATTCTTTAAATAAAGATTTTAAAAAAATCTTTAAAAATACCGCTTAGAATTTTGAGCTTACATTATTTTCTAAGTTAGTCTATAATATTGAGATATGAATAAATCAGAAAATTTAAAAAAAAATATGAAAACCTTCATCTAATATGGAACTTGTAAAATTCTATAAATCTTCATCCAAATAGAGACGAGAGAATAGAAAAATTAATCGAAATGACGATTTTCTCTGTTAATTTTGGACCTAGAACTTTTAGACACCTCATTGATCGCCTTATCGGTTTGAGTACACATCTCAGAAAGCTCCACCAACTTTTTTGTTCCTCTGTAATAATGCATTAGAAAGTAGAAACACGATTTCTAAAAATATTTTGATTAGGAATAGCACTATAGCACTGTACTCGTACAGAGGTACCATTCAGTAGGAAACTTAAGCTTTTTATCACTACCTCTTTACCGTTGTAGGAGCTCTTGCTTTCTCAGGAGAAGCTCTTACTACTTCGATTTTAGGTATCTCCTCCCTAGAATCACAGCAACATTCAGTTTCCTTAGTAGCAACTTTCAAATTTGAAGCTTCATAGCTTTCCAATATTTTTGCATTTTTTTCCTTATCTATTTGATTTTTTTTTCAGAGTTTGGTAAATGCAAGCTATGGATCCGTTTAAAAGCCCTAAGATTAGAGCCAACAATTTTTTTCGCTACGCCCTGTTGTTTCTTCTCATTGCTTCTAATGTTTTTGTCTCTGTTTCTGCTCGGGTAATACAGGTTTTATTCGGATTTTTTTCATTCTCTAGTCACTTGAGTAAAAGATTTTAAATTTGTGTTCATATTAAATTTGTAGGAATCAAAAGTGGAACTTAATGAGAAATTACCAAAAAGGATCTCTAAAAGACCTTGGCCAAAGTAGTAAAGCTACTAGAGTAAGTAGAAGCAAAAATGCATTTCCTTCACCAAGATGATAGAGAGAATGTTGAATCTTTAAGGGTCATCTTATCTGTGTTTTGTAGATAAAGAGAACAGTGAATGGGTTATTGGAGGTGGTGGTGGTGGATGCCAAAGGTTTGAAAGATCTTGAGCGTTTTACTGGTATATACCATTCTTTGATTTCCTTTATTATCATTTAAGGAATAAGAATACTTTTGTTATAGTATTTCTTTTCCCTGTTTATATGTTTGATTTTCTTTTTGAATATTGGTTTCATAGCTGTGGTATAAATTAGCTATAATTAGTTGATTCATGGCTCTTTGTACATTTTTTGATTTCGTCTACCAAATGGTATCTTTCTAAGTAACCAATGCGGCAATGCTTGCCATTTGTTTGTAAAGAAGTTAAATGGGGTTATTACTATTGCAGGAGGGATGGATCCTCATGTGATTATCAAAACAAAAGGCAAGAGCGAAATAGCACTGTTGCTAAAGATACGCGCCTTGTAAATAGTGTAACTAAATCCTATATCCATGTACTAAGAGCGTCCACAATGGCTAGAGTAAAAGACGGACCAAACCTATTTATGATTTTTGGTCTGTCAAAAACATAGCACAGCGGGACGATCAAATTTAATCTTTGGTCCATTTTTTCTACTGTTCAGGACCAATAATGGTCTCAAAACCGGACCAAATGGGTTATAGTCGAGCGGCCATGTAGGAAACCGTCTAATTCTAGCGGGTGTATAGTGAACCGTATGATGGCAGGCGTTCCTCTAACGCAACGCTTGGAAACACGGACGTTAACCAAATCTACGCCTGATGAAGCGTTCACCCAAGATTACGCCCTATGAGGCGTGCGTCTAGGATCACGCCCACTAACAGGCGGTAACCAAATTACCGTCCCATTGAAGAGTACTGCTAGAGATCTGCTTGGTCCTTGCGTAATGCTAAGGCTCTGCCCCACTTCAAGCCCCTTCAAGCGTGCGTCTACCACCCCGCCTGGTTTAATATATTAAGTTTTGCTTTAAAAAATTTCAAATTTTCAAGGTGTTAACAAAATTTTTCAAACTTAACAGAGTCTCGCTTGATTCAAATTCGTAAATCAAATTTAGGAGGTGTTTCAAGCATCCGCTTGATTTCAAATTTGTAAATCAAATGTACGAGTTGTTTCAAGCATCCGCTTGATTTCAAATTTGTAAATCAAATGTAAGCGGTGATGCAAGCGTACGCTTGGTTTTGTAGGCGTTCGTCTACGGATCCGTCCGGTTCTTCAAACGGTTGGCTAGCTGCACGTCTGTATTTTTTCGTACACACTTCTCTTGCACGTGTACACAATTGATCATGCGTAATGCTAGGGAACCGCTCCATCAGGCGTTTGTCTAGTAAAGCGCATGTCTCTGGGGCGTGCGTGTAGGAGTCCGTCTATCATCAGGCGTAATTCTCGTTACCGCCTCACATCAAGCGTTCATCCAAATGTCCGCCTCACGCAAGCGTTATACTAGACAACCGCCCGTGTCAACAAACGTATATCCAGACGTCCACCCAACAACAAGCGTTTTCCTAGACAACCGCCCGATCATTTTTAATAATGAACCCGTTGTTTTTGGGCCGGGTCAAAGAGTAAAACTTTTATTCTTTGATCTTTGGGTTTAGTCCCATGAATGTGGATGCCCTAAAACGAGTAAACGACCGTAGCTCAAACCGCATTTGCCTCTTTTTAAAACTTGAAAGCGAAAGTATTTACCATTTTACATGGATTTGTAAATAGATAAAAAGTTTCAACAAATTGCGGTGTGTTGTTAAGGCTGTATAGTGGTACATTTCATGGGATTGGTTATATTTAATCAGTCCAACCGCTTCTTTCTAACGTGTTATGCGTATGTCACTTGCAAAATCTATGTAACACGCAGACAACGTCATTTCAGAAATCCATGTTATGTGCGTTGGAGAAAATGAGTTTAAACTAAATGTTTTTTGGTCTTGGTGTGATGTGAATGAATCTCTTTAGCTTAGTCCCACATTGGGTATTCTAAAGAAGGATGTCCACTATATAACTATTCTCATGTGGATAGTTAGACAAACAAGAGGGTGGGATGGGGTGGGCAAACAATACATGGGCTAACTAATGTATTGTTTGCCAATGAGAAACACATCAACCATGATCTATTATTTTTACCAAAAATAGTTTTACAAATCCGAAACCTTAAAGGATTCTTTTTATGTTTTGGGAAAACTTGATTTATAAGAAATCCGAAACCCTAAAGGTTTCTTTTTTCCTATAAATACAAAACGTTTTCAGAGTTAAAATCCATCCCAGAAGCGGCTACTATCCTGTCTTCTTTTCACCATCTTCTCGCTTTGTTTTTCGCTTTGAGTTTTATTTCCCTTCCTTCCCTGTTGCTAAGTTCAAGAGTGGGTAGTCTGTATTGTGCTAATACAAGCTATATCGGGCAGTCTTATCCTGGACACATCTTCGCACGTTGAGGTTTGGAATTGCTCTTCTCGAGTATACCCGCGAACTAATGTGTTAAGGACAACTTTTTGAACCTGTGATTATGCCCTCGTAGTTGTCCTTGGTAGAGTTGTTTTCAATTCAGTTCTTTATATATTATTATGATACATCTAACGTTGCTGTTTATTGTTGCAAGATTCCAACAATCTTAACACATTATACTTTATCTCGTAACAATGGGAAAGAATGATGTTGAAAAACCACAGAAGTTCAACGGAAAGGATTTCAAGAGATGGCAATCCAAGATGTTGTTTTTCCTGAGTTTTCATGAGTTAGACGTAGTACTGGTTCCTTTTGATGATTTGATGAATATTGAAGAAACTACTGAAGATGATAAAACATTTTACAAGAGGCAGAATTATCTGGCTAAAAATCATATTATGAACTGTTTGGAAGATGCGATGTATGATTTTTATAATGCTAAAGAAAATTTCAGTGCTTATGATTTGTGGACTGCGTTAGAAGCAAAGTACCAGGCAGAGACTGCTGGTAGCAAGAAATTTCTGGTCACGAAGTTTATGAATTTCAACGAGATTCTTGCTGAAGGTATGGTCATTGATGAGACCTTTCAAGTATCTGCGGTAATTGAGAAGTTACCATCTTCTTGGTCAGAGTACAAAAGAAAATTGAGGCATGAAACGGGTGAAATCAACATGGTTGAATTGGGAAAGAAGATTCAAGTTGAAGAAATGTTATGCACCAAAGACAAGAATGTTTCGTCTGCAAGAGATATGACAAATAAAGCTCATATGACTGAACACAAATCTGGAAAAGGTGATAACAACAAACGCAACCCTAAGCCTGGACCACACAAGAAAGGTATTTTTCCGAAACCCAAATCTGGCATTGGTAAAATTAAAGGTGCATGTTATGTTTGTGGTATTCCTGTCCATATGGCAATTCACTGTAGACAACATAAGGACCTTAATAAGAAGAATAATGCCAACTTGGTTGCTGAGAATAGGAACGAGTTTTCTTCTATGGTGTCTGAAGTTAATCTGGTGACAAATGTGAGGGACTGGTGGGTAGACTCTGGAGCTACCAAGCATGTATGTGGAAGCCGAGACCTGTTCACCTCCTATCATAAGATAGGGAAGGCGAGAAACTCTATATGGGTAACTCATCTGCAGCAGAGGTTGCAGGAAAGGGAAAGGTCGGGCTGAAACTTACATCTGGCAACACTCTCACATTGAATGGCGTTCTTCATGTTCCAGACATCTGCAAGAATATTGTTTCTTGTTCTGTTTTAGATGATAAGGGTTTTAAAGTTGTAATTGAGTCTGGAAAATTGTAATAACTAAGGGAAAAGAGTTTGTGGGTAAAGGTTATAAGACTGAGGGTCTATATAAGCTTAATGTAAAATCTGATGAAATAAATATGAATGATTCTTCTGCTTACATGTGTGTGTCATTGAATGTTTGGCATGGTAGACTTGGTCATGTAAACTATATATCAATGTATAAATTGGCTAGCGTAGGCTGCATACCTAAATTCACTATTGAAAAGGATCATAAATGTGAGATTTGCGTAGAATCTAAGCATGCTAAGAAATCATTCAGCAAGAATGTCCAGAGAAATTCTAAACCCTTAGAATTAATCCATTCTGACCTAGTCGATATGAAGTCAGTTCAAACTAGAGGTGGTAAGAAGTGGTTTGTCACTTTTATAGATGATTGAACAAGGTACTGTCATGTTTATTTGCTTAAAGGTAAGGACGATGCCTTAGAAGCCTTTAAGATATATAAACTCGAAGTTGAAAACCAATTGAATGCTACTATTAAAACTATTAGGTCTGACCGTGGTGGTGAGTATGAAATTCATGTAGGAGATTTTTGCGAAGAACATGGCATAATACATGAGACAACAGCCCCTTATTCACCTCAATCCAATGGTGTAGCTGAACGTAAGAACCGTACCCTTAAGGATATGATGAATGCCATGTTGATTAGTTCAGGATTACCTGCAAACTTGTGGGGGGAGGCCATCCTCTCATCTTGTTATATCCTGAATAGAGTACCCTTTAAAGGATCAGATAAAACTCCATATGAGTTATGGAAAGGTAGACAACCATCTTATGCTTACTTCAAAATATGGGGGTGCTTGGCAAAGGTGGCCATACCTCCTCCTAAGAGAACTAAGATAGGACCTAAAACTGTTGATTGTGTCTTCATAGGGTATCCTGAGCATACTAGTGCTTATAGGTTTATGGTTGTGAGTTCTGAAATTTCTGACATTGGGTTGCATACTATTATGGAGTCTAGGGATG
>JAJJMC010010584.1:882075-951858 GCA_023531435.1 Papaver californicum | reverse complement strand
TATAGTTTCAATTTTAGATTGAAGTGGGGTGTAGCAGTAACACTCTAGATAGAATTCACCTATCTGAATGAGGAAGTGGGCCGCTTCCTATGAGTATTTGAACGAATCTTTAGAGCATTCTGAGAAACGGGATACGTCCAGGGCCAAAATGGACACAACGGCACGAACTTAGCAACGCCAGGAGGATATCATGCGTGGCTGTTATCGCAAATTGCATCAAACACTAGCAGTTCAAGACATCGCGTTTACTGTCTCTAGCAAGTAGTTTCGGTAACTTCTCACTAAGTAAAGGTTCAAGACTTGATGGACACCTTTGCCTATATGGTATTTTCCGCATTCTGATTTTTTTCGTTTTTTACCGAGATTTCATTCATGTGGGGGATTGTTGGAGAAAATGAGTTTAAACTAAATGTTTTTTGGTCTTGGTGTGATGTGAATGAATCTCTTTAGTTTAGTCCCACATTGGGTATTCTAGAGAAGGATGTCCACTATATAACTATTCTCATGTGGATAGTTAGACAAACAAGAGGGTGGAATGGGGTGGGCAAACAATACATGGGCTAACTAATGTATTGGGCTTTCCAATGAGAAACACATAACCATGATCTAATATTTTTACCAAAAATAGTTTTACAAATCCGAAACCCTATATAGTTTTACAAATCCGAAACCCTAAAGGATTCTTTTTATGTTTTGGGAAAACTTGATTTACAAGAAATCTGAAACCCTAAAGGTTTCTTTTTTCCTATAAATACAAAACGTTTTCAGAGTTAAAATCCATCCCAGAAGCGGCTACTATCTTGTCTTCTTTTCACCATCTTCTCGCTTTGTTTTGCGCTTTGAGTTTTATTTCCCTTCCTTCCCTGTTGCTAAGTTCAAGAGTGGGTAGTCTGTATTGTGCTAATACAAGCTATATCGGGTAGTCTTATCCTGGACACATCTTCGCACGTTGGGGTTTAGCATTGCTCTTCTCGAGCATACCCACGAACTAATGCGTTAAGGATAACTTGTTGAACCTGTGATGCTGCCCTCGGAGTTGTCCTTGGTAGAGTTGTTTTCAATTCAGTTCTTTATATATTATTCTGATACATCTAACGATGTTGTTCATTGTTGCAAGATTCCAACAATGTGTTGACTAAAATCACATTTGCCCATAGATTCTGATAAATAATACTTGCCCCTAGTTTAGTTTGAATTAGAAGATTAATTTACCTTTGCAAGTGTTAAGTTTGGTCACTTGACTCTGTTGACATTCAACTAAGACGATGGTTGCAAAATTGCCTAATATAGGTGCAGGTAGCAAACCAGTGTGGAACAAAAAGTTTTCTTTCAGGGTGCAATATCCTGATAATACTGGTGGCAATGGATACAAGTTCATCCTGAAGCTCATGGACAAAGACACTTCCACTGCTGACGATTTCATTGGTGAAACAGTGTAAGCAGTTTACCTATCTTATCTGCCATATATATCCAAAGTAGAGTACCACTACTAATGGCTCAAAGATATTGTATCCCAGACACCTTGTAGAACTTTCATATGCATAAAAATATATGTTGAAAACAGTTCACATGCCAACAACTTAAGCTGGCCACAGGATGTGGCCTTCGGCCGTTACATGCTAGACTGTGATCTAAATTTAGCTGTGTACACGTATTGACTATCCTTGTGCAGGATTTATGTGGAGGATCTGTTGGCACTCGGAGGTGAAAAGGGAAAGTATCAAATACGACCTAGCAAATACAGAGTCGTTGGTTCAAACAAAAAGTACAATGGAGAGATTCGAGTCGGCCTTTCTTTCACCCGCATAAGGTAAGGACTATATATATATATATATATATATACCGCTGCCACATATATGAAATGCTAAAGATAACTATAGTATAATTACGGATTGAGCAACAGTTGGACATGTTTTTCTTTTGACCATTGGAGAAGCTCCAATATGTAATTCTAAGAAGCTCTAATATGTAATTCTTTTGACCATTGCCTCTTTTGTTATTTATATATGAACAGATAAGAAGGGATGGACAGAAGGAAGAAGAATCTGGAGGACGGAGAGATGACTTCCATCACAGTAGGGATGATGAGGACCTGGAAACGTCAGACCTCCTCCATGCTAATTATAATTAAGATGAATCCATTCGGGATTGCCTAATCAAGGAGTTTTAACCTATTTCGTATCATTTTATGTAACGTAAGGATATGCAACTCTCTGCAGTGGTCAGTGTATTTTCAATTTAGAGCATCAGATGGTTGTACACTGTATCAGGCTGACAAGTCGGATATCCGTCTTTATTTATTTTAACTTACAATTTTATCTTTTGTAAAACCTTTGAGGCCCCGAGGGCATGATAATGATGAGACTACAATAGAAGAGTGTGTTGATATGTGTGGCTCGATAAAACACACATGGGATAGCTACGAATAGTATCATATGGAATAAGCGAATTCCATATAGAGATTTATAAACTAGATTGTCTCCTTACGTAGCACCAAGACCTTTAGGATTAAACTACATACCTATGGCCAAAGGTGATCAAGTGAAAAAAGTATCGGTATTATATAATCAGGCACGAAGGGAATCCGACGGTCCGTAGATCCTAATAGAGTGTTGCAACTTAAACCTGTATCAAATGTCTTAAAATTTTGAAAACCTAATGAATTTAACTTTAAGACAAAAATCTGCCACAAAAGAATAATGCACAGAATATTTAAAAGGAGACTGACAGTGTTCACTTTCCAACAGGCATAGCTTTATGTCTCCTTCTTTCTTCTTCTCTCGGTTTTCATGCCTGATTTTTAACCGTTATTTCTTGTCTTTTCCCCTAAGACGAGTTCTAAAACTTTTTTGCCGCAATTTCTTTTGGATTCTTAATGTTTCTTGATCTATGAAGTTGATTCAAAGTTTTCAGGCTCAGCAAATCATTTTGTGTCTCAACAATCACAAAATTACGAAGATTCAAAACAAAAATCATGATTCAAATCACCGAAAAACTACCCAAAGTCAAATATGGAACTGGCTAAATAGCAATATCAATAGTCCCATCAACATTACCAAAACCCATCAATGGCAACCCATCCAAGACCAGTTTTTCTCCTGGAATTGCAAGAGCTTCTTGTTTTTACCCAAATCTACAATTTCTAGAAGTCTGGTAACCATGAACAACACTAGAGTTTCTCCCATGGGACTCTTTTTCAGTAGTATCTCTATTTCTGACCCTAAACCTCTGAAGCCCCCCTTCAATTTGAATACCCAATTTTCTTTACACCTTCCTAACTTTGAGAGTATGCATCTTTTTGTTTTTTTCTTTCTTTGCTTTCTGTAAGTGGTTTGTAAAAACCTCAACATTAATAAATCCCCCCCAATCTCATACAATCTAGATTAACCTTTCCCTTATCTAAGCATGAAAAACACCACTCTAATTTAGACTACCCATTCATTTTAGTTTATCCTTATCATTACAATCTAAGCATCAAATTAAACTAGATACCATCATTAATTTATTTATTTTTCACAATATTCAATCACAAATACTTTTATCTCCTGATTGAAGAAAATTCTAAGTTCAACTAAAAAAACAACAAGTTTCATCCTGATAGCACTTCCTAGTGCTTCTACCTCAAGAGTTTCAAGAATTATAAAAAAAATAAACATTCTGTTTGTTATGTGCACATATGCAAGACAGAAAATATAACTTGTTTCAGAAAAGACCTGGTGCTTTTTGTCGTGGTGGTTTCAATTTTGGATTCAATGATTGTTGCGGGGACCCTGGTGCTGATGTTGTTGCTGGCTGGGACGACAATACCTTGTTCTCCCACTAATGGGCTGAACTTTTTGGATAATTGAGGGGCTAGGTGAACAACTGGTACACCACCATTTCCTACATCAGAAGCAGCTTGGGGATGAGGTTGTGGTTGGTAATACACATGTGAAGCCTTTTGTGCAGCAATAGAAGTTATCCTCCCTCCTTCAGGGTACAAACGATCAGTATAGGATAGACCATCTCTATCATATTGTTCCTTACATTGATGAGGAGAGGTATTGCATATTCTCTGAGTGTAATCCCAATATCACGAACAACTTTGAAGCCCATCTGAACACCACCAACAACAATAATTCTATCAGCAATACCCCCTCAGTAACAACATAATCTTCGAAGCGTGGATGAACTGCCAGTATTGTCCAATTTGCATGATAAACAACAACAGGAACTGCAGAAGTAGGCCTCCTTTCACTAGGAAGATCAATGCATCATATCCCACGGGGAGCTTCAAAACGGGCACGATCTCCATCATCATTTTCACCTCCACCACCCCTACTGCCGCTGCCCTCTTCATAAGTGATATTGGAAAATCGCCTTCAGGATCCATTTTGGATTATAGGCCTTCTACCACCACCTTTTTCAATTACAGAGAAAATGTCAAAAAGTTTATCACAATCACTAATATGTATTCTACTAAATCAGTTTTCATTGTTATGCAAGATATGGTTCTTAACTTGTCTCCTATTGCTTGTTCTTTATCTTGCTGGGTTGCGGCCAAACCCTGGAGGAATCCCACCTTCCATCTACTCCAGTTTGACCAGGCAATTGTATCTGAGATTCTCCCAATGTCATTCGAAATCTCATGCATAATCAACCCCTTCACACCCATTGGGATATACTATCCCATGTGGCATAGAATCCAATCTAAGATCAACAAGATGTCGATCTATATCCCACTTCTCCATTAATCCTGGTGTTTCATGCATTAAACCTTCATCTTCATAAAATACTTTGATCTCAATGAGAGTATGATGTTTAGGAGAAGTTGTTGGAGAATATCCTGGAGTTGCAGAAGAGTTAGGCACTGAGAAGCAAATCAGGGAGGGAAAATTTTTCTCTCCGTGAAAGGATTTGAAATTAATTGGTTTCAACCAACTTGTTTTATATTTAAGAGATTGAATAGACGCCTATCTACCATCTCTTGCTCTTTAGATAACATTAACCAAATCATTTCCTAATGTTTCATTTACCGCTTCACTCATCTTAATTATTTTTTGTGATGTCTTATCACTCCCGCCGTTTCAATCATATCTCTCTTAATGACGTTTAATATATTTTCATTGAGAACTGATAAGCTATTGGGTTTCATTGGAACAGGTGTTTTTATGTTAATAAGTGGCCCAGTTATATCTCTTTGCAACGCTGAATGGGGTGGACCAACCTTTTTCTACTTGGGTTGTTTCATCTGAGTTTATTTGTAAGACAAGTTACCTCACACGTGTTATCTACATGATGACATTCAGTTAGATAGTTAGAGAGGAAACCACCAAAATTCTCAAAATTGACACTTGTGCGGCTAACGCGCAGACTCATCTCTGGTATTTCGGCAGCCATCAATTTTTTATTCTTCACCTTTATATTTTCATTTTCTCTTACAGGTATATCCATAATTTTTTGCCAATATCTAATCCTAAGAAAGCCCACCTTCCGATATCCATGCTGCTAGCTCTCTGGGGATAGGCATACTTCAGGTTACACTAGATGGACAAAGAGATGTTTCATTCTTATTGGCCAAAATGATATTAGTACTTGATCGATGCTCTATTTCCTCTGCTCTACTCAGCAAAACAATCCCGTGAAATATTTCTTCTTGGCCAACCAACCATACCAGAGTATTCAAATTAAAGGCAAAACCCATATGACATGGAATTGCCTTTTTTTCTTCTTTGAGCTAGGAGAATAACTTTATTCTTTTCCTTCTCTCTATTAATATATAGCTTCCACTTCCAACTCAAAACCAAAAGACACCATCGAAGGCCTTGTGCACCAAATGAATTCTACCCTTAATATCCCTGAAGACTTATTTCCAAACGTTTTTGTTAATACTGAAAATATTCTTCTAAAAAGAGAGGCTGATTGGAAATGGACTTTCATTGGTAGGCTCTGCAGTAAAATATCTCATGATACTCGTAACATCCATAGATTCATCAACAATAACTGGGATCTGAGAAGAGATGCATAGGTTGAGTTATGGAATAAAAGAAGAAACTACTACTCCATGAAGCTTGGTTTTATTGAAGACTATAGGGCTTTTCGAAAGGGTGGAACAAGAGGTATATTCGGTAAACTTATAGTTCTTACTGAAGTTCCATCTTCTAAGTCAGATTCATTGATGAATCTAACTTCTACACTATTATGATTAGGGTTCTTATCAAAAGGATGCCAAGTCACATAATCCCCGATATGAGGAATTTTCCGAGACCAGATGGTATTTTTCAAGAAGCCAAAAGAACATATGGAAGAGACAGTGAAAATAAGAATATGGTACTCTTGTTGAATATTGATATTACCAGAGCTGTAAAATATGGAGTGAGCGTGTAGGAAACACCAATTGTTACTCACTAGTTAGAATTCACTTTTGCTCTCAATAGATTACAGTTCTGCAAAGTCTATTGATTCTTGATCACCCTAGTCCTCTTTACGAAGAAAAAGTTGAATCATCAAACAAAATGATCATTCCTTCAACCAGCACTTCCCCTCCTCAGCCAACACAGATCCAAAACAAAGTTATCATAGCTAAGGCTAAGAAGAGAGGCTTCTCTGATAAAAATATTGCTACCAAATTTGCTATCAGGTTGAGAAATGCTCAAAGAAAGATTTTCCTGACCAATAGTACAAATGAGTTAGATGGTATTGATGAACAAATCATCTTCAAAGCTAGCCTTCAAGATCCCATTCATGGTAAAATCCAGTCTTTTGTCAAAAGAAGCAAAAGAAAATCCTTAATGGCGACAAGAGAAAAAACCTCACCCCCAAGAAAAAATCTTTAAATATCAAAGAAGCTGCCAGATATAAAGGAAATAATATAGGCACTTCCAATGTTTCTGATCAACAAGTCTACAACTCCCCTCAATTACCACATATCTTACCCACTTCTCTGCCCGAAGTTCCTACCCTTGCTGAAATTCAGGTAAAAATGATTGAAAACTATTAATCTCTCAAAAATGAAGCTTGGGGTAAAACGAGGCATATGGACTTCTGCAAAGGTGAAACTCCTGATTCAAAGGATTTTACTGAACCTAAGAGAAAGAATGTGTGTATGTATATCACTGTTGACAACCATAAAAAGGTTAAAAGATTGTTCCCAATTTGCTACCCATGCCAGCCTCTCCCCCTAGAATGTGGGTATTATTGCTGATCCAGGTCGATCTATTGGCAAAGATGTGGATATCTTGAGCAACCACTCCCTTGAGGTAATATCTCTTATCCAAATTATCATTTTCTACAAAGTTGGCTCTTTAAAGTTGTTCTTCATGGTTTTCACTTCTACCCTCAGCATAACCTGTTTAACTATAATTCTAGGTATATATATGCTAGACTATAGTATAACCATTTCCGCACACCCTGTTTGTCTTATATTTCTGGCAATTTTTTATTTCAATAGCTTGGAATTGCCAAGGTCTAGGTAGGAAAATCACTAGTAATTACCTCAATGGCATCTTGAATAAGCATAATCCTGATATTTTCTTTTTGGATGAAACTAAGCAAAAATTTAAAAACCTTAGTGATATCTTGGGTAGTATTTGGTGTTACCAGTTTTTGGTTTGTTGATCCAAAGGGTAATATTGGCACAACTGGTGGCCTTAGTCTAGCTTGTAAATCGTCCCTCCAGGTTACCATACTAGACTACTCTTCAAATCATATTAATGACATCATCTTCTCAAGTAATAACACTCATTGGCTCTTCACTGGCTATTATGGTAGTCTCTATACAACTAAAGATAAACTTAAAACTTTGCAAAGAAAATAGAGGAAACAACTATAGATATCTCTCACCCCTGGTTGATCATGAGATATTTTAATTTTGTTCATCATGACCATGAGAAGTTTGGTAGACACCCCATAGACCTAGCTGAAGCTAATATATTTAGCAATAAAATTGAGGAGTT
This sequence comes from Papaver californicum, assembly GCA_023531435.1. NCBI lineage: Eukaryota > Viridiplantae > Streptophyta > Magnoliopsida > Ranunculales > Papaveraceae > Papaver > Papaver californicum. The sequence goes on along the minus strand of JAJJMC010010584.1, from coordinate 943,924 downwards.
GGGTCTTTTGGATTTGGGTTACATTGCTTGTCCCTTTACTGGACTAATAGAAGGGATGGAGACATGATAATTGAAAAAAGACTTGATAGAGGCTTGGACTTTGAAAACTAGTTACACTTGTTTCCACATTCTACTATATCCAATCTCTCTGTTATTGGCTCAGACCACAATCTCATCCCACTAAATTCAAATCCCAACTACAATTCAGGTAGGATTCCTTTCAAATTATTTGGTCCTTGTCTTGATCACCAGGACTGTAAAGATATTATAGATGAATATTGGTTTATAGACCATGTTTTCCTATGCTTTCATCATTGCTAGAAAACTTAAGGAGGTTAAAATCAAAGTCAGAGTGTGGAACAAAGTTGTTTATTGTAATATCAAAACCAATTTGGAGGAAAGCATTAAGCATATGGATTGAGTTACCAAGAATAAATTTGATTCCAAATAAAGGTTTTGCTTTGAGGAAAACCGACAATACTGTTAAACATTGGTATAACATTCTGGAAAAGTTCTGAAAAACTAAAAGCAGGGATCAAACTATAAAACTTGGTGACAGGAACACACATTTCTTTCATACTTCTGCTAAAAAGTGAGGAAGAAACAAGATTGAGGCTACTAAGGATGGTAACGGTAATTGGATCACTTATGGTAATTTGATTTCAGAATGTTTTACCAAACACTTTGAGCAAATGGCCACTGCTGAAACTGTCAGGCTTGATCAGATTATTCTTGACCTTATTCTTATTTCCATATCTAACTCTAAGAATGAAAATCTTCTGGATATTCCTGATATCCTGGTAATCAATAATACTTTATTTAGTATCGAAGGTGATAAGTCCCATGGTCCCATGGCTTTCCACCTAATTTCTTCCAAGCTACTTGGTATATTGTGGGCAAAAACATTGTCAACATGGTTCAATATTTCTTTACTTCTGGTTTATTCTCAAAGAATGAACTCCACATTTACATCCCTCATACCTAAAATTGATGCCCCTTATTCCCCATCCCATTTCAGGCATACCTTTCTTTTTAATGCCACCTATAAAATCATTTCAAAGATCTTGTCAAAGACTGAAATTTCTTCTGCTAAAGCTCGTATCACATGAACTTATCCATAGTATGAATACCAAAGGGGGGGGAGGTGGAAATGGTACTATGGATATTAAAATTGAAATGGCCAAAGCTTTTGATAAAGTTGACTAGAACTTTCTTCTAGTTATTATGTCCAGGATGGGCTTCAATGACAAGTGGTGTAACCTCATTAACCAATATATTTCCACTCCCAATGTTATTGTTGCAACTTCTTGAAACCTTCTAGAGTCCTAAGACAAAGAGATCCTCTTTCCCCCTATCTTTTCCTTTTATTCATGGAGGCTCTTTCAAGAAAAATCCTTCATGCTGAAAGTATTGGTCTGATTCATGGATTACAAATTTGTCCTACTGCTCCTTCCATTTTTTATCTTATTTTTGCTAATGATTGTATGTTATTCATAAAGCTAACCTGGAGGAAATTAAGAAACTGGTAGAGATATTTAAGCAATTCAGTTCTACTTCTGGTCATATGATTATTTTTTTCTAAATTTGTTTTTTTCTTCAATAAGAACAATTGTCCTTCCATAGATGCTAATATAAGTGCTGATATAGGTGTTCAGATGATCAATATTGAATACAAATACTTGTTCTCCCCTTTTTTTTTACTAAAATGAGTAAGATACAAGCTTTTCAAACTTGTATTTATAGTCTAAAATTTAAGCTAAAAGGTTGGATATATCAATCTGTCACTCCAGCTGGAAGAGTTACCTTGATAGTAAATGTTACTTCTACTTCTTGCACTTACCAGATGAATTGTTTCAAACTTCCTAAACAAATCTGCAAGGACTTGAACAAAATCCAAAAAGATTTCTTCTGGAATAAAGATCCTGATAAACCTAAAGGGATGTACTTTATAACTTTGGATTTCGTCTTCCAGCCAAAGGAGATAGGTGGTCTTGGTTTCAGAAATATGAAAATCTTTAATGAGGCTATGATAACCAAAATTATATGGAGACTTATTCAGGAACCAGATTCTCTTCTTTCTTCTATTATGAAGGCAAAACATTATGGAAATCAGGATATAAGCAAAATGGATACTATAAAAAAGAATGATTCTTGGATTTGGAAGGGTATTCTTGAAGGGGTGGAAAATATTCAAAAATACCATATTTGGAAAGCTGGAAATGGTCAGAAAATCCAGATATGATTTGATAGATGGGTTACAGATAAAGATATTTTTTTGGGAAATACTCACAATTGTCCTTCTGATCCATGTCATTCAGCTCATAAATACTCAAGGAAACTGGGATGCTAACATCATATCCCTTTGGTTTTCTCCTGAAGACCAAATTGTCATTCTTGGTACTTCTATAAATGTTCTTGATGAAGACTGTATTTTCTGGAGTTTAAATGAAAAAAGGTGATTCTCTGTCAAATCTTTATACAACAAGAAGATTGAGGAGAAATATAAAAATAATACCATCAACACTGCCTGGAAGAAAATTTGGAAAATAGATTCTTCTCCTTGTGTCAATATTTTCATATAGAAATGTGCTCAAGGTATTTTGCCTATAAATGCTAAAAAGGCTAGTATCGTGCATTATATTGATCCAATCTGCAGTAGGTGTAAAAGTGCTTCTAAGGATATATCACATTGTCTCAAGTTCTTCCCTTTTGTTGCTTCTGTTTGGGTGAAGATATTTGGTGCAAATCATAATGTCTTCCAGAATTCTCTGGTTTTCATGATTGGCTCAACTATCTGTTTTCTTCTGATAATGCCTTCTTCATGGAATGCTTTTAATGCCACTATTTCCTGGCTCTTATAGAAAGATAGATGTGACTCGGTCTTCAATGGCGTCTCTCACTCTGTATATTTTATTGCTCACAACATCAGGAAGCACATAAGTTCTTTTGAAAGAGTGATTCACAACCAAGATCATATCATTAACAACCTCCACTACCAAGTTACTGATTAAGAAACTAGAAGCAGATTGATAAACCATCACAGAAAAAATTTTGTTTTAGCTATTACCATTTGTTCACTGGAAATTGATAATTCTCCAGTTAGTAATGTATCACTCATTCCCCCTCTTGGACTAATGTTGTTTTGTATGCTTTGTCCTTCTCAGAAAACTTTATTTGAGCCAGAACCTATTCTACCATGGAGATGATAGATATGGACCAGGAAAATGAGTTGTGCTAGCCGTGAACTGGCTAAGGAGTTGCAGACAACTAATATGGATTTCTCTTCTGAAGAAGATGCAACTCTGGAGGATATTAAGATCACTTGCAAAAGGGAAATGCAAGGAAGATTTAGCTTAAGTTATCATCAGATACTATGAGGAAACTTTGAATGAAGACTCTTTTGTGCTGAGAAATCTCCCCAAAGTCCAGCGGAGTGAAAACTCCTTTGCTTTTAAGCTAGTTAGTCTAGTTACTAAGAATAACATTAAGGAAAACTTATCTTGGGACATAAGTATGTTGCTTAGTCAAATTCAGTCTTCGTTATTCAAAAACCTTATTAATATTAACATGAAGATTACTGGTGAGACCAGTGTTCTGCATGAGGCCATCTTTTCCTTTGCAAGCAAAACTAGTGTAACTTGAGCCTTGCTGCAGCAGCTCTTTTTCTTATATAAAAAAAACATGCATAACTTCTTCCTCAATCTTTACATCATACTTCTTCGACAATCCCCATCTAATTACTTTTTCCAATTTGTTTTATTGATATTAGATTCCACCTTCTTCATTTTTCCCCATAACCAGCAAGAAATGAATACAAGAGAGAAGCTAACGAAAAACAAATTTAAATAAAGCTAAGAGAGTAGTTCAGGGAGGGAAACACCGTATGTGGATATGATTTAGGATAACATGCTATGCGAGATCATGAGCCACTGCACTGGCATCTCGTCCCATGAATGAGTTAATAAAAGATCAGAAATATTGAGAGAGAAATTGAATGATTGAAATCTTGAGAGAAATCATGCGCTTAATTCTTCATTGAATGGGAGATGTTTCGAAATTTAAAATTTGAAATCAGTTGATGATATTCACCCTCGAATACAATCTTTCTGAAACCTTTTTTTTCTAGTTGGAAAGCTAGAATAACTCTAGGGGTTATTTTGATAGGTTAAGCTTGATGCTGCTCCAAGAAGCATGTCTAATAAGTTTATAACGATAGCCGCGGCACTAGACTAGTATCTTGTTCTGGGGGAAGAAAATATCTTTTCCATCTGGAGTGATCACAAGGTACAAGTGCATTAGTTAAGAATGGATAGCGAAGTATTGAATCGCGTTTTAGGTTCACCTTTTACCCTAAAACGAGATATTAACCACTCGTTCAGGATGACGACACGTGTGAAGAATAATGGAAATGGAAGGTGAAGTAAAAAGGAAGCTTGAACACTGTAATAAGAAGGGTGAATATTAGAGAGAGACTATGAGATCCGTCTGTCCAACTTTAATGTTCGTGAAAAGGTCCATCTGTCCAATTTTTCTGTGAAATCGTCCAGTGGACATAGATCTCAACAATGAAGCACGTAAAAACCTTATGTTTTCTAACTTAGTTTGGATCACCGACGCTGCATCATATTCATATATCAAATCTTCCATTATAATCTTCATTTTTATTTGGGTGTGGCTTCGAGTTTTCTTGTAGTTACACGCATGTTGTTCCATCAAATTTTATTTTGAATACACCAGATCAGGTTGACATTATTGCGTCCTGGATTTATTGGGAATGTCAGTTTTCACTTGAGTAATTTCTTCATGATGATAGTAGTCGCATAAATGTTTATATGTATCTTGAAGAACACGATATATTAAAGTCGACTTATTTTAAAAATCCGGCAGTTCATTAACTTCTAAATACTCTACAAAATTAGTAAACACATGAAAATGTTTTAAATCTATTATTCCTCATCAACCATCTTGTAACTAGGGATTTTTTTTCTCCCAAGTCCAAAGGAGGTTGGAAATGTTAGCTAGAAATGCCTAGATATTGGTTGAATTTCTAGACTATTAACTTGGTAGTATCCTGAAGGCCATATATTTTCCTAATTTTAACTTCCTACAAAGCTAAGTGTCTGAAATCTTGTTCGACTCGTAAGTATCTCTTTACTATCAAAGAGCTTATTAAACCTTTTATCTCTTGGATTATTGTGGATAGTCATTTCATTGACCCTTGGTATGACATATGGATTCCTTATATAGATCTTGCCACACTTAATCCTTTGGTTCCCCTTTTCTCGAATTTAAATTCTTGGACTTTATTGGTCATGATACCAGAACCTGGAATGTTAGTAAGTTAAAATTTCACTTTGCCAATGCTTTTTTTAAGAGTATTGTTTATATTTCCTTAAGAAAATTATGTTTCTTGATAGGAGGGCTGGAGAATTTTCAAAGAATGACAGGTTTAGTTTTAAAACTTTTTATCAGGTCTCAGAGGTCTTAGACCTTCCCATATATTAAACTTTGGAAATACATCTGGAAAATCAAGTCTCATTATCGTATTCAGTGTATATCTAGGAGTTTCATTCCTTCTCAAACTATTTTGCACTCTCGTTTTCCCATCCATATTGTTATTTTTCTAAGATATTCTTTAAGTAATGAGTTTGTTATGCATGCTCTAGTCCTATTCCATTTTTCTAGTCACATTTGGTTTTCATACCCTTTTGGAATTCTTATTCATGTTTTTGCTAGTAAACCTTTATTGACAGGCTAGATTTCTGGCTTGAATCCTGCTTCTTCTTTATTTTTGGAGTACTTGTATGCTGCTATTATCAAAAGCTAAATCGGGTTTAGGAAAGCTGCTTTTGGTCATGGAATGTTGACGATCCATCAATATGGTTGGAAATATAGGAACAATCATCTTATATCATTGACTTTGACAATACCACCACACAAACAGTGTCATCTCTACGATCAATCCTTCCCGAATCTTAAACGACAAGAATTCGAGAGAAAAAAATTGTTTTATTATTTTAAAGTAAATACTGATACAAAATACAAATCAAAACCATTGTTAATTCTGATATAGTGATACTTGAGTTCACCAGTTGTGAGATGGAAAAAAATAATTTTTTTTTTTTTTTTCTAAAAACGAAAACTTAATCCCCTACTTGTCTTGACTTAATCATAATCAATGATTTTTAAGTGAGGTCTGATAATAAAGATTATTCAAATTATGGGGTAAAAATATTAATTAGGTAGATTATGTTAAAACTTAAGTTAGTTATGTAAATTATTTGGTTAGGTCACAAGACAAGGATCGATATAAATCTTTTTCAGGTATGTGGAGTGAATCTATGATTCATACCATAATGGCTATAATATAATTCCTTCGCCCTAAATTTTCAGTTTCCTTTGCTCTGTGAGTTGTCTGGAGTGAACAAATTCCTACAAGAATGACCATTCAAAAGCGCGGATAATGTAGATCGAATCTTTTTCAACATGTGAACGATCTAAGCAAGAACTTACGTAATAAATTTTTGGAGACTTACTGTTAGACCAATGTATCCTTGGGCATTATCTTCAATTGTAGCTTAAAATAAAAATATAATCTTTTTTAATTAGGTTCTCTGTAAAAAGCTCCATTATCTTGTTGAAGGAAGGAGTTATCTGGATATTGAAGTATTTTTATTTGCACGCATATAAATTCTCAGTCATAATTGACCAAAAGTCAGCTTTCCCCGAGCTATTTTGGCTTTCCCTTTCTGTGAATAGTGATATAAAAGACCTTGTTGATCAATTTGCTGCAGAAATGTTTGATGATGATCAACATATGGATGTCTTTTTTAATGGCATTTTCCATCTTAGCTCTTGTCTCTTTGCTTGTACTTTTACTTTCAGACCTAGAATTTCTAATGAATTTTCTCATGCTTTAGCTCAATAGGTTAAAGTTAACAGTTCTTCTATGTATTGGTCAAAACCTCCTATCTAATTTATACGATTTTTGAGGATGACCTTTATCCTGTTTTCTTGTATTCGTTTATTTAAAAAAAGGGAGCTTTGCATCAATTTTCTCGATAAAAAATTCTTAGATTGAGCAATTATGTCAAGATTAAAGTGTTAAAGCACTGCTCGGTTGAATCCACTAAGCGTTTGTATATCAAGCTTAGTTCCAAAACTCTGTGGCTTGAATTTCTTGTTGAACTCAAATTCGTTAAGTTAGACTTAGGAGATATAAATGTTGAGAAAATCTCTAGTTTGAAGACCTGAAGACGTATTGAACATAAACGAAGACATATTCTTCAGATTAAGGTTAGTGACTATTGACTTTGATTTATTTCATTTCTATTGACAGTTGTATTCATTATCAGATAAATGATGTAGATTCGTTCCAGTAAATAAAAGTCTTGGTTTTCGTTGCTTTGTCACCAGAATCTGCAGTGTATTTGACATCACTATGGAAGACCCATGAAAGATACTACCAAAAGCACTTGATGAAACTATTCCTAACAGAATGACGGGATTATGTTGGTACAAGTGCAAGTGCATACATTGGAAGCATTGAATATCAAACCTTTGTGAGAAGATTCTTGAGAAGGGTGATTTTCTTGAATATCAGTTAGAACATGCCAGTGCCAACTATCCATAGTTGACCGCGGAAAGTATAGATAATTATCAAGACATTGAATTTGAAAAGGATTTTATTTAGACTGATTCTGATTTATTTTTGTTTCCCTAACTTGTTAACCCTTTCTAAATTTTAAACACTTTTTTTGATGATGTAATGTTTTATGACTTTGGTTGGCTTTTATAATTTTTCTATGGACGTAATCTCTATGTTATTTCACTACATGTTTTTGTTTGACCGTCTTGGTATTGTTTTTCGAATACTATGAGATAATCTTTTGAGTGTATGATCTACAAGTTTCGGTTTCACAAATGACTTACTTTCTTATGGTAAGTGGCATTGATTATAGATAATTTCGAATCACATCCTTATAATTGTATATCAAAATCATAATAAAATTATAATGATTTATCTCATACATGTGAGTCACTTATACTAATATTCTATCATGCTTCGATATTTGAATATTTTGGTATAGATATGATATTATTTCGGTTTTCGTTGATTCTTGTGGAGGAGATTAATTGAAATCATGTTCTTAACCTTTCTCTTGTAAAGGTTGTCTTGTTGTTATTCTCATTTTGTTAGAGGATAACACACATATGGGGAAAGTTTTTATTTGAACTTGTGCTTAATGATGTATCTTTGTGGGGAGTGTGGTTGTGGAAATTAAGGAAAGAATCACCTTTGATAATTTTTCTTTCCTGATAGGTAAATAAGTTAATTATGATCTTTTTTATATTTTCGAATCATTTCATGATGATAAATTAAAATTAATTCTAATCTAAATAGCCTCATAGATTAGTGTTATGTTATACCTCTGGTTTTTCTTCATCTCTTATAGGTTTTACCGAGTTCTTCGAACTTGACTGTGCTTTTAAAATACCATAGTGTATTTTTCGGAACTTTGTCATTTTTGTGACAAAAAGGGTGAGAAGTTTATGGAATGTTTTGGATCATTTGGTTTTATCTTATCTACAATGACATGTAAGTTTCTGCTAGCATTATCGGAGGATGAAAAAACTATATGTGTTGTTACATTGACTAGGGGGGATATCATGGTATGAGTAATATTATCTTGATTGATATTGCACCACTAGAATAACATCTATGTTCAGATTGAAAATCAATTTACCTTTAGGGGGAGTAATAGGAACTCTTATTAAAAGCTTCAACAACAACATTTATTTTGGATATATGCAGGTGAACAAGCTTTTGAATCTTGGATCAAGCGTATGACCAAGAATTAAAAGATGTTTAAGTTTTTATAATTTTTTGTTAATTCATGTATCTTCAATATGTAAAGAGTTTTTTCACTAAAATTGAAAAACATGGAGATTGTTAGAGTACTGCTCGGTTGAACCCACCAAGTATTGGTATGTCAAGTTTGGTTCCAAAACTCGGTCACTTGAATTTCTTACTAAAGTCAAGTTCGTTAGGTTAGACTCGGGACATATAAATGTTGAGACAATCTCTAGTTACTTACTAAAGACTTGAAGACATATTGAAGACAAACGAAGACATCATCCTTCAGATTGAGATTAGTTACTATTGACATTGACTTGTTCCATTTCTATCTAGTTCATACAGTAGTATTCTGAAAACATAACATGCGAAGTTTGTTTACATATCCTTACTTTATAGATGTCTTGATCATTATTATGATGTTAGTATCAAAAGGAAGGATATACATTATTCGTTTCTACAATTTATTGTATTGAGTTACTTAGTACACTTTTCCACACTTTCATGATTTTGTAACACGAATGTGACTCTTGTCATGGATTAATGTTGAACTTTCTAGAAACTAAATATATGTATCTAGTGGTGAATCGAGTTTTGAACTCATGTTAGAAAAACTTTTACTTGGACATGGTTTAAAGTTTGTTTAAACATGAATTAAGTTTCAAATTTTAATAAGATTCAAGATTGATCACAAGACCGACCCTTCTCAGGAATGATCCCATAACCAATTCCAACCAGGAACCATCCTAACTTGTATGATTTCAGAATCTTGGTTTTTCACGCTTAAGCTTTTGGATTTCGAAATAAATACAAGTTTAATGGAAAGTTTTACATCAGGAAATACTGAATACATATTTAACTCCAATATATTATTGTTAATATTTATTTCTTTGATACCCAAGGATAGACCTTGTTAACATTATTGAGATATGTTTTATTTACTATATTAGTGTCGAATATTGATGTGGTTGTCTATCCTAGAAGATTGCACATAACTAGACGACTAATTTAGCAAAGTACATGAATTTACAACTGGCTAATATTGGTTGTCATACTAGTAGAATATCTCAACTATTAATGTTTGGAAAATATTATTGAGCATTATTTTAGAAATAATATTTTGTATTTAGTACAAATGAGTTATATATGTTAATATAGAATATTATATCAATATCTTTGTTAAAATCTGTAATGATATTTGTTGAATATATTTTCAATTTTGGTAGATCTTGTTTCTAAACAAGCCTTGGTAATAACACTATAAACGGTGGATCTTTATATTCTAACAAACTCATCCCGAAATATACCTGATTTGGATGGTAGTTAATTCAACGCGACGAGTAAGTCTGATTCGTTTCGTACAAAAGCACGATTAACTAGTTTAAAGCCTTCTTTGGGATCAAATAAGCTTTTGTAGTACTGTTGGAGGGAAACTAAGAACCACACTTTAGTTTTTGTTGTTTATTACTTGTATCTTGAACTAACGCATAGTTTCTTCTAAATAAGTTCTTTTTTAATTTATGATCCTTCTCTTATCATATAAGGCCACTCAAGACTTTGAAGATTTAACATACTCCGTTATGTGAGACAAATCATTAGTGGAATCAATTGCAAATTGTTTCTATTCAATATTAAGAAGAATAACGTCTTTGAAAACTTAAAGTTCTTTAGTGTTTCTGATATTGATGTGATTATCCGCTTGACTTGTTTGTTTAGGAAAAACAAGTAGTTTGATTTGATAAACATAAAGCTTGTGGATCGACAAGTTGTATTTTCTATTTACCATAAACCTAAGTTTTGTAATCGATTAGGTTACTTTGGCTCGTAAATATTGATTGATCATATCAAGGAGTTCCAGATATAATATTATCTTGTTTATCATTGTATTTTAGATCCGAACGGAAGAACCTAGACTCTGAACTAATCATTTAATATTTTTGTTATTTGTGATTAGATTTGAGTTGTTAGAAAATAGTTTGATTCCTTGATGCTTGTAAGATGTCTTATAAATGAAACAACACTTGGCAGTGGATTCTGTTAGGTGATTCACCTGCGTAGGCCAGATTGGTTGTAGGCGCATGGATGATGAGGAAACTGATTAACTAGGAGTAGTTTACTCAGTGTCAACTACACGAGGTTGCGGTAGGCATTTGTGTAACGACTTAATACTGAGAGTATTCAAAAGTAGACTAGGTCCTGGGATTTTTCTGCCAAACAGTTTTCCTCGTTAACAAAATCTTGTGTATCTATGTTATTTACTTTATTTTCGTAATTATATTGATTAGGTTTGTATTTAAAGTAAATACACTTGTATGTTAATGCCATCTTGGAAGATACTTTAATATGTTCTTAAGTGAACCTAGATTATTACGAAGATCACCTTTCTAGTAAATCTTTAATCTTTATAAGATCGAAAAATCATAAAAGATGTGTCTGCTATTGGTTATTGCAAAAGTATTGGTGGTGTACTCGATACCCTTGTCCTTTATATTAATACATAAGTTCATCTCACGCACAATCATGGCTTTTATGCAAACCTTAGTGGTAACTTCTTGCTTATCTGTAGAGTGACTTGTTTACCATACAAGATAGAATACTTTAACTAATTAACGATTTGCCCAGAAGAACAATAATAAGTAGATGAAACAAGCTTGAACCTTGAGAGGAAGAATGGACCCAAGATTATTCTTTGGATAAGGCTGAAATGTCACTTATTGGAAAGGCGGGCGAAGGTCGCGGTATCTTTTTTTTTTTGGACGAACTGCATAATTAGTTTACAACTCTGAGTCACCTATGGAATACTAGATAAATAGATAAATGAAGATTGAAACAAACATAATTAATAAGAAAAAGTGATTACAGATTTTTCTTTTATATTTTAAGGAAGAAAAATAAGAGATAAATATGTGGAGAAGAAAAAGATTTGTTTGCTTTGAGTAAAATTTAAGTTTTAATTCCCCTTTAACCTGGGATAAAAATTACATAAGGAAATTGACATGGGCTAATTATACTTATAGATGGGCTAAAACACAAAATTTATTAGATTTTCCAAAGAAAAAATCTTATTGGGCTAGAAACAGGGACGTGCAACAGCCTGGGTTAGCCCCTTGCTATCCCTACTTGAAAGATTTTAAAGTAGTAGAACTAAGATCACCAAATAGAAGTATATCGTCTACAAATATGACCTATAAAATGATTAATGCCCAACCCGATGGTTAACTTAATGAATTTTGTGATCTATGTGTGGTATACTCAAGTAGTTATTCTGACTTTTTTGGAGAACTCTTTTTGCGATGCTAGGGTTTGCTCATGGTGGAATCTTCTTCGAGTGAACCTAACACTTCCAGGATGAATGCTAATCACAGTTATTTCCCTTGGGATTTCTTAAATCCTGCCGCAAATTCAAAATCTATTTCTCATGATCAAATTACCAACAATACGATGAATCCTAGTATTGTCTTGGAAAATCAACAAAAGACTCCATGGCCTTATCCAAGTACGCTCAACTTGTTTAAACCTTTGATTATTAATGTTGAGAAGATTGTCAAACCTTGTCTCAAAGGTTCTCATGTTTCCATTAAAATTTCAGAGGATGAATACTTGAAAGGGGTCCAAGATGCATAGATTGTCTCATTAATAGACTTGTATTACCAAAAGGTTCCACGCCATTAAAGTTAATGGAGATACAGGCGAAACTCAAAGTTTTTTGGAGTCTAATACCTTGGACTATAATTCCTCTTGGAAAGGGGTTTTTCTTTTTCAAAAAATTTTCTGCAGAGAACGTTCTTCAAGTTCGTACATCTGGTATGTTTAACCTGAAGCTTGGCATATTCCACTTTTGCAAGTGGGTGCCAGATTTCAATCCGCAGGATCAAAATCAAATTCTTGCACAAGTTTGGATAAGAATATATGGAATGGATTAGAATACTGGTGTTTGCAGACACTTTTTAAGATATCTAGTGTTCTGATGCTACCCTCTCACGCAGATTTGGCTTATATTTGAGAGTAATAGTTGAAATTGATCTTTCAAAGAAACCGCATGAGAAAATCCTATATGAACGTGATGGATGTGCCTTCCTTGTTTTTGTTATGTATGAGAAATTTCCATCATTTTGTTTGCACTATAACACCATCGGTAATGAACTTGGTGAATGCAAAAGAAGAATATCCAATAATTCTAATAGAAGGTTGATAAGCAGGGTGATACTTTTTGTGGGAAACAAGATGATTACGGAAAAAAGACAAGGAAAATTTATGTTCCCAAATTGGTAGTTGGAAATAAGGATGATATTGTTTTTTCGGTTGAGAAGGGCATTTGGACCGTTAATACATATAGCACTACGACAACGGTTAGCAATGTTGTTAATATTGTTGTCGTTATTTGTGATGGTAACATTGGTAAGGAATTGGAGGTGGAGCCTAATTAAGGTGATGTTTTTGTTTCATCCAGTAATTTAGATGCTTAATTGACTCAACATTTCATGAGTCTGCAATAAAACTCATCAACCAAGCAACTGATGATATAGTAAACGAGAAAGATGATGACTTTGTTAGTGTTCACATCGTAAATTCAGAAGAAAACATAAGTATGCATACTGTAAACTCAGACGAGGATAAATTAATAAAGAATGATGTAAGTATTACGCCTCCAACTAGTAATGTTGTTAATACTGTGAGTTTTGGCTATTTAAAGGAAATCACTGGGCAGATTTATTTGAGAAGGAAGATGAAATTTATTCAAAAAAGAGTAAGTAATAGAGAATGCATTTCCTCTCAGATTAAAAATGGTTGCTAGTACTTATACTAACAGATTTAGTAGGCTAGCCACACATACAAATGATAATGAGTATGATGATTATCCAACAATTTTATCATCGCCAGTATTTATGAACATGGTGGTAGAAGATACTTCCTCTTCCCTATCGAATGGTTTTTAGCCTGTTTTGCGTGGTGCTAAAAAGAAAATTACTAAACCAAAACAGACAATTTACTTGAAAGCTTATGAAATTTTTTTTTGGATAAATTGTTTTATACGAGTTGGTTGATGTAATATTTTTCTTTTTTAATCCGTTTTCTTTTTTTGATTCTCTTTCCACGAGGTCTTGGCTTTATGTCCCGCTCCTCTTTCTATTTTTCTTTTCTTTTATAAGTAAATATTTTGGATAAAAAAAAGATTTTTGTTAGGAGAGAGCAAAAAATAATCCGAGGACTGTAAAAATCGTTGTCAACTCACTGATTAGCACTGACTCAGTATTTTTTTTTTGAACAATCGACCCCTGCTAAATAAATCATACTCGTTATTCTAGCTCACACTCATTTCTAGAATCTCTAGCAACAATAGGTTCCGCTTGTAAAACTTGATTTGTTTATCCCTATAAAGTTGTAGAGTTTGATGAACTTAGACCAAGACGATTTTGATTCAGGAACCACCCAAATCATGGTAGGAAGGTCCATAAAAAAAGCTAGATTATTAAAAGCTCATAAAATAATCGATTTAGTTCCAAAAATAAAATAAAACAAGAATAAATCTTAACACTAAAAAAAGAAACACAACCTAAAACAATTGATCGAACATCAATTAATCGATATAGAAAATATTCAACAAATCATCAAAAATTCAATTGTTCGACTGATAGAGTAGAAGCTTTTGAATGGAAAAACCTTTTCCGGTTACCCTTTTTTTTGTTTTCTCCACACCTGTGTATGATGTTATTTTTTAATTTATCTCTCTTGGTTTTTTGAATGAAAAATAATTATTAAAGAAAATAATGGTTGGAACATTGGTTAGGTGATGGCGAGTTGTTTCCTTAAATCTGATTTTATAAGCAAAATCTCATATTAGGCGATGGAGTCAACGGTGGTGGTGGTAAAGATGTTTGGAGAATATGTATGGTTGTTGTTTTGTAATGTGTATTAAATATGGATAATTTAGTCTGGTTTGGAAAAATATACTGTGTCAATCCTAGTTAACTAACTGACTAAATATGAATAATTTAGTTTGGTTTAGAAAAATATATTACAATTTTATTCTGTTTATTTTTTTTTTTGCTCTCCCACCAATAAAAATCATCTTTGTAACCCATGTTACATCTTTTTTTCTTTTTACTTCTACGAAAAAAATCTATTTTACTCATCAACCGGATCCCCCTATCCGGATGGTTATTTTTTTATCATTAGTGAAGTTAAATAGAGTCTATAGAAGTGTAAATCGTGTGACAATAAGTTAATCCAAATTAAACACGTCTCTATTGTTTAGTCTTTTTTTCTTACTAAATTTAAAGTTCATGACTTCAAATAGTAATATACTAATATTTGTAGTGTTTCTAGAAGATATTGATATGTTTAATTTTTTTGAGTACAAATTAAAGAAAAGCTCCTCCAATATCTTCTTTTTTTCTTAATAAATCAAAAATTCTAAACGTACTCCGAAGGTGTAAGCAAATCAAAAACCGTATCCTCGTAGGTGTGCTCCAAAAATCAGTACCCTGCAAATCCCAGAAGAACAGGCCCCACTTTCTGTGATGGCAGTTTCTGATTTGTTTAAACGATCGCTAATAAATCAGAAACACGTTTCAAAAAAGTAATATCTTCAGCAGTACTGCACTATCCAGTAGGAAAGCTTATCACTGCCATTGTAGGAGCTTTTACTTTCTCTGAAGTAGCTCTTACTACTTGGATTCTAGGTATCTCTCCCTAGAATCATAACATTTATTTTTTATCATTCGAAAATTTCAAATTTATAGTTTTATTTTCTTTTCTAACTTTTGATAAACATTTTTTTTTGGATATTTGTTTTCAGGGTTTGGTGGTTTAAGTAATGGATTCGTATTCAAGCCCTAGGATCGGAACAAACAATTTGTTTCATTATGCCTTGTTTCTTTCTTCTCATCGTTTCTCATGTTTCCATTATTGATTCAGCTCAGGTAACAGGGGTTTTATTCTAATCATGAAATGAGCTTAATTTTTGTTCTTATTAACTTAGTAGGGTCCAAGTAGTAAAGTAAGTGGAAGCAAAAAATGCATTTTCTCCACCAACATTTTAAAGCTGTTTTAGAAAGTTTAATTTTAGCGGTTTTATTATATCTGCTTTGTAGTTAAAGAGAACAGTGAATGGGACCTTGGAGGTGGTGCTGGTTGATGCTAAAGGATTAGGTGATACTGAACGTTTTTCTGGTGATTGGATCTACTATTCCTTCGTTTTTGTTATCAAATAAAACTTCTGTTATACTTCTTTCCTTGTTTATATGTTTGTTTTGCTCTCCAAATATGGGGTTTATAGCTGGATTACACATATTTAAGGTACAATTAGTTAGACTGGATATACACAGGCCAACTCAACTATTTTTTTTACGACCTGTGAACTGTGAGAGAACCAATTCCCCTGTTGTGTATCTAGTGAAAAATGAAAATAATGATGAAAATCAGATAGGAACTTTCAAATTAAGGCTTGTAAACTAGTTTTTTGATCATTTTTCTTTAATCAGTTTGCAGTTTTTTGGCTTCTTTTTTTTGGTAAAAGTATGAATATATGTCGATATTGCAGGAGGGACAGATCCGTATGTGGTGATCAAATACAAAAGCCACGGACGAAATAGCACTGTTGCTAAAGGTATGTACCTTGTATATGATGTGCCTGAATTCTACTTCGGTGTATCAAAATGATCCTAACTCATCTGTATTTGGCTCAAAAAACAAACAAACTTTACTTGACCATTGTGGAAAAGGAGACTACTAACTATTAAACCATGTTACGTGAAACTGTAAAATATAATGAATCTTGACAGAGTTAGCTGTGTGTTATTTTAACTTTAAATATAGTCGGTCAAGCCGCTTCTTTCAAATGTGCATGTCACTCATCAAAATTCATGTAACATGCATCCAAGGCCATTTTTCTAGATCATGTTATGTTGATATGCCTTTAATCAGTCGTTGGCCTAAACGGTATACGTAATGTATTATCACTGGGTTTGTTTTCCGTTATTTAGTCGAATTAGGGTTTATTTCTTTGCTCTATATATATACACACATTGTACCTAGAATGAGTGTAACTCAGTATTCTGCTCTATAATAAAACTCTGCTTTCTCTGTTGTGGATGTAGCTAACGTAACAGTTAGTGAACCACGTGAATCTCTGTGTCTCGATCTCTATTATTGTTCTCGTTCGATCTCTCGTTACAACAAATTGGTATCAGAGCGAGGTTCGATTTCAGCCGAGAACGATGTCCGGATCCATGATGAAGATCGACAGGTTTACCGGGAGAAATAGTTTCAGTCTGTGGCAAATCAAGATGCGGGATTTGTTGAAGCAACAAGGTCTTTGGTTGCCGTTAGCTTCGGATAAGAAGGGCGCAGATACATCCACCGCTGAGTATGCGACTATGGAGGAAAAGGCTCACTCAACGATTATGTTGTGTCTCGCGGACGACGTAATCACTGGAGTCGCAGATCAGGAAAGGGCCGTCGCTTTGTGGTTAAAGTTGGAAAGCCTCTACATGACGAAATCCCTGACCAACAAGTTGATGCTGAAGCAACGTCTTTTCAGTCTGCGCATGTCTGAAGGTATGCCTCTTAGAGATCACCTAGATCAAGTGAATACTATTCTGCTTGAATTGCGTAATATTGATGAAGTGGTGAAAGATGAGGATGCTGCCTTAATATTGCTGGTGTCTCTGCCTCCGTCGTATGAGAATTTTAGAGAGTCTTATATTGTCGGAAAAGAGACTGTAACGCTGGAAGAGGTTAGGTCGTCTCTTCATACCAGGGAGATGCGGCATAAGGCTGCTGGAACAGGTACAGAAAATTAGGCTTCCGGGTTGATGGCAAAAGGAAGCAAGGACGGTAAGAATGACAAGAAAAATTCCGACTATAAATTACCAAAAGACGTCTGTGCCTACTGTAAGGAGAAAGGTCATTGGAAGACGGAATGTCCTAAGAAGAAGAAGCAACAAGAACATAACTCTGGATCTGCAGCATTAGCTGAATGTGGAAACACTTCAGAGGGAGATTTTGTTCTGCTAACAGATGATTACACACATCAGTCTGATGTGTGGTTTCTTGACTCTGGGGCGTCCTACTATATATGTCCCAAAAGAGAGTTATTTACTACGTATAACCGTGCAGATGGGGGCAGTGTCTCTATGGAAAACGGGTCTGTCTGCAAGGTGGTTGAAATCGGCTCAATCAGGTTTAGGACACATGATGGGAGGCTCTGCACATTGAAGGAAGTCAGGCATGTGCCACTCTTGACAAAGAATGTGATATCCTTGAGTCTGCTAGACAACAAGGGTTTCAGTTTCAAAGGTGAAGGTGGAGGTTTGCATGTTTGCAAAGGTTCTGGTGTGATTCTGAAAGGTGTCAAGCATGGAACTTTGTATGTATTACAGGGTTCAACAGTCACAGAAAATGAGGTTGTTGTTGAGGAGGTGGAGGTGCAATTCATTCCAGAGGAGAATTAGGCACCTAAGTTGGTTGACGACCAACTACCACCATCAGTTACCGAAGAGCAAAATGCAGATGAGTCTGAGAATGCACCACCAGAGGAAGTTGAACATCGGAGCATTGCTACAGACCGACCTAGAAGGGTTGGAATAAAACCTCCAGCGAGGTACAAGTTTGACGATTTGGTGGGTTATGCATTGCAGGTAGCCGAGGAGGTGGAGGATCACGAGCCGTCCACCTACAAGGCTGCAGTATCTGGAAACGAGTCAGCACAGTGGCTTGCCGCAATGGTAGAAGAAATGGAGTCCCTTATAAAAAATGGGACTTGGGAGCTTGTAAAAATGCCTACTGATAGAAAGGTAATTACTTGCAAGTGGGTTTTCAGAAAGAAGGAAGGAATGTCAGCTGCAGAGGGTGTCAAGTATAAAGCACGAGTGGTTGCAAGAGGTTTCAATCAGAGAGAGGGAGTGGACTACAACGAGATTTTCTCACCAGTGGTCAGGCACACTTCCATCAGAGTGCTACTAGCCATAGTTGCACATCAGGATCTTGGAACTTGAGCAACTAGATGTGAAGACAGCTTTCCTGCATGGAGAGTTGGAAGAAGAAATATACACGAGCCAGCCAAATGGATTCCAAGTTCCAGGTAAAGAGAATTACGTCTGCAAGCTAAAGAAGTCCTTATATGGGTTAAAACAGTCCCCCAGGCAGTGGTTTAAGCGATTTGATAGTTATATGGTGCATCTTGGCTATCACAGGAGTCCGTATGATTGCTGTGTGTACTACAATGATTTACAAAATTGTTCACGCATTTATCTAGTTCTGTATGTTGATGATATGCTGATTGCTGCTCAGAATAAGTCAGATATTCAGAAGCTAAAGGGGTCTCTCAGTGCGGAGTTTGAGATGAAAGATCTGGGTGCTGCTCGGAAAATTCTGAGAGTAGAAATCTATAGGGATAGGAAGAAGAGAAAGCTTTTCCTATCACAGGAAGGGTACATCAAGAAGATTTTGAGTAGGTTTGGAATGTCTTCAACCAAGCCTATAGATACTCCAATGGCACCTAACAACAAATTGGGAATGTACACAGTTCAGACTTATGAGGAGAAAGAGTACATATCTCGAGTTCCATATGCTAGCGCAGTTGGAAGTATGATGTATGCTATGGTCTGCACTCGACCAGACTTAGCATTTGTTGTTAGTGTGGTCAGTAGGTTTATGGTTCAGCCTGGGAAGGAACATTGGCAAGCTGTTAAAAGGATTTTTCAGGTATCTTAGAGGTACTTCAGATGTCGGTCTCTGTTATGGGAACGATACTCGATGTTTAGTGGCTGGTTTCTCAGATTCTGATTATGCTGGAGATGTGGACAGTAGGAGATGTATGACTGGTTATGTGTTCACTCTTGGAGGTTCTGTTGTAAGCTGGAAGGCAACTCTACAACCTACAGTTACTTTGTCCACTACAGAGGCAGAGTATATGGCCTTGACAGAAGCTGCTAAGGAGGAAATTTGGTTAAAGGGGATGGTTAATGATCTAGGCCTACATCAGGATCAGGCTATAGTGTATTGTGACAACTTGAGTGCAATATGCTTAACCAAGGATCAAGTCCATCATGAGAAGACGAAGCACATTGATGTCAGGTATCACTTTCTGAGAAATGAGAAAAGAATTGAAGTGAAGAAGGTAGGGACAGTTGATAACCCTGCTGACTTGTTCACCAAGCCGGTTCCTGAGAGAAAGTTCCAACATTGCTTGGACTTGCTCAATATCATAAATCAGTAGTCTGAGCCCTTGTCTAGGGGCATCTGAGGCAGAGAAAGGTTCTGGCACTGTCATGGTGCATCTGTTTCTGTTGCTGGGAGGATTCAAGTCAAGGTGGAGATTTGTTGATATGCCTTGAATCAGTCGTTGGCCTAAACGGTATACGTAATGTATTATCACTGGGTTTGTTTTCCGTTATTTAGTCGAATTAGGGTTTATTTCTTTGCCCTATATATATACACACATTGTACCTAGAATGTGTGTAACTCGGTATTCTGCTCTATAATAAAACTCTGTTTTCTCTGTTGTGGATGTAGCTAACGTAACAGTTAGTGAACCATGTAAATCTCTGTGTCTCGATCTCTATTATTATTCTCGTTCGATCTCTCGTTACAACATGTTACGTGTGTAGTCATGTTTGTTGATTGTTAGATGCATACAATATTTGTTCATTCGTTTTGTGTGTTATTCATACTCGTACTCGGACTGAGAAAAGTAATATGTAAAAATGTGCTTCATTCTTTCTCCAGAAATATTTACATTTTTCCATAGATTCTGATAAGCAATACGTATTCCTAATATGGTATGAGTTACCAGGTTAATTTACCTTGGACAATGTGGGGCTCGGTCAGTTGACTTTGTTAACACGTATTAAAATTGGTAGTTTGGAGCATCCATGTCCTGTTAATAACCACAATGACAATGTGCGCAACTAAAGACGGTTGTTTCAAAATTGCTTAATCGGTTAAAGAGTACCCAGATAATACTGCTGCCAATGGTTACAAGCTTATCCTCGATATATGGGACAAAGATAGTCTTACTGCTGACGATTTCACTGGTGAAACAGTTAACCATCTTCTCATCCATATATCCAATCGGTTAAAGAGTACCATTACGACTGGCTCAAAATATTACATCGTATCCAATATACCTTTGCAACAGACACAGATATATGAAATAGTTGAAAACAGTTCACACTACTTGACTACTGTACATAGCTGACCACATGATGTGGCATTCCACCTTTACTTGCCAGATTGTGATTTGCATTTTGGCTAAGTGGATTGGATTATACTTGTGCAGGATCTATGTGGATGATCTGTTGGCCTCAGGAGTGGAGAAGGGAAAGGCTGAAATGCACCCTACCAAGTACAGAGTCGTTGCGTCTGACAAATCCTAAAATGGAGAGATTAGAGTTGCCCTATCTTTCACCAGGTGAGGACTATATATATGCACAACGGAATTCATAACACTAAAAGATAATGACATATCTGTGGATTGGGCAACAGTTGGGGAATGCACCGATTTTGACAAATTGGAAACTCTTATAAATCTTAGAAGCTTATGTTCGGTAACATTGTGGTCTGAAAAAGTGGTTTGGGTTGTTTCACTTCGTGAAAATTGATTCCCCTCTATTGCTATTTATATATGAACAGGTAAGTCAAGGTGGATATGAGGAGGAAGAAACTTGGAGGACGGAGACATGGTTTGCACCACCACCACCATGGTAGGGATGAGGAGGATTTGGACTATTCAGATACTTCCTACATATTTAACTAAAAGTTTGAACGCTTTCTAATTGAACTCCTTAGACCCTAATTATCTGATTAATCAAGAATCTCCCAAATGCTTATTGTAAGGTTTGCCTTTTAATTAAGTTTTACTCTATTTCTCTTTTTCCCAAACTAAAGGTATTCACTGCTTTGTTCAGTGTTTCTCCATGTTAATGCATTCACTGTATATCAGGCTAGCCTACTTAGATGTTTATCTCTTTTTTTGTTTTTGGAAATTGTAAATCAAAGGTGATACATCTCTGTTACAGTTAAGACATTAGAGATATCTAATGCTCTAGAGCTTCAACTTGAAGCCTAACATTTGATCGATCTTGCACCAATCCAATTGAAAACTCTGCACCCTTTTGCAAAATCACCTTGGAGGAGAAATTTGTTAAGGATTTCTCCTTTGACTATTTGCAGTTTGAAGCGCAGCTAGTCACCTGCTACTTCAGCTGAAAAAGCTGTGAATGGTCCTCCTCCGGCCCTTTTTGAGGATGCCCCTTGATTCTTTTATAGAATTTTAGTTTATAATCCTCGGGGGATAATAGTCGAATTTTGTTGACCGACTAAAATCGGAACCAACAAATGATATGAAATAACTGTTAGACATTTTTTTCAATAATTAATTAATTGGTTAAGGAAAAAAGAATGTGATCCGTTTAGTGGAAAGTTGCAATTGATCAAGGTAACTTCCCATGACTCTCCCCCAGTTTAGAAAACCACCCACTACATCCTATCATGTAACTACTCTATGATGGCTAGAGTTAGTATATAGAAATGATAATAAAATCAGTGAATTAAAGTCACCAAAAAATTCACTCTCATAAGAAAATACACCATCTAAAAGTGAGAAGGAGGGTTTGGAACCAAAGTTCAAACTAAGTGATTTTTGGAGCATACTCAAAGACGTTTTGAGCTTACAAATTGCAATGGCTAAAGGTACACAAAATCAATCTCTTGTATTGCTTCCGCTTTAATTATTATACGTTCATATTGTGAATAGAATATACATGTGAATAAAATATACATGTAGATACATAATCACCTCTGGCTTACTTGAAAATGACTGCATGTTTAGTCATTATAGTACTTTGTACCTCTTCTTTGCATACCGTAATGACTAAAAGGCATACAACCAACTTCATGGTCATACAGATCAAACTCACAACAGTTAATTAAACTGCAATCCATGGAAACTAGTTCCAATCCCTTCTCCCCCACATGTCATGAAACTAAATAGTTTCCTGAACCTCAATGTTTTGGCGTACCAAAACTTTACTGTATTGTGAGAGAAATTCATACAGGAATGGTTATGTACAACCATGCCGTTTATAAACCCCATTATTATGGATTTAATCTTACTAGTTAACCCATGTGATAAACATGGATGTTCGCATGCCATGTCAATGAATCGCACATTTAAAAAAATAAAAAAAATAAAAAAAATGGTCCTGTGCTATCTCAACTTTTTATGTATTCTTGGGTAGTTTTCACTTTAGGTAGTCCTGTCATAGACTTTGTGTTCTTTCTTATTTTTATTACTATCAGTAAAAGGGAGAAAGGAACTATGAGAGGGAGAAAGATATAGGTAATGTTGAGGGATTTGGTAAAGATGTGGTCATCATGTTCTGTATGGAGTTTTGTCTTATAAATTTGATTTTTAGTATTTGTGCAAACATTCTTCTTTCATTATGTGAGGAAAGAATATGCCGTACAATAATGAGTACAACTGTAGACACAACATAAAAATATTAAAATAGAGATAAATAACGGAGCCGATAGTCTAAAGATGTGAGGAATCTATTGAGAAGTTTGTTGATGAAGGCTACAAATCCCATATGCTAACGCTCCCTGGAACTGTCGATGTAATATGTGGTGGTCCGCCCTGCCAAGACATTAGTGGATTTAACCGGTTCCGAAATTATGATCATTACAACATTTGTGATGTTTGTTTAATCATATAGCGCTAAAGACATTTGTGATGTCTGGTTTTTAATGTTGTATTATTATTTGTTGACATGTGCAATGGTTATAAATAATTAGTTATATATATATATTATGACCATTAGGATTGTACATGAACAAAGATTAAAGAAATATGTTGAGTGATTTAATAATTTTAGTAATTAGAGAGTAGTCACAGCATCTCTAGTTATTTAAAAATTTCTTAAGAAATCACATGTGGAAACTAGACATAAATTTGTAATTAATCATATGTAATATGATGAAATATGCCACAGGAAATTTTATTATATTTGTATGATTAATTGGGGTGAAATATTGAATTACGTTCCTTAATCTACCTACAGGAATTAAGGAATGAATATGGTTTAATAGTTTCATCATGTAGTTATGAATATAATTTGAGTAGGACTTTAGCCCACAAGACAGTTTTATGTCACTAGATTCATATTTTTTATGCATGACTTGCATTGGTAAATCATGATTAAGTTTAAGTCTCAAATTTTTTGTTTATAAGCATGTATAAATTTTTCTTTGCAGCAATTTTAACTGGAAACATTTCTGATATCAATTGTGACATTCCTGAATTAAAGGGTGATAACTATAAGGTGTGGAAAGAAAGAGTGCTTTTACAATTGGGGTGGATGAATATCGACTATGCTATTCGGAAAGACGAACCACCTAGCATAACTGAGAGTAGTACTCAAGATGCAGTTGATCTTTATGAAAAGTGGGATCGATCTAATCGTCTCTCAGTTATGTTCATAAAGACCAAAATTTGTGTTAGTATTCGGGGTTCTGTCGATAAGCATACTAAGGTTAAAGATCTCCTTAAAGCTATTGATGAGCAGTTTGTAAGTTCTGACAAAGCTCTTGCTAGCACCTTAATTATGAAGTTTTCATCCATGAGGCATAATGGGTTTAAGTGTGTGCGTGATTATATCATGAACATGAGGGATATTGCGGCCCAACTTAAGGATTTGGAAGTTACCTTGTCTAATTCTTTCCTAGTTCATTTCATTTTGTGCATTCTTCCTCCACAATATGACCCTTTTAAGGTATCTTATAACACACATAAGGATAAATGGTCAATTAATGAACTTATGACCATGTGTGTTCAAGAGGAGGGGAGATTGAGGATGGAAGACGGAGAAAAGGTGAACCTTACTACTGCCTCTTCTTCAAAGAAGAAAAAGGATTACATTAAGGAAAAGGGAAAGCTTCCAGCTAACCAAGGCATAAAGAAGGAGTCTACGTGTTTCTTTTGTAAAAAGAAGGGACATATGAAAGAAGGACTGCATTAAGTTTAAGACTTGGCTTGAGAAAAAAGGTAATTTTATAGCGTTTGTTTATGAATCTAATATGGTTAATATTAATCATAATACATGGTGGATTGACTCTAGTACTACAATCCATGTTTCGAATACCTTGCAGGGTATGACAAACCTAAGGAAACCAATGGGAAGTGAACACTACATCTATTCAGGCAGTCAGATGAGTTCACATGTGAAAGTTGTTGGGACATGCAGTTTAATTTTAAGTAGTGGTTTTGATTTGCATTTAGAAAAGACATTTTATGTACCAGGTTTCACTAGAAACTTGATTTCAGTTTCAAGACTTGTACCTTTAGGAATTTCCTTTAATTTTTCGGATTCTAGTTTTAGTATTCTCAGAAATTCTGAAGTTATTGGTTATGGTATTTTGTCTGATGGTTTATATTGTCTTTATTTGCAAAATGATATCACTCATAGTTCTATGCATGTTAAATACTGGGCTAAAAAGATGTATTATGAATGAGGACTCCTCAATTTTGTGGCACCGGAGATTGGGACATATCTCCATTGAGAGAGTTAAGAGATTGGTAAAGGATGGGGTACTTGGTACTTTGGACTTTACTGATTTTGATACATGTGTTGGTTGCATTAAGGGAAAGCAAACTAACAAACACAAAATTGGTGCCAAAAGAAGTTCAAACCTATTAGAGATCATACACACGGACATTTGTTGTCCATACATGAACGCTAATGATCCGAAATAATTTATCACCTTCATAGATTCACAATATATGTATCTTTACTTGTTTCGTTCCAAAGACGAAGTTTTGGAGTCCTTTAAATTGTTTAATGTTGAAGTAGAGACACAATGTGGTAAGTACATTAAGATTGTGAGATCAGATAGAGGTGGAGAGTACTATGGTAGATTTCTTCATAGCACTAGAATTGTGGAATCAAGAAATGCTAAATTTCTTGAGAATGACTTGATTAGTGGGAGTGATCAATTTCAGGATATTGTTCCTGAAAAAGATAATGATCAACTTCCACCTACTGTTACAAATGACAAGTTGATTGTCATTTACACACCTCAAGCTAAATTGGGTGTTAGACAACCAACCATTGAAGTTCCACAAGTTGAAAACAATATAATAGATCATGATGGTATTGAGGAACAAACTGTTCATCGTGAGGATGAACAAGTTCTATTGAGGAGATCTAATAGAGCAAGGAAATCAACTATTTCTAGTGAATTCTTTAGTGTATCTGCGAGATTCGGATTGTAATATTGGAGCCGATAATGATCCTATGTCATTTTCACAATCCATAAATTCTACAGATTCAGACTTATGGATCAATGTATGTACCTTAAGGTCAGTGTGAGCAAGATATTTTTCCTTGTGTTGGATCAATGTATATACCTTAAGTGTAGCACCCATTGTAAAAGGTGATCGGTTCATCTTGGACCAATGCCCCAGGAATGACATTGAAAGGGAACAAATGAAAAATGTTCCATATGCTTCAGCTGTTGGTAGCATTATGTATGCTCAGGTCTGTACTAGACCCGACATTTCATATGCCGTTGGAGTATTAGGAAGATATCAGAGTAACCCAGGAATCGATCACTGGAAGGCTGCGAAGAAAGTGTTGAGATACCTTAAGGGTACTAAGGATTACATGCTTATATATAGACGAACAAATAGTCTTGAAGTAGTAGGCTAAGTTCGTTTCTTGTTTTGAGACTACCTCATATGGTGTGTGGATGAAAGGCTTCATATCTGGGCTAAGAGTTGTTAACTCTATTAGCCGACCAATAAGAATGTATTGTGACAATTCAGCTGCTGTCTTTATGGCTAAGAATAATAAGAGTGGAAGTCGAAGTGAACACATCGACATAAAGTATCTAGCCGTAAAAGAACGTGTGCAGGAAAAGAAAGTGACCATTGAACACATTAGCACTGAATTGATAATAGCTGATCCCTTGACTAAAGACATGCATGTTAAAGGATTCAAGGATCATGTAGTAAGGATGTGACTTGGTCCCATTATGTAGTACATTCTTTATGTTTTTCTGAAGCTTTCATTTAGTTGGATTATTTCTCATTTGGAATTATGTACGTACTTACTTTGGTTATCTTGTTGAGAAATATCATTATAGTTTGACCTAGAGTAAACATATGGTTTACTCATTAAGTTAAGTATGAGTGGTGAAAGACTAAATATATTGTGATACATGGAAGATTAATTCTTGATCTTAAAGAAAATTAGTCGCCATGATCCGTATATGGAGTCTCTCGTGAAATGGATCAAGTGGGAGAATGTTAGACATTTTTTCAATAATTAATTAATTTAATTAATTAATTAGTTAAGGGAAAAAGAATGTGATCCATTTAGTGGGAAGTTGCAATTGATCAAGGTAACTCCCCATGACTCTCCCCCACTTTAGAAATCCACCCACTATATCTTATCATGTAACTACTCTATGATGACTAGAGTTAGTATATGGAAATGATAATAAAATCAGTGAATTAAAGTCACCAAAAAATTCACTCTCATAAGAAAATACACCATCTAAAAGTGAGAAGGAGGGTTTGGAACCAAAGTTCAAACTAAGTGATTTTTGGAGCATACTCAAAGACGTTTTGAGCTTACAAATTGCAATGGCTGGAAGTACACAAAATCAATCTCTTTTATTGCTTCCGCTTTAATTATTGTATGTTCATATTATGATTAGAATATACATGTAGATACATATAGGTTTACAATAACACTCAGAGCCGAGTCAACTGGAAGCATGTTCTTAAACAAAATGCTAATTATCGTCGTAATTTACCACCTTACAGCTAGTCACCTTATGTTTTTGGAATGAAAATATCTGCGGTCTTGCTGGACCCAATGAGTTCCTTCCTCATGTCTTCCGAGCATATTCTACCTAGCAATTTTAAGGGTTACACAAAAGAAATTTGGGCATAATTAAATATTTTGAAGTAATTTTAAAACTTCCTTATCCATCTAGTTTAATTAGTGTTAAATAGTTGTATTAGTTGTTAAACCAGTTAAATTACAATTAATTAATTATTAGCTAAATTTTTTATTTTATTGTTTTTAAACTTTTTTTTATAACTTTTTATTAAATCATTGTATAATCGGTAGTTTTGACAATTTCGATTACTACCTATTATTCAATAAGCTCCAAATGGGGGTTTTTTTTCTTTCATAATCGGTAATTTTGTCGAATTAGTTATCTATCGATTATGTAAGTAGCCCTAGAAACAAATTTTTTCAAACTTTAAAATTTTCGAATTTTAATACTTCCATAATCGGTAGTTTCGGAAAATTATTTATCTACCGATTATGAAACTAACCCCAGAAATAAATTTTTCCAAACTTTAAATTTTTTTAAATTTCCTACTTTCATAATCGGTAGTTTCGACAAATTTTTTATCTACCGATTATGAAAGTAGCCCCAGAAATAAATTTTCTCAAACTTTAAAATTTTTGAATTTTTCTACTACCATAAGCGGTAGTTTCGGAAAATTAGTTATCTACCGATTATGAAAGTAGCCCCAGAAATAAATTTTCTCAAACTTTAAAATTTTTGAATTTTTCTACTACCATAATCAGTAGTTTCGGAAAATTAGTTATCTACCGATTATGAAAGTATCCCCAAAATTTATTTTACCAAACTTTGAAATTTTTGAATTTTTCTACTTTCACAATCGGTAGTTTTGGCAAATTAGTTATCTACCGATTATGAAAGTAGCCCCAAAATTTATTTTACCAAACTTTGAAATTTTTGAATTTTTCTACTTTCATAATCGGTAGTTTTGGCAAATTAGTTATCTACCGATTATGAAAGTAGCCCCAAAAATAAATTTTCTCAAACTTTAAAATTTTTGAATTTTTCTACTACCATAATCAGTAGTTTCGGAAAATTAGTTATCTACCGATTATGAAAGTAGCCCCAAAATTTTGTTTTACCAAACTTTGAAATTTTTGAAATTTTCTACTTTCATAATCGGTAGTTTCGGCAAATTAGTTATCTACCGATTATGAAAGTAGTCCCAGAAAAAAATATTTCCAAACTTTAAAATTTTCAAATTTTTCTACTTTTATAATCGGTAGTTGCGACAAATTTATTATCTCCCTATTATGAAAGTAGTCCCAGAAATAAAAAATTTCTCAAACTTTAAATTTTTTGAATGTTTCTACTATCATAATCGTTAGTTTCAGAAAATTAGTTATCTACCAATTATTTATTTTAGTTTTTTTTAACGAAAAATTTAATTTTAAATTAAAATTAATAAAAATTTATAAAAAAATGTAAAAAAAATTAAAAAATAGTTGAAAAAATAATTATTTAAAAAATAAATTGAAAAAAAATATAATTTAAATAATAATAATTAATTAATTATAATTTAACTAATTTAATTAATTTTTAAATAAAAAATATTATAAAAATACCAAATAAAAGAAATAATTTAATATCTAAATGGTAGAAGAGTAAATTAAACTAGTAAAGGTAACTTAATATTTTTACCATTTTAAGACATCTCTTATCCTTTATCCTTGGATAGATGTAAAATAAGTCGCCCTAAATTCATTTTATGTAGCCTCAAAACCGTTAAGATATTCTGTAAAAAACCTATATGTATATTCTAGTCACAAAATGAATACACAGTAATTAAAGCGGAAGCAAAAGAGATCAAAAATAAATACCTCCAGCTATTGCTATTTGAAAGCTTAATCCTTTGAGTTTGCCCTAATTGCTTAATTGCTATGAACTTTGGTTCCAAACCCTCCTTCTCACTATTAGATGGTGTATACAGGATGAGAATGATTTTGGTGACCTTCTGTCCGATTTTGCTATCACTTCTATTAACTAAACCCTAGCTATCATAGAGTAGTTTACGTGATAATATAGTGGGTGGTTTTCTAAACGTGGGAGAGTCTAGTTGGGTTACCCTAATCAATTGTAACTTCCCAATAAATGGTTCATATCCTTTTTCCCTTTAAGTTAGCCCATATGGGAAAAAGCCTTACATTCTCCCACTTGATCCATGTCACGAGAGACTCCATATACGGATCATGGTAATTAATCCTCTTTAAGAGCAAGAATTAATCTTCCATGTATCACAACATACTTAGTCTTTCACCACTCATACTTAACTTAGTGAGTAAACCATATGTTTACTCTAGGTCAAACTATAATGATATTTCTCAACAAGATGACTAAAGTAAGTACGTACATAATTCCAAATGAGAAATAATCCAACTAAATGAAAGCTTCGAAAAAAACATAAAGAATGTACTACATAATGGGACCAAGTCCCATCATTACTACATGATCCTTGAATCCTTTGACATGCATGCCATTAGTCAAGGGATCAAATATTATAAATTCAGTACTAATGTATTCAATGATCACTATTTTCTGTACACGTTCTTTTACGGCTAGATACTTTATGTCGATGTGTTTACTTCGACTTCCACTCTTATTATTCTTATATATAAAACAACAACTGAATTGTCACAATACATTCTTAATGGTCGGCAAATAGAGTCAACAACTCTTAGCCCAGATATGAAGCCTTTCAGCCATACACCATGTGAGGCAGTCTCAAAACAAGAAACGAACTTAGTCTACTACTTCAAGACTATTTGTTCGTTTATATATAAGCATGTAATCCTTAGTACCCTTAAGGTATCTCAATACTTTCTTCGCAGTCTTCCAGTGATCGATTCCTGGGTTACTCTGATGTGTTCCTAATACTCCAACGACATATGAAATGTCGGGTCTAGTATAGACCTGAGCATACATAATGCTACCAAGAGCTGAAGCATATGGAACATTTTTTATTTGTTCCCCTTCAATGTCATTCCATGGCATTGGTCCAAACTGAACCAATCATCTTTTACAATGGGTGCTACACTTAAGGTATATACATTGATCCATCACTTAAGGTCTCCCAGTGACCTTAAGGTATATACATTGATCCATAAGTCTGAATCTGTAGAATTTATGGCTTGTGAAAATAACATAAGATCATTATCGGCTCAAATATTACAATCTGAATCTCGCAGATACACTAAATAGTCACTAGAAATAGTTGACAATCAACTTGTCACTTGAAACAGTAGGTGGAAGTTGATCATTATCTTTTTCAGGAACAATATCCTGAAATTGATCACTCCGACTAATCAAGTCATTCTCAAGAAATTTAACATTTCTTGAATCCACAATTCTAGTGCTATGAAGAAATCTACCATAGTACTCTCCACCTCTATTTGATCTCACAATCTTAATGTGCTTACCACATTGTTTCTCTACTTTAACCTTAAACAATTTAAAGGCATCCAAAACTTCGTCTTTGGAACGAAACAAGTAAAGATACATATATTATGAATAATCATCTATGAAGGTGATAAAGTATTTCATATCATTAGCGTTCATGTCCGGACAACAAATGTCTGTGTGTATGATCTCTAATAGGTTTGAACTTCTCTTGGCATCAATTTTATATTTGTTAGTTTTCTTTCCCTTAATGCAACCAACACAAGTATCAAAATCAGTAAAGTCTAAAGTACCAAGTACCCCATCCTTTACCAATCTCTTAACTCTCTCAATGGAGATATGTCCCAATATCCGGTGCCACAAAATAGAGGAGTCCTCATTCATAATACATCTTTTTTTTTAACCCAATATTAACATGCATAGAACTATGAGTGATATGATTTTGTAAATAAAGACGATAAAAAAAATACCATAACCAATAACTTCAGAATTTCTGAGAATACTGAAACCAGAATCTGAAAAAAATTAAAGGAAATTCATAAAGGTACAAGTCTTGAAATTGAAATCAAGTTTCTAGTGAAACCTGGTACATAAAATGTCTTTTCTAAATGCAAAATAAAACCACTACTTAAAATTAAACTGCATGTCCCAACAACTTCCACATGTGAAATCATCAGACTGCCTGAATAGATGTAGTGTTCACTTCCCATTGGTTTCCTTAGGTTTGTCATACCCTGCAAGGTATTCGAAACATGGATTGTAGTAATAGAGTCAATCCACCATGTTATGATTAATATTAACCATATTAAATTCATAAACAAACGCTAGAAAATTACCTTTCTTCTCAAGCCAAGTATTAAACTTAATGCAGTCCTTCTTCATGTGTCCCTTCTTTTTAGAAAAGAAACACGTAGACTCCTTCTTTATGCCTTAGTTAACTGAAAGAGCTTTCCCTTTTCCTTAACGTGATCTCTTTTCTTCTTTGAAAAAGCAATAGCAAGGTTCACCTTTTCACCCTTTTCCATTCTCCATCTCCCCTCCTCTTGAACACACATGGTCATAAGTTTATTAATTGACCATTTATCCTTATGTGTGTTATAAGATATCTTAAAGGGTCCATATTGTGGAGGAAGAGTACACAACATGAAATGAACTAGGAAAGAATCATACATGGTAACTTCCAAATCCTTAAGTTGGGCCGCAGTATCCCTCATGCTCATGATATAATCACGCACATTCTTAAACCCATTGTGTCTCATGGATGAAAACTTCATAATTAAGGTGCTAGCAAGAGCTTTGTCAGAACTTACATACTGCTCATCAATAGCTTTAAGGAGATCTTTAACCTTAGTATGCTTATCGACAGAACCCCGAATACTAGCACATATTTTGGTCTTTATGAACATAACTGAGAGACGATTAGATCGATCCCATTTTTCATAAAGATCAACTGCATCTTGAGTACTAGTCTCAGTTATGCTAGGTGGTTCGTCTTTCCGAATAGCATAGTCGATATCCATCCACCCCAATTGTAAAAGCACTCTTTCTATCCACACCTTATAGTTATCACCCTTTAATTCAGGAATGTCACAATTGACATCAGAAATGTTTCCAGTTAAAATTGCTGCAAAGAAAAATATATACATGCTTATAAACAAAAATTTGAGACTTAAACTTAATCATGATTTACCAATGCAAGTCATGTATAAAAATATGAATCTAGTGACATAAAACTTGCCTGTGGGATAAAGTCCTACTCAAATTAGATTCATAACTACATGATGAAACTATTAAACCATATTCATTCCTTAATTCCTGTGGGTAGATTAAGGAACATAATTCAATATTTCACCCCACAATATAATAAAATTTCCTGTGGGCATATTTCATCATATTACGTATGATTAATTACAAATTTATGTCTAGTTTCCACATGTGATTTCTTAAGAAAATTTTAAATAACTAGAGATGTTGTGGCTACTCTCTAATTACTAAAATTATTAAATCACTTGACATATTTCTTTAATCTTTGTTCATGTACAAACCTAATGGTTATAATATATATATATAACTAATTATTCATAACCATTGCACATGTCAACAAGTAATAATAGAACAAATATATTGGAACAAAACTAATATGTTAAAACATATTTGTTTAGCACTATATTTGTTTAGCATTATATTAAAACATATTCGCGATATGTTCATCATTTTTAAATATTCGTACCCATAGTGAACAGAGAATTAGTCAATATATGCTTAAAAAACATTACAACATGTTAATGTTTTGTCACAACTCACCCTAACATGAACTCCTTGAGAAAATTACTTAAGGAAAAACTTTGCACCTTTACAGAAGGAATGGACATAATTCAGATAGTTAATCCTCTGTTATTAGAAATGTTAATTCACGTATCAAAATTATCGTTCAAGTTCATCATGGTACTAGATTTTATCAAAGAAAAGTTCACCTCAGTACTGCCCTTCAATCTATACATCCAGATATAAAAGAAAGTGATGAAAAAAACTTTCAGTTACTATTGAAACTCATATATACTCATGGGTTTAGAAATCCAGGCAGAAATAAAGCTCAAAATCGATGATTTCCTAACAGTAATTACCAATGATACTAGTAATAGTAATGAAACTACTACTACTGTTTCTGATGACGGGGCCTTATAAACTAGCATTCGTTTTCATGGATAGAATCTAACAAGAATTCATGCTGGTTACTTTATAATTGCTCATTCAAATAAGACATGCGTTTGAAATTTTATCCCTGGAGCCTGTCTAACTCTAATTCATGTTCAGAATTTTAATTGAATCATATAGCTATATGCCTATATTCCATGTCTTTTAGGTTTCAAAACATCTGTATCATATACGGATTGCTTATAACTACATACAGTTGAATGAGAAATTAATGACAAAAACAAAAACATACAAGCAATAGTTGTGCAGACAATTGAGTCATTGATAGTATCTTGAAGCCTATCAATCCGCAACAAATAATGCAACAGTGAGCGAAAATGAAATATCAATTTGGACTAAACACAACTGATGAGATCTCAAGAAGTATGCAATTTGTCTTGATGGAAAAAGAGAGGGGATATATGAATTCAGTATATTTACTCATTTCCTCACTTCAGAACTGTTTGAAACTTAAAACTTCAAATAAACAGGCAAACCAGATAGCATTAAAGGACAACAAAAACTAGTCGTTGTTCAACATACAAAATGCTAACTAATGAATCAATTAGAGTCATTCGTATCCACACATAACCAATTAAATCATGCATGAAGTAAATAATATAATCGAAATCACTTGACAATCATATCAAGCATGATCCATAAATGCAACTATATAAAGCAACACATCAATCTCTGACAACAATCAACAAAAATTAAACATCGTTTTAATCAGGCAGCAGGATAAGGAAAACAATAAGAAAAGTGGAGCGGCACATACCCCTAGTTCAATACCCCATTAAAAATGACAAAAAATCACCATTAACATTAACAAAATCATTGAGACTGGTATACAGACAGTTTAGAATGGTTTTGGTGACCTTCTATCCGATTTTGCTATCATTTCTATTAACTAAACCCTAACCATCATAGAGTAGTTTACATGATAATATAGTGGATGGTTTTTTAAACATAGAAGAGTCTAGGGGGTTACCATGATCAGTTATAACTTTCCAATAAATAGATCATATCTTTTTTTCCTTTAAATTAGCCCATATAAAAAAAGACTTTACATATTGTAGATCCATTTAATTAACATGTTTGAATTATCTATAGTAACTTGAAGAATAGAAAAAGTTAAAGAAGTAGTTTTCTACTATTTGTTTCTTCTGATTCCAAGGATAGAAGGTGTGGTATTAGTTATATAGATGATTTTAATATAGAAGTAGGTTAATAATATCGAATGTATGTACTATGAATGATAGTTTAAGTTTCAACCACTCCTTTTAAATCTAAATCTCAAATTAAAAATACAAAGTAAAAACGAACAAAAACATAAAAATGAAAACTGGTACCAAGAGTCTTAAACAATCAATCTCGACGGCCCAACTCTTACTTTTCAGTCGTCTCTACTCTAGTCTAGTATCTAAATACAAAAATCTTAACCGGTTAATAGTATTCAAATCTTAGTATTATTATCTTAACAAAAATTTTAAACATAATTATTAATTAAATACATGTTAAAATCCGTGACTTCGGACTCTAAACCAATTTATAATGAGAAAAATGACTTACCATTTATAATTACTCTGTTAGGACATACGCTTTTGGCCCTATTCGGTGTCTTAGGGGGAAGGTTTGTCTAGAAGCGCTGTTATCTAAATACAGTCAACCATTTATTTTTGTGAGAACTTGCTTCTCGTTCTCTTGTTTATCATCCATCTCCACAAAAAAATTCGACGACCTATAAGTTACTACACAAGAGAAACCTGATCCGTTTGGACTAAATGAGGGCTTCATAAGAGTCATATTAAGAAACTTCGATAACATATTTGTTTGGATAAGAAGTTCTCTCGGGGATCATTCCATTTACGTCACCTAAATGATATATGCTCGTGAAAACAACGTAATTTCCTACGATTCTTCCGACATAGTAATGAGTAACATGCATGAATTAAGACCAGGTTACTCGTAAGTTGGAAGACGGTTTCCAGACATTGACTGTGACAATACCTAATCCTCTTTGAAAAGCAAGAAACTTTTTGCCTAAAAATTAATTTGATAAAGCCACCACCACAATTACACTTGAAAAAGTTAAACTGTTACTGGTTTTTAAGTTCCCGTATATATATAAAGATATATGGAAAACCATATTTGATCACCATAACCACAAACGTATTGAAAAAAGAGAATCCTACTGAAGACTAGAGTTGCTAAATCAGTTTGATAAGCTCTGATAAATTACAAAGAAGAAAAAAAGATTAAGAGAGGAACCATGACAAGAGGGATACTTGAGGTGTTGCTTATTGCTGGTTGTGATTTAAAGAAGGCCCATTTCTTCGGTACATACTCTAGTTTCTTGGCCTTGTGTACTGTCTGAAATTTAGTTCTGGGATATTTATTTATTTTGACTAGTTTAACAGACTTTGTATGGTGAATTCTTGCAGGGAAAAGGAATCCTTATGTAGTAATAAAGTATGGTTATCAAAATCGGACGAGCAAGATTGCCCAAGGTAATTTTGATTGCTTATTTAGTAACGGACAATTGATCGAATTAATACAAATTAATTAGTGCATGCAAACTTTCAGGAAAAGGACCGCATTCGCGAAGGAAGAGGGTGTGGGACGAAACATTTACATTTGATGTCGATTACCCAGATGCTGAACTTAAAAAAGATGATGAGTTGAAAATCTCATTCACGGTCATGGAGAAACATAGCTGTTGCTTCTTTAAGGACACATTCATTGGAGAAGCAACGTAATTATTCTTTTTGAATACTTGAACGTAATGTATTTTTAATAGTGATGGTGTTAATCAAGAGGGACATTTGTTAATGAAGGGATTTATTTATATATACTTCATGTTCTTATTCCAGGGTTTACATAAAGGATGTCCTTTCGCTAGGAGCAGAAGTGGGAAAAGCTGCAATAAGACCGACTGAATACCGAGTCGTCCTCCGCAACAAGGTATACCACGGAGAAATTCGAGTTGCCATATCATTTCGAAAGGTAGAAGATTTGAAAGATCAAAATGTGGGAGGATGGAAAGAAAGTTCAATCCCTGATAAATGAGTGAATTCTAACTGTATAATTTACTCATCTGGAAGACCAAGGGAGAGAGCATTCTTTTTTAGATAAATATTTGTTCATTTGATTACGGAAGACGATCATATATATTGTTTTACTCGGTGGCCCTGGGTTTGTATGAATTTGGTATTTGGCCCTCCTCTCTTTTGTTTTTAGCCTCGTAAGATTCACGATTCGATTAGTATGATCGTTCCGAATTTCATCAAACAATGAAAATCGTTTGTTCTGAATTGAATCTGCTATAAATTGTAAGATTCACATTTTAAACGTGCGATTCACATCGATAGTCAGATGAATCTGAGTCTGTACTTTAGAAATGATTTTTATTCAAATTATTTTTTTACAAGGACAAGGTTTAAACTCAAGTTCTATATCCGCCTAACTAAACGCCTAACCACTGATCTAGACGTTAATTTGTACTATGTCTTCGTTATTGATATATATAACACTGATAACATAATTTAAATTTATTAGGCTCTACTAGTGAAAAATGAAAGCTAAACCATTGTCAAGATAAAAAGTAATATCCCTAAAAACAGCGTCTCGACCAGCGGGAGAGATACCGTGTCCATCAGCAGTAATTTAGAAGTGATTTTTTCCAAGACGACCATGTCTGACACAGGTTGAATTCTTTCAAAACCCACTTTTCTCATAGTCTAACGATAAATACCGATAGACACAGTCGTTTATATTGATTATATATTATATAAAAAAAAATGTCACTGATTCAGCTGAATCTAAAACAAAAAGCCGAATCAGAATTAAAATAATGACTTCAAAACTGAATTTAACAAAATTGATAATGACTTTAAAACTCAATTTGTATAGAAAGGTGTATTCAGTTTACAATTTCAACTATCTAAAATACCGCAAGTTCCAAGTCTGAAAAACTTGAACACTAAGTTGGAAAACCTTAATCTATTTCCTATTACAAGCTTAACAACCATAAAGCTTCAACACTAAGTTGAGGATTTCACCATCTATGCCTTCATTTTCTGACAAAGTAGCTCAAATCAGGTCCTTTACTTGCAAACAAAAACCAAGACTATAGCAATTAACAACAGCAAAAGAAGAGGAAAAGAGACAAGGAATCTACTCGACACCAGCACCACCTACAACTACACATACAAGTATCCACTAAAAGTGAAATTTAATGAAAGCATATGAAATGCAACTACTTTTCATATGTAAAATATTCCGTCCATAACTCATGAAGAAATTGAGATCTTGACCCAAAACATTTACAGTGAATTGATTGAAGTCTTAGGAAAGAAATCCACAAATTTCACCAATTGAGATCCTTAGAGTGTCCACAAGGGCGCGAGTAAACCACGGATCAAAGATCAAATACCCTCTTTGATCCGTAAAATGGTAGATTAGTGGCGCGAATCTATTTGGATTTTAGTCCGAAATTTACATTGTTCAAGACTAGAAATAGGAAAAAATCCAGACTAAACAGGGTTTACTCGGGCGAAGTCGTAGTATAACGCCTAGGCTTAAGCGGATTCGTAGTGTACCGCTTCATTCCATGCGTTATCCTAAGACAATGCTTAGAAACACGGACGGTATCCCAGTAATGCGCCTAATTAAGCGGTAGCCTAGAATTACGCCTGACGAAACGGTGCTTTAGGATCTCGCCCATCAACAGGCGCAACCCTAGAATGCCGTTCAGATTGAGCGGTATCCTAGTTCACCTCCTACAGTGAAACGAAGCTCTAGGACTCCGCTCAGATATAGGCGAGGCGCTAGGACGCCGCTCTCTTCTAGGCGCGCTCCTAGGAGTCCTCCTGGTTAATTTTTGTTAATTTGTTAACGTTTTGTGACCGTTTTGTTACCGTTGTCAACGACTATAATTTTTATTCTGATACACCTATAAATAAATAAATTTATATCTATTATTCCCATTTCAAATCCACATCTTTTACATTTCATAGAAAATTTCTAATCTCTCGTTTTCATGTAATGTCGGGTTACGAAAATTTTAGGATTAATGCAGAGAATTTTACCCTAGAAGAAGATTTATCCCTATGTCGAAACATAGTATTACATTATCCAGCAAGGGGTCATGAACGTTGGATGAATGGTTCAATGAGCATGCAATAGTTAGAACATATACATGCCAACTTTTTGTAACGAAACCGGTAATCACAACAACCAGAACAGAGCAGGCCTTTTTTGTCGATATATGGAAATCACAAGGGAAGTACTAGAATTTTATTCTTTAACCGCTAAGGTGAATGATAGAAGAATTAGGAATGAAACTTATGATGAATTTGTTGCCATTTCTCTGGAGGAATGGAGAAGATGAAAACGTTCAGATTTTAGGTACCAACCTCATTTTGAGATCCTAAGGGTTATGGAGAATACAATCCTTTTTTGTTGATTATTCTCTGAAGATGTGAAGAACGTCGTCCCGGGCGTCATACGACCCGTTGAAGGTTTGATAATAGGTTTGCTTAAGTGTTTAAGTGTAATATATTGATTTACTATATTTCATCTCCTTTAATGTTACACGATGTATGCCTTTTCGATTCAATGAAATGATTTTACGTTCAATTGTTTTACAAAATTAATTAATTAATGAAATGTGGCCATCTATTAAAATATATTGATAATACATGAGCTACCGATTACAACCAAACTCTAACAAAAGTTTGAAAAATTCTCAAAATCGGTGGATAAAGTTAGCAGTTACTTCCGATTACACTTTGGACTTAATGAACTCGTAGCTTTCTACAAATTTGAACTCTTCTCCTTTTTCCTGATAGTAGTGCATTTTTGCGAGATCCTCCTACACAAGCATAGAAGAAAAAACATAATTCATCAAGTTTACTATGTTTTTATTGGAAGACCAAACAACTTAGGTTAAGTAAAAGATACTTACAAATTTTTGTCTCGACAATCCTAAATGGGTGGGGTTAAAGATCCGTTGTTGTATAGCTATATAATCAGCTATCCCTATTCAGATAAGTTGGTATCTATCATGAATTTGTTCAAGAGATCTTTGCTTTGGATTTCCATATTCTCGAGCATATTGGATGTAGATCCTCCCCCAAAAGGTTTTAGGTTCAACCCTTCCAGCTATGACATCTTCACGTAGGGTTTCGTTATGCCATGTTTTGGTTATAGCCAAATCTTCAGCTGAATTAAATGTTGCCATGTTTGTAAGTACAATTGTGAAGTGAACAACAAAGAGGAGATGATTAAATGAAATTTGTAGAGTGTATGAAATTAAGTGTGTGTGGTATTTGATAGAGAAAACAGATGTATTTATAGGATAAAGAGAGAGACTTAACGGCTAGTATTTTCAAAAACTTAGTACGTAGCATGAATTATCTCTAAATACAGAATTGGTCATAAAATTTCTCTAAATAACTCAAACTCATTACTCAATTTTCAAATGAGACAACTCTTCGGCTAGCAAATGAGTTTGTAATTTATCAAAAAAATAAATAACATGAGCTAATAAGTACAACTAAACTCACTTTCGCAGGCATCGCGGCTACACTTAGCATGTGCAGCAAGCCTTTAAACCCCTAGGTTCCCCTAGCGGTCGATTTTTGTCTCGGGGGGGTTTACAAGAGATTTACCCACAAAACCTATGCATAGGATTTACAAATACTTAATTATCACCAAAATCTGACCATAAGTGTTCGATCAAGTCATTTCGCAAACGAATATGAGTATCTTTGTCGAATACTTCACGTCGACGTTGGTTCATTCTCATGCTCGAAAGTTCAGCAGTATCGTGTCTAGAAATATTAACCGGTGCACTGTGGCTGCGTTGATCATACTCATGCGGCCATTCACCGGGTAAACGCTCATCCTCCACTATCATATTATGTAGAATGATGACAGTTTTCATTATATATGTAAGTCTGGATTCCACATTCGTGCTGGTTGCTTGATGATTGCAAATTGATTTTGCAGTACCCCGAAGCCTCGTTCTACATCTTTTAGGCAACCTTCCTGCATAGCAGAAAATTTCTGTTTCTTCTGAGAATCCGGATGTTTAATCGACATCGCAATAGTAGATATCTCCGGGTATATTCAATCACCAAGATAATACCCCATATTGTATTGATGTCCGTTGACAATAAATTTCACAGCCAATGCTTTCCCGTTGATTAGCTTTTTGAAAATATACGAACGGTTCATCACATTTATATCATTGTTAGAACCAGGCATACCAAAAAAAGCATGCCAAAACCATAGATCGTATGACACCACAGCCTCCAGGATAATACTTTCACTACCTTTGTACGTAGTGTAAGCACCGGATTCAGCCGATGGGCATTTATCCCATTTCCAGTGCATGCAATCAACAATACCGAGCATCCCCGGAAATCCTTTTTTTTTGTTCTCAGCAAGAAGCAGTTGAACATCACGCTTAGTTGGTGTGTGCAAATATTCTTTCTCGTACAGATGGACTATCGTCTTACATAACCTACGAGTTGCTTCCAAAACTGTGGTTTCTCCGGTCCGTAAATACTCATCTATTGCATCTGCCGCACATCCGTAAGCTAACATTCGAATTATTGCAGTAATTTTTTGCTGAGGGGTTAATCCAAGAATACCTCAAGCATCTCTTTTTTGAACAAAATACTTATTTACAGCTACGACATCTCATAATATACGGTTGAATAATTCTCGCTGCATTCTAAATCTTCTACGAAATTTATGGGGAGGAAACGTCGGGTTTCTGCAAAAGTAATCTTTCCATAAAAGTTTTGCACCGTCATCACGCTCTCTTGGTATTTTGATACGAGTTTGAGGCCAGTTCATACTTGAACCGATTAATTCGGCAGTGACTGCTTGATTATTTAGACTCAATGCAAGTGGACCTTCGCCTGATGAGTACAAACTATTGTTATCATCATCACACGATGAAGAAGAAGAAGAAGCAGAAGAAGAAGAAGAATGGGGAGGAATAGAAGAACAAGAACCATAGTACTGATTGTTATTTTGATAGTATGCCATTTTCTTTTTGATGTTTGTATTTTTGGTTTGTATAATTGGAGAATCGAGTGTTCAATTTATAGGCAAATTAAGATAAGATTTTGAGTTTTGAATTGACAAGACACGGTTGGTATTTTAATGCAAAAACAGAGTAGAGGCAAGTGGAGTGGACAGACGCATCAGAGATATGAATTGACAATACAAAACTAATATAAAGGATAAAATAAACGATTGTAAATGTAAGAAAAATAATTTGAAAAGACAATTCAAATATGAGAAAAGAAAAATTTTAATGTTCAACTAACAATTCAATGCTAATGAATAACTAGTCTTCTGTATCTTGATTCTCGGACGCCGAGCGCGATGGCATAAACGGAGGCAAAGATGGTCTGACATTATAGTTATTTGATTGCATTGTTGATGAAGATCCCTGACCCATGGTGTTCCATATCGGTGGTGGAATATTCTGAGCATAGGAGCTAAACCCAATGGGTGGTTGTTGTTGACGAAAATGGGAAAACTGTGAGTTCAACATGCTAACCTCATTTCGTAGACCCTGTATTTCAACTTCTTTGGCAATGAAAGAGTCCATCCTATCCTTAGTTTCATTTAACGTAAATTCACGAAACTCTTGGGTAAAATCAGACAACTCTTGAACTAAATCATAAGCCGCGACCTGTGATGAAAAAAATGAAATTAAATTCTGAACCATCATTGTATACTAAAACCAAATTTACAGTGTTTTTTTGTATAATTGCGTATGGTAGTTGTTGTTGAGGACGAATGAGTACATGTTCACGACGACGTTGGATGTTGTGTTTAATACGGTCACCAGCATAACCGTACGTTTCAACCTCCCAATCGACTTTCATGGCATATTTATACAGGTTAGTTACATGTCGCCGATACTCGAAATACAGATCATAGTTCACGATACGTACAAACTCACTTGCAGGGACCAAACAGTTTTCGCTCATCTCCTCAACCACGTCGTCGCTGAAGTTGGAAATACAACTAGGCAGGTTGCTAGGAACGCCCCATCTTGGATTGTTCTGCCTCCAACATCGATCTCCGAGATACATGTTATTCTTTATCCAAGAAATTTACAATAAAAAAATTAGTTAACCGAAATGCAAAGGAAATAAAAAACATTCCAATGGAAATAAATTATAAACTCACGGTGCCTAGCCAACAGAATATTTCCCTTTTCCCTGAGAGCTTTACAGCTTTCCGTCCAATTTCATATTCCAGGATGGGGATCGCATTTTCCCACGGTTGCAGGTCACATCGTCTACAGACAACTGATTCAGATCAGTCCTTGAACGAAAAATGTCAATACTCTTCCTCCGAATTCCCGTCCACCTACGACATCTAGGCCACTTATTTTCACTTTTAGGCGAAGGGTTCTTTGGCCGACAAATGCCCAGATATTCGTACCCCCAAAACTAGAATGTCATGACAAACAATTGTATAAATAACTGAGCAACAAAAAAAATAATTTAATAACACTAACAAATTTACCTCCAAAATTTGGAAAGGTCCGGCCAATGACTTTTGTCCCCTGCCAGATGCGGCAAGACCGGAATACAATTTCGAAAATGCAGGAGAACCCCAGTCATATTCGTGAACTGCATTTAGATCCTCAAAAGCAGCTAACCATCCAGCATCAATATAGGTTTTTTCATTTGAAAAGAAGAAATGACCCAAAACATACATATAGAAGGCTCTGGCCACTCTATCAGCAAGTCTACTATCCTCGTTAGCCGCAATCAAGGTTTCTTGTTCAAAATAAGTCGTCAAAAATTTACCGTAATTACATCTGAAACCCTCTGGTAGGGAATACCTTCTCTTTTACAAACCACATTATCTTTAAGTTCAGGAAATATATGCTCTCGGACATATTCAAATTGGAACTTCCCTGAGTCATACAGAACACGACTACCAATACCGATTCTAATTCCTGTCAGCATTACCCAATCAAGGGGAGTGAACCCAGGTTCACCAAACGAGAAGTGAAAATTGTTGGTCGTAT
The DNA here is from genome assembly GCA_023531435.1 of Papaver californicum. Classification (NCBI taxonomy): domain Eukaryota; kingdom Viridiplantae; phylum Streptophyta; class Magnoliopsida; order Ranunculales; family Papaveraceae; genus Papaver; species Papaver californicum. The sequence goes on along the minus strand of JAJJMC010010584.1, from coordinate 900,014 downwards.
CACAAAAGCGGTCAACAATATAGTCAATAAGCGCATGCGATGAATCTACCAAATCTATGGTCAGTAATCGGTCTCATCCTCCCTTTTCAATTATATATTTGACCCTAGGGGCATGTTTAATAATACCTTGGTAGATCGGAAGGACGGATTTGAGGGAACCACGATGTGAAAACTTGAATTGGGCGTCGCTTGAATACATTATATTGGTGGATGCGTGACCCTTAGTATCTTCCAAAAGTGTATAGTGTTCCAACCCCGGAACTTCTACTGTTTCTTCAATAATACGGTCTTCCTCTGAATCCTCGACGATTTTAGTCTTCTTGGCCCTCTTCTTTAGGCCAACGAATCTGGACGTCCAACTGCTCGACATCTGGCCAAACAATTCATACAACATTGAAAATCATGAATAATCCTCACAATGCAGAAAGATAAAAATCTACAAAAATCAATAAATCAAGGAAAAACCTTATAATTTCATAATTACAAAAGTAAGTATCTAATTACATAATCATATGTACCAACATACAAAAATCAAACATTCTTGAACAAAATTCATCATTAACAAAATACTTCAATATCAATGCCCCAAGTTTACCAAATATCATCAAAATTCCACAATTATATACTTCCATAGACATAGGTTTTAAAACATAAGCATTCTAAATTCCCAAATTTTCAAGACAATCTAGTCAATTCATCAAAAAATTAACCATCACCCAACTCATATTAAACAACAACTTAATTAATTCTATCTTCAATTCAACAAATGATCATCAATTTTTTGTACCCAATTTACAACATTTAAACCCTAAAAATTATCCCAATTCCATAATTACAATTTCTAATAAAACCTAAATATCTCAATTTCATAATCACATGTTTAATCATTCAACATATATAACCAATTAACTAACAAAACCTAATAATACAATGTACTCTAATTTAATCTACAAAACTTATATAATTTTCAGAAAACAAAACAAATTACCTTGATTACGCTAGGAAGTTGAAAAAAACTTGAGCTGAGTCTCAAAATTGTAGGCGGGTCTTTGGGATTTCGTTTGGGAAGCTTTAGGGTTGAAGAGGGGGAAGAGGGTTCGGTTGAAAAACAAAGGGTTCAGGAGAAAGAAAATAGGGTTTGGCTGAGAAGAAGCAAATGATAATGGGGCAGGCTGCTAGCATCTCGCTTGGTATTCCAGGCGTGACGCTAGCACGCCGCCCGTCCCATTCAACTCACACGCTCGAGTCGCACAAGCGCAACTCATTTAGGCGGGATGCTAGCATTTTTCGCCCCATCAGGCGTGGTTCTGTGATACTGCCCGTCTCTCGAGCGTGGTCCTAGGATATCGTCCAATACCAGGTGTTACTTTAGGACTCCGCCCCATTTCGAGCGTTACGCTGGAATACCGTCTCGAGCAAGCGTTATCCTAGGATTTCGCCCGTGTTTCCAAGCGCATCGCTGGGACACCGCCCAACATCATACGCATTGCGAGAACACCGCCCGACTATATCACCGGTTTTCTTGGGCCGGACCAAAGAGTAAAAATTTTACTCTTTGGTCATTTACTCTAGTCGCGCCATTGTGGTTGCTCTTACCAGCAGACTTGCCAGTTGACACTCGTAGGGAGGTCCATAGCCGCATCCATTATCATTTATATGATTATGATCAAACTTTAATTACACCTGCAAAAAGTTCAAACAAAATGAATTCAAAACAATAACACAATACTTATACGTAAAAAGTTCAACTATGTGAAGAAAACACGAGGACTTTTCGAAAGCTAAAACCTATAGAACAGAAAATCGAAGGATACTAGGCTATGCTCAAGTTTGGGTAAATGATCAAGCTTACCTTGTTCATATTCTACAGAGCCTCCACCATTTCTGTGGATCTGGCACCACACCAGACACCTAAAAATCATGTTTAAATGATTACTTACAACAGACCTGAGAAGTAGATATGATTTATAACCACCAGAATCTCTAATAAGAAAGAGTTTGAAAAGATAATCACTTCAAAACAACATATAGCAGATAATTCAAAACACTAAAGAGTACTCTCTCGCGAGCAATATTGAACAATATAGAAAATGATACCTTCTGAGTATCATCTCTTAAAACAGGCTTTGGTGTACAAGTATCTGTTCCTGTTAGCACAACAAAGTAAGAATGTGAATAGCGTTGAAATGTTTTTGATGAAAATAAATCTAAAGAATTGCCAAATTATCAATTTTAACTACCAGACATTCTACCTAGTAAGCTATTAGAATCATTAGGTGTATAAAGTGATATTCTACCTAGTAAGCTACCTAGTAAGCTACATAGTTATATCATCTAACAAAGATGGTGGGAACCTAAGCACTGATCAAGTGAGAAAGATTAGTAACAGTAATATGAATAGAGGGAACACCCTCAAAATCCTACATCAAAGAGATCGAAACATAGAATTTATATACCCAAAGACAACTCAAGTTGAGGGTTGACCTGCAATATAAGGGAAACATGTGCAGAGCATGTTTAGCCTACAATCAAGGGATAATATCTTGGTCAATCAATCACATATTCTTGGCAGATTCTATAGGCACAATCTTAACAATCATATATATTTGTTTCCTAACTTAGTGTCTAATATCCTGTATATAAACATTGTTTTATATCAATAAAATGTGTGGGTGAATATATTCATTAAAGATTAGCAGAGTGCATTCTCTACATGGTATCAGAGCCGTGAATCTCCAACGAGAAATCAATCACAATGGCTTTCTCCACTTCAAATCAGACCCCCAACTGCACCATCAATACCCAACCCCCCTCTGCATCTGACAAACCTCTTATTGCACTCAACATCACTGCCCAAATCAATGAAAAACTAACCCCCACCACCTTTCCTCAATGGCGTGCTCAATTTGAAGCACTTCTCATCTGTTATGATCTTCTCAGTTATGTTGAAGGAACATTTCAATGTCCAATCTCAGATAGAACCCCTGCTTATGAGCTTCACAAGACTCACTGGATTAGACAGGATAAACTCATCCTAAGTGCAATTTTAGCCTCTACTTTTCCCTCCATTACACCCTTGATAGCCACAGCAAAATCCTCTCATGCATCCTGGAAAAAGCTCACTCACCTCTATGCTAGCCGATCTAGAACTAGAGCAATGCAAGGAAAAACTCACATTAATTCAGTGTGTAAACAGAAGTATCAAAGAATATCTTCATGCTGTGAAGAATCTAGTAGATGAACTAGCCATTATAGATCATTCCAATTCGGATGATAACCTGACCCTCTATGTTCTAAATGGTCTAGGTTCAGAATTTAGGGAGATTGCAGCACCAATTCGTACCCGAAAAACATCTCTGGCGTTTGAAGAGTTGCATGACTTGCTAGTTGGTCATGAAGATTACCCGAGGCGTCTGGAAACTGCAACACAAAACATTGTTGTGTCTGCCAACTACACAAGAGCAAAGCCATCAACACAGGAAGGATGTTATCAGTATTTTTACAAACATCATGACCATTTCAGACATCCTGAAGGCATCAGCCAGGAAGGTACTCAACTGGAGCCCAACGTGATGGACGACACTTCAATCCAGGTACTGGTAAGCCCAATACCTCCACCAGGCGCTACCAACCCAAGTGCCAACTCTGTGATCAGTTGGGCCATACGGCCAAGGCCTGCTCCAAGTTTCACTCACAAAATGCTTCTATCAATTGTGCCACCACCTCTACAACCAAAGACAAAAACTGGCTACTTGATTCAGCAGCCTCTCATAATATCACGGTTGATCTCTCAAATCTATCCATATACTCTGAATATGATAGAACTGACGAAGTAATTCTTGGTGATGGCTTAGGTTTGGCTGTCTCACACATTGGTTCATTAGCTTTAAAAACGCCACATCGAACATTTACACTAAAAGATACTCTTTATGTTCCCAATCTTTGCAAAAATTTAATCTATGTGCATTATTTAACCAAACAAAATGATGTCTTTGTTGAATTTCATCCCATTTTTGTGTGATGGACAAGATTACGGGGGCAATCTTACTAAAAGGAGCATGTAACAATGGCATCTAGACCTTCCCGGAATCATTGACGGCATCAACAAAGGTTGCTAATGTGCATGAAATGACTTCAATTGAAGGATGGCACAAGCGTCTTGGACATCCTTCTCTTAAAATTGTCCATCATCTTGTTAAGAGTTTTTCTCTACCTATTTCCTCCCATAAGAATTTATCTTCACTATGTCATTCATGTTCTATTAATAAAGCACATTAACAACACTTTCGTGTCACAAGCCTCCAAAGTCATGAACCTCTTGAACTCATTTACACAGATGTGTGGGGACCCGCAAGTTACACTGGGATTGATGGTTCACGATATTATCTTATTTTTGTGGATCATTATCTATGGTTCTATCCCATGGTCACTAAATCAGGTGTTTCTATAATTTTTCCGCAATTCAAAAAATTTGTTGAAAATCGCGTTTCTAAAATCCATGAATACACTATACTCTGACAATGGAGGTGAGTTTATTGTTGTAAAATCATACCTCTTGCTTCATGGAATAACTTCTCTCACCACTGTCCCTCATACTCCACAATAAAATGGCGTCTCTGAGCGTCGACATCGTCATCTAGTCGAAACAGGCCTCACCCTCCTTTATGATGCCAACCTTGATTTTTCGTATTGGCCACATGCTTTTCAAACAGCCTCCTATCTCATAAATCGTCAACCCACACCTCTCCTAAAAAACAAATCCCCGTTTGAAACTCTTTTTGGTCAATCACCAAACTATCTAAAGTTAAAAAAAATTGGGTGTCTTTGTTATCCCCTCACAAAGGCCTACAACTCAAACAAGATGCAGCCCAAATCCAAAGCTTGCATCTTTTTTGGCTATTCACCAACTCAAAATGGTTACAAATGTTTTGAACCCCAAACAAAAAAAATCTTCATTTCTCATCATGTGGTATTTGATGAACATCAAAATCATCTCACTCAAGCTTCACCTGTGTCCTGTGAGTTCACTCGGCATCTTCGAGAACCCCATCAGTTTCTTCCTCCACACTTCGGTGCCCAGTCATCCATAATGCCTTCCACAGAAGTCCCAGATGCACCAATACCTTTCCCGTCTCCAGAAGGTGTTCCTGGCATTGCTACATCCTCTCTAGGTAATTTTGCAACCTCTGACTCTTTAAACTCTGACTCCTCCCAAGCTGCAGACACCAATTCCACTCATCAGCATCCTCCTCCTGGTGAGAACTGGACTGAGTTTTCCTCAGAGTCACCAGCACTTTCTTCCCCTGATACAAATTCCTGCACAACAACTCCTCCTGCAACTCAGGATCTCACACAACAACTTCAAGTTCAACGTACCCACAACATGACCACAAGATCAATGAATCAAATCTTCAAACCAAAAAAAAATACACACAACTTCAAAACACCCTCTCCCTAAAACCATTGAACCAACAAGTGTGAGCCAATCCTTATCTCAACCTCATTTGTGTGAGGACATGTCTGCAGAGGTAAATGCCTTAATAAAATATAGCACTTGGGATCTGGTTTTACCCACATTTGATTGTAAACCGGTTGGGTGCAGGTGGATATTTAGGGTAAAGAGGAAAGATGATGGTTCAGTTGATAAGCTTAAAGCCAGACTTGTGGCTAAAGGCTACAATCAATGTCATGGCATTGATTACACAGAGACCTTCAGTCCTGTGGTTAAACCAGCAACAATTAGAGTTGTGTTATCCATTGCAGTCATTAATGGATGGGATTTGCGGCAGATGGATGTCAACAATGCCTTTTTGAATGGTGCCTTAACTGAAACTGTTTTCATGGCACAACCTCCAGGATTCAAAGATCTGTCCAAGCCACACCATGTGTGCAGACTACATAAGGCCATTTATGGGCTAAAATAATCCCCACGAGCCTGATACACTGCACTCAAATTTGCCATTCTCCAATTGGGTTTTCGAAACTCCAATGCAGACTACTCTTTTTTCATCTAAAGTCAAGGAACTGGGTGACATGTTCTCTCTAAAGGACATGGGTTCCCTTCATTTCTTCTTAGGAATTAAGGTTATTCCCACAAAAGAAGGGTTATTTCTTTCCTAGCACAAAAACTTTCGAGAACTACTGGACACTACAAGTATGAGTGATGCAAAAGATGTCTGCACCCCTCTCTCCACAACACAACCTCTTCACCTGATTGATGGCACAACTGTTGTGGACAGTTCTGAGTTTTGTCGACTAATTGGCAGTCTTCAATATCTGACCCTGACACGTCCAGAAATCTCCTTTACAGTGAATAAACTATCTCAATTTATGCACAAGCCAACTAAAATTCACAGGACAGCAAGCAAAAGGCTACTCAGGTACTTAAAGCAAACCATCTTCTGGCATTCAGATTCTTAAAAGTGGACCTTCTACCTTCCGGACATAGACAGATGTTGATTGGGCTGGAAACATGGATGATCGAACATCCATTTCTGCTTACATCAATTTCTTGGGTTCAAATCCAATCTCTTGGTGCTCCAAGAAGCAACGTGCAGTTGCAAGATCCTCCACAGAAGCTGAATACAGGGCCCTAGCCAATGAAGCTTCTGAGACAATGTGGCTGCTGACACTTTTTCAAGAACTTGGATTTCCACTCAAAGACTCTCCTCAACTGCTATGTGATAACATTGGAGCCACACATCTGAGTCTCAATCCATTTAACCACTCACGTATGAAACACATTCAAATAGATCTTCATTTTGTGTGTGACCTAATTCAAAAGAGAAGTCTTCAAGTCAGACATGTTCACACTCAAGATCAGCTTGCTGACCTTCTTACCAAGCCACAGTTGAAACAACGTACAACTGTTCTGCGCAGCAAGATTGGCCTTACTGATGGAACCCCAATCTTACGGGGGCGTATAAGGGAAACATGTGCAGAGCATGTTTAGCCTACAATCAAGGGAGAATATCTTGGTCAATCAATCACATATTCTTGGCAGATTCTATAGGCACAATCCTAGCAATCATACATATCTTGTTTCCTAACTTAGTGTGTAATATCCTGTATATAAACGTTGCTTCATATCAATAAAATGTGTGGGTGAATATCTTCATTAAAGATTAGCAGAGTGCATTCTCTACATGCAACACATACTAAAAATCATATAGAGCTAAAAGGTAGGCCAATTAAAAATTAGTTCAATGCATTAAATTTAATTGTAGCAGCCCAAAAGAATGGACTTAGAGCACTCACCCCAATGCCTAAATATGGTCAACACTTGATACCAATGGAGGTTTAAAGTTTAAACAAAGGAGTATATAAAGCTATTATGAAGCAAATAAACTACACAGTTCACAACCATTATTAAGTACAAAGTACACAAACAAGATTTTGATTAACAAAAACTTAGAAACACAAAATAATAGGAATTTAAAGAGAGCAAGGTGTAAAACAGGACTTGCTAATACATTCGAGTTGGACAATTCTAGATTTAGAAAAACATTTCTACAAAAATTTCTCCAAATGAGATCAAACAATGAAACCCCAAAACCTTAATAAAACATAACATCGTGACCAATACTCAACAAAAACATGAAACCTTTGTTAGCTTTTTAATGGTTCAGCAGCAAATCATGTTTATTTTAATAAAACCAGATTAGTCTAATCTCAATCAAGTGTGTGTTTAAGGTGTAGATCATGTACTAAAGATAAAGCAATTTATTTTATCGGGATGAGCACATAAAGTTAAAATATTTCAAGTTCATCCATTAACTGGCATACTAATTTATATTTAAAGTCTAAGGATGTGCCTCCATCTCATGATGGATGGGTAAATGACACATGTCTATATAGTAGGAGGTGGACTCTCTTCTAACCTTATTTATAAGGTAATTTCTACCATCAGAAATAATAAGGAGATAGAAGTGGAAGAACTTCCAGCAGAAATAGAACCTAGACTAAGGCATACACCCCAATTTTACACATGATTATGGGCCCAAAAAAGTTACCACGAACACATATCCGGAATGGTCTAGGTGTAATTCCCAACCCAAGCCTATATTAGTGAACCTAAACTAGAGCCCAATATGCCTGTACTAGCAAAGCTAGACTTGAGCCACCAAAGATGTTCACCAAGCTCAAACATTTACACTATGAGATGGATTGGTGGCAAATCTCAAAATGAGAACGTCCACTAAGTCTTCCTAAAATCCTATCAGCCTAGATGTCGACATGAAAATGCAAACAAAGTTAGCCGCACTTCCCATTTACACAATATTCTTATAATCAATTGATATCTTTCATAATTTTGAAAAATAAAATCAAATAATAATTAGGATTTTTATTAAATGGGAAATAATATTAATTAAATTAGCAAGCATATTAAGGTTTTTAACATGAGCCATTCGATCGAGATCTATTAGTCCCAAGGTCGTAGTGAATGGAAAAAACTTATAACTAGTGAGTTATTTTTGAAGGGAGAAAAAAAGAAGGAGGAAAAATTGGTGAGAAAAAGGAAGGCTAAGAAACTCGTTAGTAGAGTTTAAAATTGGTGATTGCTTTGGTAGAGTTACAGATACGGTGTTCGGATACGATTTTGTGATGAGGGTGCTATTTTTGGATTGTAATATAAGTGACATTAAAACATTTCACAGCGAAAACAGGTTAGTCTAATATTACATCCGTTTCAGGAAAAGGGTTACTATCACTTTTTCATTTTAACCTAAAAATAAACTAAAATAAAAAATTGATAGTAATTTTTTTCCTGAAACGGAGGTAGTATTATTTTTTTCACTTTATATACGTCATCGTATGTAGGTAAATCATGTATTAAGCATCAGATTTTGGGTGTTTGGCAGTTGAATGAATTTTTTTTTCCATCCTGTTCGATATTACATTCTTCGTCCCTGTTTTGTCTACACCTGACGATCATTTTATCTCCCATACTATTAATATAAAAGCTTCTGTCGAATACATTAGTTTATGTACGTCTTGTTTAATGGACAAATGAGCTAAGTCATAAATTGGTTATAGTTTGATTGGTTTCATATCAACCTTTCTCAACCTACAGTAAGATTGATTGTTTAGCTTGACCACTATTCTGGATGTTTAATGAACGTATGAGGGTAGTTCATAATCAGGGGATGACTTGGTGAGGGTCCGTAGTCGGTAAAACAATGCAAGCTAGGATTCTCTCCTGTAGCATCTTGTTGGCGTCTAGAGCCCGAGTTCATGAGATTTTTTTTTTCATAATAAAAATAATCTTGTTTTACCATATTTTTAGACTATATTAATTTTTATTTTCCAATAATAATAACAATAATAATAATACTGTTCTTGCTTTCATGTTAAATTTTTGCTGATTCAATAAAGTGTAATTGTTAATTTGGATTTTTATTTTTCGATCAAGACTCTAATATCCCGATTACAAAGTAGAGGTCAATCTTAAAGATTGGACGGGTCAGGTGTCTCACACCTTCCTAACCCATATCATGATTCCGGGCCCGTCTCTAAAAAAATTGGACTAGTGCTTCTCTTCTGATCCCAACTCCAAAAGTTGGGTGGCGACTTCCTTTAATAATTATTCCAAGTGTATTTCTATTTTAGAAATCTGAGAAATCTATTGGGTCTCGTCCCGTGGATTTTAACGGTATCTACAGTAGCGACTTCACTGGAGATTTTGAGAATCTAACTTGAAACATATTCGGGATTTTAGGGTTTGATTTGACACTACTCGGTATTTGCACACGTGAACGCACCCATATCATTTTGCATTTCATGTTGCACTGTCAGATGTCGGATTTTTTAGTGAAACAAGTAGCTAGTAAGCTGAACCCGTGCCTTGATTCTGATGGGATTTACCAGATGAACCACCACAAGCCTTAGCCTAGTACCAAAAAAGACTAGTTTGGCTACGTCTGAGGTATATTCTCTTAAGGTAACCTAATCCTACCCATGAATTAGAAGAACCTGCATGCACGTATTAAACCTAATAACTTCCTTTTAGGTTGACTATAAATTGCATTCATTGTTGCACGAAATCCAAGCACCCCTGTGTTAACCATATATTTTTGGTGCCTTGAAAATAGGATTTGGATTTGGAATAAGAAAAGTTCGTGCAGAGAAAATGGCCATAGATACTGAGATGACTGGCGACACTAGAACAATGGCAGGATTGCTGGGCAATTCCAGAAGATGTTGGATAACAAGTTCACTGGATTGAAAGCCGAGACCAAAACGTTGACTCTGGAGACCGTTGCAGAGGCCATGAGAAAACATGAGGGGTATGGAATTGAGGAAAATGATAAAATTAAACCTAATGATGATGATGAAGACGTTAAGGAGGACAATTTTGGAGAAACTAGAGAGACCCAGACACATGAAAGGCAGTTAGCCCAGAGGATCAAAGAGGTTGAAAGGACCCTGCATAGAATGGGTAAGGGTGCAGTAGATATGCATGGGCTATATCCTTATCCCGAGATTCATTTTCCTTCGGACTTTAAATTTTCGTACATGGATATATATGATGGAAATGGATGCCCAAAAGCCTATGTTCGTGTATGTCGGGTATTTGGTGTCATTGGGAATTAATAATGGCTTGTTAGAACAATTGTTCTAGAGGAGTTTGACAGGAATATCCTTAAAATGGTTGATGATGACGGACCCAAGCCAAGTCTCCACATGGAAGGATATGGTCAATATGTTTGTTCAGGTGGTTCACATAGGTCAGTGATATTCAATTCACTCATAAAAATTTGGAGGCAGTCAAACAAGGTCCAAGTGAAACCTTTACTGAATTTTTTCCACGTTGGAGGAACACGTCTTTAGACTCGATGAAAAACTAACGGAAGAGGAGATGGTGGATATTATGATGAACTTCTTAAATTATGAATACTCAAACAGGTTGAGTTCTTCCTACCATGCAACATTACTCTCTTTGTGTAAAGCAGGCTCACAGATAGAGATTGAACTAGATTCAGGAAGAATGACAAGGTTGCGCAACTAGGTAGACCTAAAGGGAAAGAAGAACGGTGGGACCACAACCGCGTCCAAAGATCAGGTGAATACTGTGTCATAACTTTCACGACAGCCATACCAACCTACCATAGATGCGTCGACTGTTGCTCCACCCCCAAGAAAGTACCAGGGACAAAGGCAAAATTGGAATCAGGGAAGATATGGGCGTCCACAAATAAATTTTATTGAGTTAGGGTATCCAATGAGCCAGATGCTGCGAGCATTGGTTGACAAGGGTTTGATAAATTTAACAGCCTTAAGAGCTACCAGCCTTAAGACCTCCTCTGCCAAATCCACCAAGCTGGTTTAGTCCAGACGCGAGATGTGAATTCCATAGAGAAGCTGTGCATTGGACCGATATGTTCCGCTCTAAGGAACACAATTTAAGATCTTATCGAGTCAAAACTGTTGTCTGTTGGCGAGATAAGGCAACCCGATATATTTAGAATCCGTTATCTGCTCACCAATGACAACTCGAGATTAATTTCGTTTTTACAGAAAAGGAAACCAATCCGACCGATTCAATCTATAAGCACACTGAAGAAATTTGTTCGACAATTCATATCTCTGAGATTTTACCTTCTAGTCAACCACAACCTGACCATATCAGTGAACTCTTCATGGATTAGGTAAAAAGTACAAATTCATTTGATTTGATTAATCACCCCAGTTTCTTGTTTGATGTTTTCCCAGGTCAATCAAACGTACACAGAGGTCAAATTAATGTGACAAGTATAGGCCAAGTTCCAGCAGAACCTGTGTATCTTTTAGATATTCTTCCAGAACCGAGCACTTCTGCAAGGACGATCCATATTTCAGAGATTTAATATTACCCTTTCCAACCACCAATAATCCCGGTCTATCTCTCAGATATATTATTTAGCCTTGTGCTTGCAGCGGATCAAACTCGAGTTGAGCCAACTTATTTGTCGGACATTCTGTCCCAACCGGTGGGTGAAGCAGATTATCTAGATATTTCAAACATTTACACTATGAGATGGATTGGTGGCAAATCTCAAAATGAAAACGTCCACTAAGTCTTCCTAAAATCCTATCATCTTAGATGTCAACACGAAAATGCTGACACAAAGTTAGCCGCACTACCCATTTAGACAGTATTCTTGTAATCAATTGATATCTTTCATAATTTTGGAAAATAAAATCAAATAATAATTAGGAATTTTATTGAATGGGAAATAATATTAATTAAATTAGCAAGCATATTAAGGTTTTTAACGTGAGCCATTCGATCGAGATCTATTAATCCTAAGGTCGTAGTGAATGGAAAAAACTATAGTGAGCTAATTTTTGGGTTAGAGGAGAAAAAAAAAGAGAGGAAAAATTGGTGAGAAAAAAAAGGCTAAGAAACTTGTTAGTAGAGTTTAGAATCGGTGATTGCTTTGGTAGAGTTACGGATACGGTGTTCGGATACGATTTTGTGACGACGGTGCTATTGTTGGATTACAATACAAGTGACATCAAAACATTTCACAACGAAAACAGGTTAGTCTAATATTATTTTTCTCACTTCGTATAGTAGGCAAATCATGTATTAAACATCAGGTTTTGGGTGTTTGGCAGTTGAATGAAATTTGTTTTCCATCCTGTTCGATATTACATTCTTCGTCCCTGTTTTGTCTACACCTGACGATCATTTTTTCCCCATACTATTGGTTATAGTCTGATTGGTTTATGTACGTCTTGTTAAATGGACAAATGAGCTAAGTCATAAATTGGTTATAGTCTGATTGGTTTCATATCAACCTTTCTCAACCTACAGTAAGATTGATTGTTTAGCTTGACCAATATTGTGGATGTTTAATGAACGTATGAGGGTAGTTCATAATCAGGGGTTGACTTGGTGAGGGTCCGTAGTCGGTAAAACAATGCAAGCTAGGATTCTCTCCTGTAGCATCTTGTTGGCGTCTAGAGCCCGAGTTCATGAGATTTTCTTTCTCATAATAATAATCTTGTTTTACCATATTTTTGGATTATATTAATTTTTATTTTCCAATAATAATAATAATAATAATATTGTTCTTGCTTTCATGTTAAATTCTTGCTTGATTCAATTAAATGTATAATTGTTAATTTGGATTCTTATTTTTCAATCAAGACCCTAGTATCCCGATTATAAAGTATAAGCCAATCTTCTAGATTGGACAGGTCAGGTACCTTATACCTTCCTAACCCGTATATTGATTCCCGGACCCATCTCTAAAAAAAATTGGACTAGTGATTCTCTTCGGATCCCAACTCCAAAACTTCGGTGGTGACTTCCTTTAATAATTATTCCAAGTGTATTTCCATTTTAGAAATATAAAAAATCTATTGGATCTCTTCCTGTGGATTTCGACGGTATCTACACATATATCTACAAGTGATTGTATACCTTTCTTAAAGCAAAAGGCAGGTATATATAATTTATCTGACTATTTTTATGTAGATGGTTTTTCAGATGTAGAACATAAATGGTCATTGAGTGTAAAGTATATCATCATATATTATCACCTGTTATGATTATATAAAGCATGCTTAGTAGCTAATAAAGTATATTATAAGTATGATTAAAGGATGATAAGCTAACATTGGTATCAGAGCCATAGGTTTAAATTGTGTGCTACATAGGTTTATCATATAATTGTTGTGTTTGACATGAATTTTCAGCATCCCATATGTTAAGTCATAGTATATAGATTTAGAATCTGCTAGTACCATGTATAGGTGTTTTGTTTCCTGTGTTGCTAACCTGAAATGAAGTCTGAAAGTTTCATTTGCAGCAGTCCTTGTGTATCTTTTGTTACTTGATAAGTGTTGCCAAAGTGGTACTTCATAGGATACGAAAGTACATATTTTTGTATGAAAAAACTGCATAAAGTTGCAGTTTGGATGTTAGTTGTATGCCTAAAACCAAAGGTTAATCATACTTATGTTATCTTTAATGGAAAAGATGATTTGTGCATATGTAGTAAGTGATATTTCTAATGAACCCAAAGGTTTAGCAGATCTGTTATTTACTTCATATGAGTAAATTAGTCTTGATCTTCGTTTTAAGGGACTTCGATATGTAATAACTTTACCCAAAGGTGAAGTGACGACATTATCGAGTCTTGATAAGGTTTATGCTTGTCTTGAGCTTCAAAGTTGAAGATAATTTTCTTTTTGGTTTAGTTATGAATCCTTCTCAAGTTCAGATTGATATGGCTTGTATTGAGCCTTTAAGTGGCACAAATTACTTAAAATGGAAGTCACAACTCAAAATAGTCCTAGGGTGTTGGAATTTCGATATAGCTTTACGGGAACCAAAACCGGCAGAACTTACAGATGACTCTATAAATGTTCAAAAGAAGGTATATCTTAAGTAGGAAAAAGCAAACATAATTTCTATTCTTATCATTCGTGGGGATATACGTGATGCTATTCGAGGAGGAATCCCTGTTAAAGATAAAACTACATAACTAATGGAGGTGATTCACTCGCAGTTTTCAGTTTCTATAAAATCTTTAGTTAATACTCGCTTAAGTCGTCTCTTTTCAATGATGTATGATGAGCTAGGAAGTATAAGAGAACATATACTTCAAATGGCAGAACTGATCTATAAGCTTTGTGGATTAGATATGTTTCAACCTGATGACTATATGGTGCAGCAGGCTATAAATTCTCTTCCAAAACAGTTTGAGGCGTTTAAGATAAATTACAACACTTGTGAAATAAAATGGGATGTGAATGAACTGATTACTCACTGTGTACAAGAGGAAGACAGACTTCGGCGTGAAACACCAGATTATGCACATGCAATACAACATTCAGCTGCCTTAGGTCTCACAAGGAAGAACTTCAAAGCATCATCATCAACAGATAAAGATAATAATTTGGGAGAAGAAAAGCAAGGTTCAACTAGTTCTTAAAGATGTTTCTTTTGTAAGAAGAAGGGTCATATCAAGAAGAGCTGCTTCAAGTATCAACGATGGCTGAAAAAGGTCAAACCAAAAGTTGATGAAAAGAAGTAAGCTAGTGATTTAGAAATAAAGTAAGTTCATGTTATATGTTTCTGGTTGTGTTTTGTTTTCTGTTTGCCTAGTATAATTTTTTCTTGTGAGATATGGTAAGCAAACATTTTTTTTCAGTTTATAGATAAGCTCCAAAAGATTCTTTCATATGCATGTTTCAGTCTCACTGACAATATAACTCTAGTAATGGTTGCATTGTAAAATTCAGTGGGAGTAAGGTTCTATTTTGTTGCTATGTACAGTTCAGTGGGAGGAAATCTATATTATGTTTGCTAAGTATTATGTTGGTGTGGATATTTTTGGTGTGATGTGCAGGATCTCTTTTGAGATTATAAATTTAAATCCTCAAGTAATCTGTTAATTCTGAGCATCAAGCTAAGCTCAGTTCGAGACCTTGTAGGTATGTAGGATCTCTTTGAGATCGTAAAGTTGTCCTTTTCATTGAGCATAAGGTTTAGCTCAATGTGAATAGTTTATAGACATCCTGGAACTATGTATGCCCATCAAGTTTAGCTTAAGGACAATGACCCGTCTAATGTTGTGATTATAGAAATGGCCAATGCATCATATAAATGGTGTTTGTGTCTCTATGATTCGATAATAGCGTTCCATTTGATCTAAGAATTCAGTTATACATGATATCTTACACATTGATTAAGATTTTCTATTTTCTAAAATGGGTGGTCACCTACAATCGTTTTGTTACTAATCCGAAAGGTCTTTTGCTAATTTTTTTTTAAAAGAAACAAAATTATTTGTTGTTGACCAAATGAGAGATGTTATATTTTTAATGGTTCAACACCAAATCATGTTAAGTTTAATAAAACCGGATTAGCCTAATCTCCACTACAAGAAAAACGGGTTTAAGCGACCGAAATCTTAGCAAGAGCTCGAAACATTAGTCGCTTTAATAGTTTAAGCATCTAAAATTGCAACTGCCAGAAATTTTAGCGTCTATAAACCTGTGTCCACTATTATTTAGCAACGACAAAATATGTTTAATCGCCAGATCCTTTGTTCAAGTAATTTATAGCAACTAAAAAAGTGATCATGCAGCTATTTACTTTGAGGCACTGACTCGTAACAACAATAAAATAAATTGGTTGCTCAAACCTCTCTCAGCAACTAAGTTTGAGCCACAACCAGATATGTTTAATTGCTAGATCCGTTTTTCAAGTAATTTATAGCAGCTAAAGTTGATTATGTAGCTATTCACTTTGAGGCACCGACTCGTAGCAACAACAAAATAAATTGGTTGCTCAAACCTCTCTCAGCAACTAAGTTTGAGCCACAACCAAATATGTTTAATTGCTAGATCCGTTTTTCAAGTAACTTGTAGCATCTAAAAAAGTGATCATGTAGCTATTCACTTTGAGGCACAGACTCGTAGCAACAGAAAATGAATTGGTAGTTATTCACTTTGAAGCACAGACTCGTAGCAACTAAGTTTAAGCCACCACCACATGTTAAAAAATGAATTACTTGAGGGAGAAAGATAAACCGTGTGATCAAAATCCATCAAGGCTTTATACCTAGTTCTATCTGTCATACGGATTGTGATCCGTGTGACTCATTGGAAAAAAATCGTATTTGTCCATTTTAGTACGATTATACTTGGTCATAACACCCTTTTTTTATTTTTTATTATCTTTGTCTAAATATTCTATATATTTTAATTAGTAAAATATTTGCAACTAAGTTTAAGCAATCATCACCATTTCAAAAGAGAAGTCAGTTTTTAAAGTAGACATTTAAGATCTTAATATTGATCCAACAATCTTATTAGGATTTGTTTATGGAAACATGAAAACTCGTTCAAATCAAAATTTTGATTCACTGTGAACAAATGTTTGGATGCCAAATTATTTTTTTTTAAACATGAGTCGACTAAATTGGTTTTAGTGATACATTTATAGCTTGTTTTTCGGTGTTTCCAATCTGTTTTACGGGAGAAGTGTTGTTTTGTTTGGTACTTACAAGTGGATTCAGTTTGGTGGTTTATAATCATGCCATCATAGAAATAAAATCTTATTTTTTCCGAAACAAAATTCAATCCCAACCTCTCAAACTCCAAATAAAGAACAAGCTAATGAAAATGAAAAAAAATAAAATCCAAATTACTTAGGAAACTAAAAAGGGTGAACAAAATATCCCCCACTTTTTACAAATTAAATGGTCTAGGGGAGGTATAAAATTCTTGTTTTTCCTGATTTCGAACCAAATCCTTTTAGGGAAACACGGAAACCCAAAATATGCTTTTAGACACATGGTTTTTTAATTTATAATAGAACAAATCAAATATTTTTGCCTAGAAGACACCGTACAACAACAACTCCAATACCGGGGAACGCAAGAGGGCCCCAAAACATTGCAAGACACTGCGTGTCTACTGGGGTATAGTTGACCATTCCAATCCATTTACTGGGATCCTCCAGGGCATATACAGGGATCGCCTGGTATCGCCTCCAACCAATTGAAACAATGATAGGGTCTCTTTTCTTCAACAACTTTCTGTTCCAAGTATGTCGCTTAAGTGTTGCCTGAAAGAACAACAGGCAGGAAAAATTTTAAACAGTAAGCAGTCATGAGATGTCTTACTATATTAAGTTATACTTGTATTCAATGTGCACAGTAAACAATACAACATTCTTTATGCTAGTAAAATGAAAAGGCATATTAACCTGAATGATATCTCCAACAAGAATAGGATGATAAGGATCAATATTTTCAACCATCTCGAAAGGAACGTCTCGGACCTCCAACCTTAGATAAATCCCTGGCATGAAACCTAAATGCTCATCCTGTTCTTTTCCTGATATATGCAAGATTAAGAAATTTCAAGAAATAATTCAAAGAAAGGATGAATAATAATAATAATAATAATAATAATAATAATAATAATAATAATAA